>CM076651.1:17423560-17433735 GCA_038496675.1 Rachycentron canadum
CCCCAGGCCCCTCCGGTGCCCCCTCCACCCCCGAGCTACCCAGCTCCACAGCCTCCTCAGGAACCATCATCGGCTGAGTTCCTGAAGGTGAAAAGCAACTTGCGGCATGTGGAGAGCAACACCAGCAGGAAGGGGGTAAGGACAGTGGTGGTGAAAACATGATGCTGTTTTTAAGTTATTATTATTAGTTTGTTAAAACTGTAGATATCTCAAATTTCGACATGTGTGATATGTAAAGCAGAAGGTGCAGGATGCTTGAGATAAATTGGCCATTAACTGCCATTTTCCCTAGTGTCCAATCAGGGCTGTTGCTCTTGTGCAACAATGTGTCTTGTCTGGATGCCCACAATGATGTTATTGTGTAAGCACGGCTAACAAGGCCAACGAAGATGCTCATTAATGTGACAGGCCTTTGGGTTGACAGACACAATGGTTGTTGTGATGGGTTAGATCCTAATTTCATTAATTAATCTGGCCACAGATCAATCAAAAGTGTGTTTAAAGAGCTGACAAGGAACCGGCAACAATTGTTTCAGTGCTGCTTCTGGTGGTTCAGAGATGTTATAACTTACATTAGAACTGGTTTGTGAACTTGTAATTCTAATTGAATTGTTGCTGAGTTGTTTAGGAAGCATATGGCATAACTAATCTGAGGGATCACTTTCATATCATGCAGAATTTAATACCTGGTTGTTACATCTTCCAGTATGATAGACCATGATAGATGTCAGAAATGTATTTTTGCCATTGTCAAATGACACAAGTTGTTAAAGTGCCATACTGTTTCATCTAAAAGCAGAAGTATAGTAAAAATGTTGCAGAACCAGCTGATTTGCAGGGATAATCAAATGTTAAACAGAGGTATATGTATTGGTCTGCTATGCAAAGTAATTTGCTGTTTTAAAGTCCGCAGACAGCAATGCTGTCCTGTCTCCAGGGTGAGCTCTTCGTCTTTGTACGTAAATACATGCGCCATCAGTCATGTGGGGGAGAGTTTTTAATTAGTGCCGCCCCCTCTCCTCTCTGCACCCAGGTGACCAGCCCAGGGCGCGCCCTCATTAACAATTCAACAAAAGGAACACATGTACACATGTGTAGGTGCATGCGCACACGCACATGCGCGCACACGCACACACACACAAACTTAAGACCAGTGTGCACTATATACATTGAAAAAAACAATCTACCTTGGGCGCCATAGTAACAGGGAACAGTGGCCTCATTCAAAGCCACGGCAGATCAGATGGGCCACTTGATGTGTAGAAAATTTATGAACTCTTATTGAAACACCATAGGAAAGCTGTCCAATGCAGTTTTAGGTGAAAGATGTTATTGTATTATTATATTGTATTGCAGGCTTTTTCTTCTGCCGCTACTCTCACCTCATTTGTCTTTATTTGCCTTGGCTGAAGTCAATTGTCATGTGAAGCAGCCAAACAAATGACTGCTGTGCAACATATTCTTTGTTCTTTAGACCTAATCTGGTCCCTTCAATGATTAGTAGTGCAAGTTTACCATTTCTTCTGTTCATGTGGGGCACTTAATGCTAGAATCTTCTAATAATCCTAAATCTTGAGAGGTTTGAGTGTAGCCGGCCCTGGTGAGCCAGCCAGCACCAGGGACTTTGTGTTTTGCATAAGAGGCACTGGGCAGGGTTGGGGAGTGGCTGGTCTATGGGCTGGTGGTGACATCATTGTCACTGCTGTGGATGGCGCGATAGGTTATTGATGAGGCCTGTGGGTAAAGTGAGAGGGCAGGTAGAGTGACAGGCGTAGCACTGAGCGGAGAGGTGGTGACGCTCTGGATCTAGTGACAGCTACTCTCTGTGCTTTGCTGAGCTTTGTGGATAAGGCTCTGTCCAGACTGCAGAGGAGAGGATTGTTAAAGCAAAGGTAAGGAATAAGAAAACTCTGTTTTTACCAGTGGAAATGTCATGTAGATGACTGGGCCGCAGATGAAGCAAACATATAACAAGTTGCTTTACATAGTTTAGCTAATCTCCAGGTTCTGAAGCTCTTTGAGCTGCTGAATGGTTGGGTCATATTTTAATTGTGTATTTTTCTTTGTCTTTCTATTTTAATTGATTGTTGTAAAGCATGCATGCAATTGTTTACTCATTTTAAACTGCACAAACAGCCAACTTGTGTATAGCCTTTTGTAATCTGATGTTCTTGCAAAACCACTTGAAAATGTAACTGAAGAATGTACAACAGCAGCCAGGCTAGACAGCCTTTCATAACGCATACAAAAACATTGACTGTAAGAACAAATATATGACAATGACCTTATGCTGACAGACAGTTCCATATAATGGGAAGAAAGCTGTCTGTTTGTGTATACGTCTGTGTGGGGGATGGGAGGGTGCAGCTAAAATGCTTTGTACATTTGCTATTGTTGGCCCACCTCCCTGGAGGATGACAATCAAACCATCTGTAGCACTCCCCTGCTCACGTTACCCTCCCACCTGATGAGTGCTCAGGGACCATTTCTTTGACAGAAGACATGAGTCAACAAAAGTAAACTGGCTTATAAGAACGCAGAACATGACACCACAAAGGAGAAGAGGTCAGGGGTCAGCTGTTAATTATTTCCGCTTACATTAACGTCAGACATCTGCTTGATGTCTGAGGCTCTTGATTTCGTGAGAAGCCATGGCTACGTTAAGCGCTGAAATGTAAATCAATTCAAGTCTGATTTGAAAGGCAAAGGAACGTAACATTTTGCTGCGATGACTAAGACACATGTGTAGCTGACAGCCTTAAAGGTTCATTACTGAAAATATACCACGAAATGGGATTTATTTTTTAACATTTACACACCATTTTCGTGATTCACGTTGTTGGAAAAAAATAATTCCTTGAAAAAGATTTTAGGCAAAGTTCATTTAGGAGAGTACGAAATGCAAATGTGAGGCTTTTTGCATTAGTAAAATGTAAGCTTGACTAGAAAAAGCACTGGTCACAATGGCAGTTCAAAATGCAAGGTGAGCTTATCCGCTGCTAATGTCATCTTACTCTAACATATATACAGTCTGACCCACATATATTCTGACAGCACTACACATAGTTCAATATCATGCCTTTACTGGTGCAGGTTGAGATAGATGTCACATCTGAAAGTGAGAGTACTCAACTAAAAGGGCCAAGTTAGTGACCTCTGACCCTGCTCTGTGGACTGAAGGATGTTCTTACATTGGATCCAAAGCTGTATCTGAATTCTTATGTTCTGTGGCTCAGTAGTCTATACATGAAACATGCTGATGCTTTACTTCAACTGAATTAAAGCCTTGTTCTGTTATTAAAATTAAGCCGCTTTGGTCACATGGAAAGCTAATCTGGTCACAAAACCTTGTGTATAATGTAATTTACAGTGTGTTGTGCCACAAATGACAAGTTCACCCCAAAGGCACCAGTTATCCTATACCTTCATCTCCCACTAAGCATTTTTAAAGCATCGTGATTCTGTTACATTGTTAGAGAAATACATATGTCGGGTGACATGGTGGTGCAGTGGTTAGCATTGTTGCCTCACAGCAAGAACACAGCCCCTAGGGGCCTTTCTGTGTGGAGTTTGCACGTTCTCCTTTCGGGTACTCAGACTTCCACCCACAGTCTAAAGAATTGCTTGTTTAGGTTAATTGGTGACTCTAAATTGCTCAGTTTTTTGTCTCTGTATGTCGGCCCTGGGATTGGCTCCAGCCCCACGTGACTGTGATGTATGTGCGGTATAGATAATGGTTGGATGGAAATACCCGTTGGCAACTAATGTTAGTTAATAATAATGTTAATAATAGTAATTTATTACTTTCAGTTTCTTTCATTGTATATTAATATACAAAATGTAAAAATGTCATGTTTTGCCAGTGAACTCTCTGAATATCCTATTTTACTTCCCATTTTCTGCAATAAAAAGAAATTTACAATCTTAGAATTTATAGCCAGTTTTACTTTGGGCTGTAAATAAGAATTATTTGCATTATTGACCTGCTGATTTTTTTTTGGGGGGAATGTTATGGTTAATCAAACATCAAAACAATTGACAATTTACTCTCTTAAGCAGCTAACAACTGGAGAAAAACACGAGACATTGCGGCGTGTGGATTCAAACAGGAAGTCGAGGAGCTTCAGCAAGCAGCCCAGCACTGGGGACTACTATAAAACCCTGGGCAGTGACTCGGCCGAGCCCTGTGGGAGCAAAGGCATGGCGCCCAACGAGGAGGTAAGATAGATTTCTGCTGTTTATGGCAACATTATTATGTTCAGTGTTGGCAACATTACACATAATCTGGTTCATCAATTGAAGCACATGGATAGGGTCCCTCTGCTTGTGCTTGTCTGACATTTCAGAAAATGTATTAAAAATTTGTATCTATTCTCTGTAGCTGTAAAATGCTCTGTGTGGGGCAGTGTCCTTTTACAGTGGGTTTGCCTTTCTTTGTGCCCACTTTGATGACCATAAACCACTTGGTGCTGACGTGATGACTGAAAGGGATGTGACACAATGTTTTACAGGGAAACACAGAGACATAATGACATTAAGAGGACATTTACTGCAATTTATTTATGTATATTATTAAGAAAAAATTCTGATGATAAGATAACATTGGTTACCTGGTTTATTGTCAGTCTGACAGCCACTGAAATTTCTCAAAATGCACAGCTTTGTTTAGAGCAGCAGCTGATTGAGGTTTTTTTGTTTTTAATGACCACATTTTAAGATTAACATACATCACAATTCCATGTAGCATGCACTGGACAGTGTTTGTTCATTTGCAACACAATTGTGTATGGGCTGTCATTCTAACGTATACTGGTGTATGGTTTGTAAAGGGTTAAAATGCTGTGCCCTTGATGTGGGCTTTTTCAGCATAAGGTTTGACTGGGTGATGGCATGTGGGCATCAGGTTACCACACTGCCTGCTCTATTTGCCTGTGCATTATGCCACTCAGCATGTTGCATAATCTTGTATCCTCTTGAGCTTTTGTTTGCCACCTAATGCAAACTGCCCTCTCATTTACACCGCCTCTTGAGTCTCCACCCTGTTTTGTGAAATGTCAGTGAACCTACAATGGAACAAACTCAGGACAATACCAGACGACACAGTACAGAGCAGGAAGTCAATGACCAGTGATTTGTTTCTAACTGTATTAATGAATGCTTTTTATTAAATTAGGAAATATTAATAATAAATAATAATAATAATAATAATTTAGGAAATAATAATATAAAACATCCACAAAATGATTCATTAAATTTATTCAGATTGAAATTTGGTGATAAAAGTTCACACGTAAAATGTATTTGCAACTTATTATTTTGATTTTGCTGCAACTGGAAATGACAAACATTTATAAAGTACTGGTCATCACCCAGTTCAAACATCAGCTTCACACACTGATGACAGATGATCGATTTTTGAAAAAAATGTGGGTCTATGTGTTCTGTCTGAAATGCTTAATATTTTGTTGAGGTTTTTTGCTTGATGTCAGTTTACTTACTGAGTCTGGGTAGGTTGTAAGAATAACTGTCATTTCTTTTGAGTTGATGTCTCTCTGAGCCACTGGTTGCTATAATGTAACGCACTAGGATTACTTTTCTTGTCAAGCATCTTTGTATAAAAAGATAGATTACAAGTCAAAACACTTGCTTTGTATGTACCTTCAAATATACCTCAAGCAAAATTTGTGTTTGTAACTTTATGTATTCCCCAAGTTTATTGGTTAAATCACCTGTTTGCTGCCACATAACTGCACAGGCATCTGAATGAAGATGGCCTGTTAGAGTCTCATCAGTGTCCCAGGAGATTTTAATCTCATGGGTATCAGGGGTGGGGGTGTTCTGGGTGATACGGGGTATAATCCACATTTAGCCAATTAAGGCCTCAGTGAGGCCCCTCCTGGTCTCAGAGGCACCCTAACAGATGGACCGGCTAATCAACGGAAGCAACGGCACGTGCTGCCAAGCCCCATCTGGACATAACCCCCCCCCCCCCCCCCCCAAACTCTCTGGGGGTTCTGAAAAGTAAAGAGGGCAACAATGAGCAGCACGCGTCTGAAGAATAAAGGAGGGGCGGGCCAGTTAAATGTCATGGTCCATTAACTTGCATGCAGCACAGTTATGTCACGCTTTCAGAGTGTGTCAGACGCGTGCATGCTGGGGGACTGCAGGGCGTGGGGTTTAAAGCACTATCACTTGCAGTGACAGATGGCTTCTTTTCACTGTTTTCCCTCAGAGTTTCCCCCAAGAGATTAGGTCATGTTAGCGCCGCTATTAGCAAAAGGGTATTATGTCTTTACGAGTTGATTAAAGATGGCAGGAAGCAGAGGGAAGGCACCTCTATTTGGGCTGTACACATCTGTCACTGTCGACAGTCTGCGCAAGAATTCAGTGCCTGCTCAGCCCAGCAGGAGTTTTAATGGGCATGCCAATGAAACCAGGGAGAACAAATTCACTGTCACTGTTGAATTATTGTTTTTGAAATATCAAATAGTTAACAGTAGTCAAACAGTTTTCTTTCTCAGTCAAAAAAGGGTCTCTTGAAGAAGCAATGTGAAATGTTTGATATGTCCATTCCTTTTTTATAACATAAATGCTGGCAAAGTAAATGAAAAAAAGAAAATCACACTCATTTACAGATGCAAAGAATCTTTTAATTAACATTTTAATTAACATTGAAGCAGTGTTTAAAATTAAGTGGATGACATCACTCCATGGGCCACCTGCCTCAGCCCTGTTATCAGTGACCAAATATTTGCTATCAGAGTAATTCAACAATGCGGTTGCTAGGAGAAACCCAAAGAATCAGTGGGTTTAAAATATGACTGATATGGCTAATTCTCTCATGTCCCTGCCCTCCCTCCAACCAGGGCTCTGTGCTATTGGAGGAGCCTACAGACAGCCCCGCCCACAGCTCTGAGAACGGCACCACGGAGGAATCAGTCCCACCCCCACCCCCACCGCCTCCGCCTCCTCCACCCCCAAGCAACCCAATGCCAACACCCCCACCACCTCCTCCGTTGCCCCCGGAGACGCCAACCACGCAGAATAATGCCACTTCCACCAACCAGCGACGCCCATCTTCCTCATCAGGAAGTGAGTGCTCCAACTTTTTACCTCCTACTCCATCTTTAGATTTTTCTTTTGTTTCTCTTAATTTCATACTTTTCTCTGTCACTACACTTTCGTTCAGAACTTAATGCACAGAATTTATGCACAGTTTTGATGACTTCTTGCACAGCATTGTAAAATTCTTCCTAGAGAGCAGAGTCCTTTGCATTAAGGGCACAACATAATCTCTCAACAGATGAGTTGAGTCCGACCCTAGCATCCTAAATAACAGATTATAAATTAATGACATTGGGCTACGATTACCCTGAGAACTGGTTTAGTGTTCAGCCATTTCCTTAAGTGCCCCGTTGCCCTGGATGCTGCTGTCTGACAGCGTACACATTGTTCTAATTATAGGGAGGTTTTAACTGTATAATGCTGGGAGTTTTTAAAGTGGTAAAACTGAATTGTCCAAAGTTCCCATGAATCTTGAAAATGTACAAAGACCAACTTCCGAACAAATATACTACAAGACAAAAATAAAAAAATTAAATTATTTAAGATTTTAACATACGTGGAAGCAAATTAAGCACCACAAAACTACCAAAAGTAATTTTTATTTGAAAATTATTTTTAAAAATAAAAAAAAAAAAATGGAAGAAACTTTGAGTCATGAGGTTCTAGAGATAAAACACATATTTCTCTTTAGTAATAATTATTATACTGATGTTCTACCTCCTTTCTGTGACTATGAACAGCTTTCTTCTGCTGATATTATCCAATCTCTTTCTCCTCATTAACTGTAAAATGTTCCTTCTGACCCCTCTTTCACCTGCTTCATTTCCACCTGTTTCGCTCTGTTTTGTTTTTTTTTTCTTCTTTGTTTGTGTTTTTGCCTGCCATGGTCTGTCCTCACTGCTGCTCCGTCAAGTTGGGGAAATCTCTGCCTCTCAAGCAGAGGGAGGGGCACTAAGACCGATGAAGAGTAAGTACAGACTGCAGCCAAATCAGTTTATTACACATCACATTTAGGGTTTTAGGAAAGTGGGAAGGTAGGATTTAGACCTTCCCAAATTTTAATAAAATCATTATCTAGAGTTTTTCATTGAAATATTTTACCACTCTTTTGCTGACATATAAAAACAACAGTGATCCAAGCTGTGTATCCATGTTATCAGGAAGTGATGTGTTGTCAGGCCAATAGGAGAAAAAGCCCTTTGTTCAAAATAAGTAGCATTGGGTAGATGATACCCTGATATCCACCATGGCTTCACAGACAAAAGAGCAACACCTACACAAGGCAGCTGTATCACCCTTAAAGTGACAAGATTTAAAGTGCAAACACTACCACAATGACCTAACACAAAGTCTTCAACAACCCTTCTGATTCCTCAAAACTGAGCTAAAACTATTTTCTTGTACAAATAAAAATGCTGTTTATTATTATTATTAACGGCATTAAAAAATTACCATCACTACAGAAAGTGTTTTGATTTAATTGATTTACAATAATTAATCATTTTATTTTCTGAAAAAAATAATGTTGGATGCTGGATGTTTTTATTAATTATGTGACCAAGCTGAGGCCAAACCAAGAAAAATACTGTTCTCTTGTGTTCAGCTTTGTAAATTTACTTTAAAATCAACTAAGGTGTATTTATTAACCCAAACTATTTCTCCTATAAGATCATTTTATAAATCAGTAAAACAGAGGCTCGTATTTGTCATGGACCAAGTATGTGAGTCAACTCATTATCTTAAGTAAAGGTTTAAGTGAAAGAGCAATATCAGTACAACATGGCCTCAGCTCTGGGTCATAGCTCAGTCATAAACAGCAACATCAATTAAGCTGTTAAGAGTGGTGTATGTTCACTAATTGCGTGATTTGTGTTACAACGTTAATCAGACAACAAGCAGGCAGGTAGCTGGCCATAAAATTAAAAACCACCAACACATCTGAGAGCACAAGACAACCCATTGAGACAAAAGCAGTTCCTGAGTAAAAATGCTGCTGTAACACTGTAGATGGTTAGAAGTTCTTTATTGTTTTCTGTTGATCGGAGGGAAGAAGATACAAGACACATCTTTATCTTAGGTGCTAAAGAGCGACATGCTCTTTAATGATATGATTTGTTGTATAGCACATAGGGTAATAAAAAAATATAAATAAAAATAGGTGGTCATAAAATTAAAAGCCACCAACACATAAGGGAGAGAGCTCAAGATGAGTTTAGAGCTCAGACACTCACTGAAACAATGCAACATGCCAGGTGGCTGATTGATGTTACAACATTGTAAACAGTTGGAAGTTCCCTACTGATTTGTACTGATTAACTGGACAGAGAGGATTCTAGTTTTATAAGACATACACACCTCTATCTGATGTGCTCTGACGCAGCAGCTTGACTGGTCTTGAAGTTCTGACCCAGAGCAGAGAAACTTGTGCTGTGATGTTGATCAGGCCATTTGTCAAATGTTCTTTACCTGTCACAGCTCCACCCTCCTTCTCACTTACTGTGGCAGACCTGCTGTCCACACCCCTAGCCTAAACAGAATTAACTAACACACATACATAACCTTTGACTCCTGAAACACTCAAATACGAAAGTGTATTCCAACACATGTAAGTGTGCCAACTTCAGTCCAGTATAATTTTGCTGCCTTTAACACAACTGGCTGTGGCTAATAGACTGTTCAGGGTCCCACGTCCTTGTCAGGGCTATGGGTGAAGGTAGGCTGCTTATATGAAAACTTACTTTTTGTGTCTGATCAGTAAGAATATGGCAGAAGAATTAGATTTTATAAGATTACTGTTTCCTTTTATCCACAAACATTTCGGTGTGTGGAAGCACACATTGTATAAGGCTTGTAAATAGATGTTGGTCACTAGTCTCTCTCTCTCTCTCTCTCTGTAAATCTGTAAATGTGAAGTGAAACTGTATGAATGCACGTTTGAGTGAACTGTGTTCCAGCTTTGCTGCGGAGAGGATTGGTCCAGTACTCTGGACTAATGAGCTAGGGATTGAAGGTTACTCTGTGGTCTCTCTCTCTCTCTCTCTCTGTGTGTGTGTGTGTGTGTGTGTGTGTGTGTGTGTGTGTGTGTGTGTGTGTGTGTGTGTGTGTGTGTG
>CM076651.1:17434067-17551217 GCA_038496675.1 Rachycentron canadum
GTGTGTGTGTGTGTGTGTGTGTGTGTGTGTGTGTGTGTGTGTGTGTGTGTGTGTGTGTGTGTGTGTGTGTGTGTGTGTGTGTGTGTGGGCTGACTGCATCCATCCATGTGTGCTCGTGCATGTGTGTTAATTCCTAGCCGGCTTGCCAATGGCTCGCTGTCACTTCCAGTTACTGGTGATTCCTTTAGATTTCCCCCAACTGTGATGATGGGTTTTTAATAGAAAGCTGCTCTCTCCTCCCTTAGAGAGAGCTAGAGAAAGGGAGAGCAAGTGAGAGTGAGGAGGAGTGGCAGGCTAGCGAAGCTCTGTGTACAGCCAGACCCCATTGTGGTCGCCTCAACGGGGAACATTTTTACGAGGACTCTTTCTACTCCCCAAGTAGAAAATGAGTGATCAATGAGGGACTAAGGAAACTTAATTCATTGGAGATTTACATTAACTAAAACAGGTGAGGCAACAATTGGCTCTTAGTGTATTTAGGTCACAATATGTAAAATTTAAATGTTTTAAAATAAATATGTGTAGATGCTATAATAGTTGTACATTATATTATGGTTTAAGTATATATTATTTGCATTTTTAGTAAGTATTTTATATTTAATTTTACAGTACATCTTTGAAGATTGTTGAGTCGATAAAACAAGAATAATAGATACCTGGTGCCTTCACATCAACTCTGGAGCTACTTGTTGTGTATTACTATGCCCATTTTGAAATGTTCACATTTTAGAAGGTGTCCTCACATATAAGCAGAGCTTAGTTGGATCGACATTTTGCTTTTCTTTAATTTTGCCTGTCCTGTAAATATAAAGTTCTTTTGTTGTAGCATTACTATCAGAGGCTGTAGTTTGAATCTGTCTGAATTTGATGTATTGTTCACTATAAGCAGCTTAGGCTCCATGTAAGAAGAATATATACATTTTACCACCAACCTACTTTTTTTTTTTTTTTTTTAAGGCCAACGTTCAGCTGTGGCTTAGCTGTGTATATTAACATAGGGTGAGATTTTGAAAGAGATTGTGTGAGCCTCCTCTCTTTGTGTTCACTGTAGTGAAATAATTTTGAATTGCTCCTCCCATCTAATCCCAGCTCACTGCAACTGTGGACTGATGCAACAGTTTGGTAGCTGGGAGACCATCAATCCCAATTCTTCCAAACCATTTCAGAGAAACGTGTCTTAAGATAACCAAAACCCCAAGCGATATAAAGGCAAATGCTAATACAAGTAAACAAAAAGCAAAGAAATTCAAAAAAATGTCGATTAATGAGAGGCTCAGTACCATAATGACCTCCCATCACTGTCCAACCTGCTCAGGTCAGCATTGTTACCTGCCTGATGGGATGAAATATTTAACAGTGAAATGCCATCCAACCCCTCTTCTTCAGCGTATCTCCCTCCCTTTCTCTGTTCCTCTATTCCATCTTTCTTTCACCTGGTTTCACTTTTCTGCTCCATCCTTTTGTCCGCAGGCACAAAATCTTTCAACATGATGTCCCCTACTGGTGACAACTCCGAGCTGCTGGCAGAGATCAAAGCAGGAAAGAGCCTCAAGCCCACACCTCACAGTAAAGGCTACACCACTGTCTTCTCCAGCAGTGGACCGCCAGGCAACAATGTAGGTCCCAAGCCATCCTCCATTTATGGAACAGTCACTGACAAATGCAAAATTGATCATTTTAGATACTTAGCTGTAGCTTTTTTCAATCCTTGTGGATTTTGAAGTGTTTTTAAATCAAGTACCAGTAAATGCAAAAATAAGCTGTTTTCAATCAATCAGAAAAAGAGAAATTAAGCAAAATTACCACAAACAATTAAAGGGCCAATACACACACACACAAAACACTAGAGCTCTATAACTTCAATGGATGTAACATGCAAAGACAAAATACCACCTCAGATACTTTGATTTGTCATTGTTCCTTAATGCAAAGGAGTAACTGGCACATTACTGAACACACATTAAGCATGAGTTAAGCTCAGTAAAGGATGACTACAAGAAAGATTATATCTCTTGGGAGAGTAGATGATGTGTCATAATCCCAAAGAAGCCTCTGCATCATGTGATATCTGTGTATATCTGTCTAAGGTTGTGGTTAAGAGAGTGGTTACTGGTTAAAGAATCTCCATGGCCCTGTGCCCCTTGTTCTCCAATTCATCTGTGTCTTCATTTTTCTCCAGGGAAACACTCCGTCTCCACCAGAGACCCGCACATCTAGCCCACCAGCCAAGGCGCCATCCCCTCCACCACCCAATACAACTGTCACTTCCCCACCTGCCACCCCAAGTCCCAGCCCTAGTCCCACTGGTTCTGGGTCAGCCAGGACCATGTCGACCTCTGCGAGCTACGAGCAACTGCCCTCCAACTCTGTGATCAATGGGAACAGTGGCAGTGGCACGTCAGGAGCAGAGCCGGGACGGAAGACTAGCCTTGCAGACGTGGAGGCGCTAGTGCCCACTCATGACGAACAGGGAAAAGCCATACCTGAATGGAAAAGGCAGGTGATGGTGCGAAAGCTTCAGGTTAAGATGCAAGAGGAGGAGGAGCACAAACGCAAGGTAGGCATGATGTTGTAAGACAGTACAAAGGTTCAGAAATTTTGTCATGTCTTAGCTATCCCCATTTGTGGTCTTGTGAATTTAAAATGCTCAGTAAACTTGGTAATATATGCTTTCAGTTTGATGTAATTACATGCCACAAAGAGGATAGCTGCTGTTTGGATTTGAGTGTGGATTTTTGAATGATGACTATGAATGCTTTTTTAGTATTAATGCATGGCATACATTTTGCGTGCTCTTTTTTACTTGTCACACAGTTGAGGGTGAAGTAAAAGAGAAGTTCATTTGGCATTTTTAGTTTTTTTTTTTTTTTTTTTTTAACATTACAGCTAAAGGAGAAGGAAAACTGTGTTGTCAAATAAGCCACAGTTAGAGACTTGGTCACTTTGAATGTTATAACAGTTTAATTGCTATCACTGCCTTATACTCATCCTTAGAACAAATGTCATGGCCAAGTTATCCACGGTCTGCGTACTGAACTTTATTTCTAAATTTGTTTATCTGGCATATATCTATCAGTCTCGCTCTTGATGAATAGTCACTACAGTGTACATTTGTATGTAGACACATTAGTAATTCATACTGCAGCAATCTGAACACTTGTAAGTCTTGAGTAATACAAGTAGGCCTTTATGCGATTGATCAAGGATTGCAATCTTATCCTCTTAAATGACCGAGCGGGAAGAAATTTATCTCCTGTGTCCTTTAGTGGTGGGGCATGTAGTGTTTTTTATTTTTTGAGATGCAGCAGCATCATTAGTCTAATGGCTGTTAGGCCTATGAGTATTAAACTAAGCTGGACATAAAGTATTTTCATGATATACATGATTTATACCTATTAGTACTTGCATGAAACAGCACTGGACCTAGTTAGCTCTGAATTTAGATATCAATGTGCTCACTATTTTAGTTAGTTTAGTTCTTTGTTTCTCCAGGCGTCTGCATGTTTTTTCTATATGTGTAGTCTTTGTTAATGGCAATGGAGTTTTTGGACTGCAGTGAACTGAATACTTGGCTACAGTGCCCATCACAGCATTAACACACTTGACTGACAGATTCACAGTGTGAGCTGTTGTTTGATGGAGTTTTGAAGCTTCAAGTTGTTACATGCTGATTCAGTGGTGTGATGCCAGGCCCATTCACACTACAGCTCAACCAGTAATAATAACCTCTACTAATAAACACTAAAATGTAGAATACCACTAACTACATTACCAAAGCACTTTACTTTTAAAGTTGCAGAATATTGCAAATAAAATGTGCATGTAGTGAAGATTTAAAAAAACAAAAACAAAAAACAAAACAACTCTTACTCTTGCACTGACCACTCTGGGTTGACAGTTTCAACTCCGATCCACCTATAACCACACCCAGTGTGGTTTTCACTGTTGGGTGTGGGCTGAATTGTGTCCACCGCATTGGTGCCAGCACCCAACAATGATGTAACACTAATGTTACATCATATTTAGGTTGCAGACAGAAAATGCAGTTATATGAACATTTCAACAGCTGGGTGTCAGTAAAAGCAGAATTCTCAGTGTTTGTGTGGTCATTAATTAAACTAAGACAGAACACTCAAAAATGGGAAGGCCTGAATAAATACAAATGTAGACATGTTGTAAGTTTATAACACTTATATCAACATTCATTTAATCAACATTTGCCAATTAAGTAAAAAAGGACAGCTTTCTCTGTTCTTTGACTCAAAAATAAAGCAGAAAGTTTTGTGCCTTTAATGAGGCAGTGCCATTGCACCACTAAATCCATGTAAAACCTGTGTCAGGATGGATTTGCACTGAAGCGTGTATTCACACCAGGAATTTAAAGCTCAAGGAACCCCTCCCTCCTTCCCTTTTTTCTTGTCTTCTGGTCTCCTTTGACCTCTGATTTAGTTTGCAACAAGTGGGCACTACCAGCCTCAGGAATGGCACTACTCCCATGTCCACAATGCCATTTTGGGCCCATTTGGGGAACTGATGACTGAGGATGACCTAAACCGTATTGAGAAGCAAATTGAGAACCTACAGGTTATGCACAAAGTCTCAGAAGTCGAGAGAGAACTGGAAGAACTAGAACGTGAGCTTCACCAGCTCCTACCAGTTTCTGCTGCCCTCAATCAGGGGCACTTCTCAGTCAATCCAAAGCAGGTACATGGCCAAGCTGAAGATCTTCCAGCCTGGTGCAGCAAGATTTCTACCTTACTCAAGAGTATGGCCATTCTTCTTGCCACCCTAGGGGGAAAAGAGATAGACATCTTGGATCTTATATGTCCTGGATATTCTCAGGAAGAGGCGAGAACTGTGAGCACAGGTCAGTCTGAAACAGTTGGATCAGTTGGCACAGGAATTATTGGCCGGTCTCAGTCCTTCTCAACAAGAGACGATGTGGAGAAGGAGATAAAACAGTGTGGAGTTTCAGTAAAGAACCTCAAGGCCAATTATGAAATCCAGAGTCAGTCACAGCCTGTTGACAACAAAGCAAATAGAGTATACAAACGTAAAAGGTCACTCCCTGTGGTAAGTGAGTCTAGTTACACTCCAGAGACAATTCAGGAAGATGCCCCTTGTTCCTCTGCAATGGGCTTTGAATCCAATAGCAATGGAGATTTACCAATCACTGAAGAACCAGTTATCATTGCATCTTGTGCTCCTCAGACATATGCACCACCTGAGATCATGGCTCCAACTAACATCGAACAGTTCAATGAGGTTCTTTCTGCAGACCCTATTTTAAATAATGATCAATTCACAAGAAGCTTGGAGGTGCAGACAGATCTAAGCTATGTCCAAGAATGCATTGAAATGCGGAAAGAGAGAATTGTTTTCCTGTTCCTTGAACACTGGCGGAAGTACACCATTTCTGAATCTTATCGGACTAAATATACAGGCAGGAGAGCAAATCATTTAGATGTGGGCTGGGAAGACTACAACCAATTTAGTTCACAGATTGGTGGGGAAATACAGAGTGAAGATGACAAACTGCTTCTTTTCATGAAGTCAAAGCAGGTAGTAGGGAATCTAATTGGCCACTGGAGGACAATCATGAGTCAAGTGCCCACACGCCAGATCCGCAGGCTGAGTCGCGCCCAGATGATATACTGGCCAGAGCACTTCTTGCCACACATCAATGGGTCACCTGTGAGCTACGAGAGCCTAACCCTTGACCTTTTCATGCTTGGATACTTTCAGTTGCTGGAAATGAACATGTCTCGCAGTGAGCGCAAATTCCGCCACCTCTTGTGCTATGAGATGTTTGACCGTCTTGGCAGCCATAAATGGGAAATCATAAGGCAGTTTCACAAGGAAGTCATGGAGGAAGTTGAGAGAGGGAAGCGAGACTGGGCAGATGGTTTTGAAGACATAAAACTTAAGTGTTTTGGAGACTCTGGTGAGGGGGGAGGTGTAATGACAGCTTCTCTACATTCCATGTCTCCTGACATGGCCATTATTCCAATTCAGGAATCACTTCCTCCCCCACCTTCACATCCTCCACCTCCTCCCCCGTCCACCCATCCTGCACCCCTACCCCCAAATGCACAGTCTACCCCATCTGCATCATCACCACAACCTTACCCACCACCCTCACAATCATATGTTTCTCCATCATCATCACCTGCTGCAATCCAAGATGGTGTATTCAACAATGGTCAGTTTGTGGATAAGAGAACCCCAAACAACTCAGTGGAGGACACTGCTCAGGTGGCTGTAAAACCCAGTGAGCAGCCATCATCAAATAAGGCTGTGGTTTCAAATAGGAAAAATTCTGAGCTGGACAATATGCAGAGCTTGGCAACTGAAACTGTACAACACACTGATGCAACAGCAAAAGCTGAGACAATACAGGACTCAACAGAAAACTCAGAACCAGATTCAGTGAAAGACGTTCCACCCGTAACTGTTAAAATTATAGAGGAACCTCATGTTGATAAACCTCCACCAAGAGATGAACCCAATGAAGACTCAATCAAAGTGATCTATGAGCTAAAAGAGTTCAGCAATGAAGAAATCATCAGATACATTGACCGAAGCTTTGCCTTTTGGAAAGAAAAGGAAGCCGAGCTTTTTGATATCTAACAAGTATGGATTGAGAATCCACCAAAAGCCCAGTTCACCTGTACAACCAAAGAGGAAAGAGCAGGATCAGGGAAACTGACCTGCACAGTGGACAGATAGGAAACTAATCTGGTGTGTTAGCAGTAGCATTTAGGCCACATAAGGGATTTAACTGCAGCAAAGCAAGGAGCATCCACTTAGTTGTACTGACTTTATCATTTGCACTTTCTTAAGTGGATGAAAAGAAAGTGTCTAATGTCAAAAAGACAAATACATTTGCTACAATCGTTTCATTTTGAATTGTGTTGAACCAAGAGCTTTTTGAATATAGTATGATTTGATTGCCATGGTACACTGCTTCTGGGAAAACAAGTTTTTGAAGGAAAAGATTTGCCATAAAAGTTGTAGTGTATTGTGTTTTAGATTATCTTTGTAACGAAGGATGTGATTGGTTAAACACTTGTATTGAATAATTGCATTTCATATTAACGTCACTATCTCAGAAACGCAAGGGATTTACTTTACAAGTGAATTCAGTACCTGATTAGACACATGCTAGAAATAAAATGGTGACAGTTTAATAAAACTAACTAACTTCCATTCTTTCAAACCAATATTATTAAACCAATAAGTACTCTGTGCTGATTGACTCAATGGCAATAAAACTAGGTATTCAGTTGGTTTGTGAGAGTTTAAGGTTACTTACTAGTTCACGTATGGACCTTGTTTTCAAGTCTTGGATTTTATTTATACAATGTGTGCCTTTCAGTATACATTACAAAGAGTAGCAGTTTGGTAAGTGCAAGGTATTTTGTTACTTGTATCTGTAGTAATTCAGACATTGAAAACTATAAATATCAGCAAATGAAAGCATTCACCTGACAAAGCTATTAGCTAAATGAAACAACAAATTGAGAGTTTGTAGTTGTTTCATAAAGTATTTTCCATCCTTTTGTTACTATTTATTTTTGAGACATGTTTTTGAGAGACTTGCTCAAACTTTCCATAAATTGTGTTTCTTTATTATTTGATTTTTACGTTGCTGTTAGAAATAAAGTTTGTTGACACTTTTGTGATTATAGGATTTCAGTAGTTCTTTCCTGCAAAATTTCACATTAACTATTGGACAATCTATTGATGTATATTTCAATTACCTGAATGGCCATCATTGGCCAACAGTTCAAATTAATATACTTTATAAGATGGTGTTTCTATCTCATTGAGAGCCTAAATAATCACCCTCATACATGTAATAATGGTCACTGTCAAACAATGTAATCTGAAACGATGAAAGAACCACACTATTCTCATAGTGCGTTCTCTGCAGAGTCAAGATTACCTTCAAATAACCCTCTTAGCACCACCCGCTGACACGCTATCTGTGGCTTACAAGAACCATAAGGAGGTTACAGTGAATCTTGATCAACTCACAGCTCAAAAAGGAAGGCAGTCAGCTGGTGAACTTAAAGGCATATATATAGATTTGTATTTATGTAAAGTATTTGTGTCAGATATGTTGAATGTAAGCAGCCCACTAAAGAGTGGGCATTAGTACATAACATATTGTAAAATTCAGACTTTCCATTAATTAAACTGATTTTGCAATTCTCTCCCCATTTCAATGGAATATGTCCAGAGTGTGAAGAGTTACAGGAATTGCTTTATGCAGTAAAAAAAAAAAAAAAAAACTGGTAAAAGTTTACTGTTTATAGTTGGTTCAAACTAGATCTCCTAAGTCAAGAAATAGACACCCTGATCTGGCCCATACACACATTTTTCACATTAGTTTTATTGACTGCCAAGCACAAAATAGTAGCTTAGAATTGTCAATGAGCTATTTCTCTTATTTAGTTGTAATATTACCACACTAACCCCAACCACAAATTATAGTGATGTCAATGTAATAAAGCATGCACCTTATCTGCTGGTATGGTCATATAAGCTTTTGATGGTTGCCAGGCTAATGCAATGTCCTTGCTACGCGCTCACACACGTGGAGGCAGCCCGCTGGCACGATAGATGACATGAACCCAACCCAAAAGCCAAGCATAGCACACAAACAAGCTGCATTTAGAGGATATAACAGAGTTCAATAAACCCTTTTCCCAAACAAAAGTACGGTGAATCTAGTATCTTTGAAATCAGAGGAACATAGGTGCTATGCTACTGAGTCTATGTAACCCACTGTAAGGTAACACTCACAAGGAATGTGACTCTTGACTAGTTTCATGTTACTGAAGGATAAACAGTGAATAGCCTTATTCCAGTGGAAAGGCAAGCCATTTTTGACCAATTAAATAAATTGTAAATTATAATTCTAGCTAAATTATCCACAAATTTTGGTTTTAATTATTTTTTTTCTTGTTCTGTAATTCCCAGGGGATTCATTAACAATTCGCTGTGTGGGTAATCTTACCTGGATTCGTGTTTATCAGGGCAAGTGAAATGCTTTAGTAAAAGGAATGCAAAAGGGTAATGTATCTTGTGAAGATGGGATATCCAAGATGGCTGCCCTCTGGTTGCTCCACCTCCAATTACAGCCTGAAAGAGAGTAAAGGATCCAGTTACTGTATGTGTGCACTGTCAGAGAGACCGTCCTGTAAACAGTGCCCTGTCCATTTAAAAGGATTTATTTCAATTCAAAGACGTGACAAGACAAAGACAGGGTTAAAGCACCTATTGTAGTTTCTGTTTGCTGTTGCAAGTACATATGGCAGTTAACACAGGATGTCATGTACAGTCTTTAGTCTTTCTAAGTCTTCTATAAAAGCCATTTGGCAAAAATTTGACATTTGAGAATGTCTGTCGGTTGAACTAAAAAGTGGATTGACATTTTATTTTGGTTTTCTCTCTGTGCAGCTGCTCACCTGCCCCCGACACAATTTAGAGAGGCATTATGTGACTCTACAGGCAACACCTCAGTCTCAACTTTGACTGATTGTGATTGATTTAATTTCAGGTTCAAAATTTTCTAGACCACCTAGAAAATATAATTAAGTAAAAAGGTTTTCTATCTTATCAATTCAGTGTTTCTGATGTAATGCCATTGGACACAGTGAATATCAGTTGGGTCATGTTTTATGTGAGTTTTGCATGCATTTATTGATAATTGTTCAGTTATAAGACACTGATCATTTTACTACGCGCTTGTGCTGGAACAATAATCAGTGTTTGACAACAGGGGAGAGTTACAGAGGCAATGCATTTGTAGCTGATGCTGGCCAGGCACTTAGTATGATTATTTCCTTAAATGTAAAAAGTGATTTATTGTTTTTTCTTTCCTTATCATCACTACAGATACATTATAATTTTTATTTGAAAATCATCTCAACTGTCACTTAAAATTTCTCTTCAAATTTGTTGGTGGCTCATCTCTTTACTATGGAATGAGGTCATGCAAAGCAGGATAATGGGGATTCTGTCACTATTACAATCCTTTACCAACTGGTATGGGCGCCTATCTATCTCTCCCATTTGTCCAACTACAGGTAGAAGAGGAGGCAGCCCGCCTAGCATCGATGCCTGCTTGGAGAAGAGACATGATGAAGAAGAAAATGGATGAAGAGAGGTGAGTAACTAAGCTGTGTTGTTCTGCACATCTGATTTTCATCACATCTTGTACTATATTTATTATATCCTGAGCCAGTAGGGAAAGTTTGTGTATGTTAGTATCTCTTTTTTGATGGTAGTTTAATGCTGCCTTATTCAAAAGGTTGAGATATGGAGATTGTGCACAAATATGAAGTAAGCCTAATATGTCTGGAACAATCTAGAGATGCATATCCTACAAGATGGCACACTAGCTTGATCTCTCCTTGTACTTGAATTAAATACAAGAATGAATTGCCACCATGATGTCAATTTATTTCATACAAAAAAAATCCAGACATAACAAAAAGAATATGTTCTTGGACTAGGTGTTTTTCACTTCTGTGTGCATTTGGTTTCTGCCATTGCAGACCATCTGTTTTGACATTATATGATTTTGCACACCACAAAGCCGTTCTGCGCAAACACTGCTGCATTGATCCATTTCATTAGTACATGAAGTATACATTATTTTGAACAAATAATGCTTTCCTTCTGACATTTCTTGTTCACTGGAATGTAACTCAAGCAGCGACTGAATTTCTGGTTTGTATGGTTTAAATGTGACATATGACATTTTCTTTGTCTAACATTGAAAAAATTATGGACATCTCCTGCTACAAAATTCAGTGCTACAGGCTTCACCTCTCCTTAGAGTGTTGTATCAAATGTTTTGTCAATCTGTCTAGAAAGTTGTGTCTGTGTACTATTGAGGAATAACTGTTTTTGCTTTTTAAGATATTTACACCTTTTCTTCTTGTCCTTTCGTTATCCTGATGTGACAGGGAACAAAAAAGGTAAGGAAACAATATTTATTCCACACAGTAATGCTTACAAAACATTAACTTAGCTTATTGCATTGTGTTGGATGACAAGTTTCCAGAAAGTCTTCATTTGGTTTCAAGGATCAAGGATCCCATCTAGTGGTCAAAAACGGCCTTATTATTAAATTAGGTTGGATTATGAAGATTCATCAAAAATGACACTGGGAAATAACAGAGACATCTCCCTACCTACAGTAAAGGCCAAACATTAGCTGTTAACTGAGCCTGGGATAAAAGTATAGAGAAAAGTAAAAAGCAGGTCAGAAACAGGAAACGTGCAATGGTTTTGTTGTTGTAACGACCAACACCACCAGATGGTGCCGCTTCATACACTGATAAAGCCTCTACTGAAGATGTGAACCTTTTATCATCTGCTGAAGTATGTGTAGACGAACAAAGAGAAAACGTTGAACAGTTTTATATCTATTACAGTTATATCTGCCCTCAAAGCTAGGCTAATTAGCATTAGCTCCTGCTAACATCATTAGCTAAAAGTCCCCCCCCCACTCACCTGTCGTTGAGACCTAAAACACTGTGGACCGGGTCACAGTGTAGAGTAAAGTAGTGAGGAACATGTAGCGTACATGAATATCGACTGACCCAAAAAGACACAATATGTTTCCCAAAACGTCTTTTTACGTCTAATTACAACCACAGCTTCAACACAGCGTCTTAACTCGAGTTCAATTTACTCCCACGTGAGCTGAGCAACCAATCCCATGGCCTCGTGCGGCCTGCACACCTGAAGCCACGCCCCCTGGCTTACAGCCGGACCCTTCAGGGCGTCGATATTATTGCTTTATTGATAAATTGACTCGTTTTCGATCTCCCAGGTCTGTGTATTAATTGTAAACGTTATAAATGAATATATAATTACATTCAATGGTTTTGTTACCTCGGTGTTCAAACACACCTTTTGTCTCGGCAAAGCAGCAAAAGCACAGGTGTATAGCACATACAGTTCATAACATAACATTTTGCCCCGTGGCAACATCTCTGCTGTGAAAACAGCCCTTAAGGAAGACCAGTGCAGACACATTATATTAGCAAAGATATTGCTATTTCAGACGAAAATTAATAACATATTAACCAATACTGGAGTCAGGTTCCAAATTTTTGGAGAAATCTTTCCCAGAGGAGAAGAGGCTGTTATAGCAACATACTAACCTCATAGCCAACATCTCATTCCCAAACCGTGGGCAATGTTGGTGTCCACATACTTTTATCCTTATCCCACATGATATATATATATAGTTATACATAAGCATCATGTGGGATAAGGATAAAAGTATGTGGACACCAACATTGCCCATCAGTAATTTATAGTGTTTCTGTAGCTATTATTCAAAGTGTTTTAGCTGACTGCCAAAATAAATACACATACATGTAGAGGATGGACCAAATTTCATATTTTCATACACCATGTAAGTTTTCTGTACTATTCTGATTATGAATCTTTCTTCATTGATATGTCTAGAAAAGCAGAGGAACAGGCCAAACAGGCCAAAGAGATTGAGGAGAAGACAGAGCTGGAGCGACTGCGAACACTGGGCTACGATGAGACCAAGCTGGCCCCCTGGCAGCGGCAGATTATCTTGAAGAAAGGGGATATAGCCAAACAGTGAACTGGGCTATCTCCCCCTCCTCTGCCCTGCAGCACGCTCCATCCTCACACTCTTAGCCCAAGGCCTTCACTGAATGCCTCCCCTTCCCTGAGTCTCCACCCTGCACTGTACACTGGACAGTGGGGAAGAGCTTGCTTGTCTCTTCTAAACCTTGTCTCACTCCTTGGCTTCCAGGATCATACTGTGGGAGCTCTGAGGCTCATCTTGGATGATACACAGCACCGTGACCCCCCCCCTCCCACACACACAGACACACACTCCCTCTGAATGTCTCTTGGACACAAACCTTTGGCACTGATTCTCCTGCTTAAGACACTTGCTCTGAATTAAATTAAGGTTATCTGTGGTATCTTTCCATTTCCATTTCCTGCAAATCAATAGAAGCTATTATACATACTGTAGAAAATGTAAGAGGCTTGTGATAGATTGAAAGTGGCCACTGGTGAGCATGACATGGGGAAACGCCTGTTACTGCATTATATTTTACCGTCATTAGTCTCACTCACTATTAAGCAATGAATTGAAAATTAGCTCCATAACAGTTTTGTCATCTCAACATTTTACACTCTGAAGCAGCTAATGCATTATACACGTAGACGTAGTATCGCCTCTTTAGTCATGAGATTTTTGTATGAAACTCATAGAAGCACTTTCTAAATTGCTTAATTTTACTGCCAGAATTGTAACTCTAACATCACTTAAACAAACCTGTTTCTTTAGATAAATTTATTGGATTTGGAATATTGATATATATTATTTTAAATAATGTAAAGATTACATAGCTGTGCAAATCAAATTTTATTAATAGTCACTGGAAAAGGCTGCAATGTTCTAATTTGATTTTTCTATATGTGACCTAAATGTTAAGCTGTTGTGATCATGAATGTGAAATGTTGTGTGCATGTGTTGCATAATGTGTATCATGCATATTGTAATGTGTTATTGACCCCCAGGGCCCTGGATTTTCAGAGAAAAACAAATATGAGTACAATCCTGCTAGTTTCTACTTGAACATGGCATTTCCTAAAAAACAGAACATGCACATGTGAGGAGCAACATTTTACACCAAACATCTCAGGACACACTGAATATTGCAAATAGAGAAAAGACATCAGTTTGTCCTGTGTGCTGTTCCTGCCTTCGTCCCACTAACCTGGAGGATGAATGTTTGATGAGCAGATCTGTTTACAGAGAAAAAGCTGTAACATCAAAAAAGGTACTGGTTTCTTAGATAATGTCAGCTGTGTTTTAGTAATCTGTTGCCACTAGTTTGAAGAGTGCAGTTTCAATGCTTGACTTGTTTTTAGTCAAACATCTGATCACAAAAATGATTAACAAAAGTTGTACAACGTACTGTATAATTAACTCTAGACACAAATGCCAAGTTGATCATTATACGGTAAATTTCATATTCATAATTTCACATTTTTTGGACATTGGTTAATCAGTTTGTGGTTAAATATGTAAATGTGGAAAATGTGAGTTGAATATTTTTGGCAAAACTGAGGAGACGTGCATATTTTAAATGTTAGTAAAGCATGAGGTTGCGTACTGATATTTAAGAGTAACAGATCACAATCATGAGGGATGTCTCTTTCTGAATATGACACATAGGTATTCTCATATGATAGAAAATATTCTCTACGTTTACTAAATTTATGTACATTTCTACGAATATAGGACATCGACTGCATACATGTCCTCATGAAAGACATGATCCCGGTTTGGGAATAAGTTGGAAATTCTCATTCGCTTTCATCGGATGCCATATGATGTTGAAATTGAAAGCTATGTAAACGTCATTGCCATTTGATTTTCTATATACATATACTATATCTCTCTCTCTATATATATATATACAAACTCTGTATATAACGACCCTCAGAAATTTGGTCATCCATTCTTTCCATATTGCATCATATTACATGTCTCAGCCTTGCTTGAATAGAATGTGGCTAATTCATGTGTAATTATATTTTCAGACTGTTAAAAATGAAAAAAATAAATCTTTAATCACCAGAGTTCAGAATGTGTTGGTGTTGCCTACAACAAACACATGAACCACAAAATCCACCACAGAAAAAAAAAAACAAAAAAAAAAAACAAAGCTTGTGAATAAATGATAAATCATATCAATTTCACTGAATCTTTGTAATAAGAAAGCTCAAACTCGAAATTTGGGAAAGGCTGTTTTGATGGGGTTTTTTTCTCATTGGCTGCAATGTCTGCATGTGAAGACACTGCAGGTTAATGTCTCCTGTTGGTCAGTAGAGGGAGCCAAAGAGCTGCTGCCATTCAGGTGGACAAGGCCTGTATTCAGTAAACATTAAAAGGAGAGATTTTCGATGGATGCTGAAGGCAGTTTCTCTTGTATTTGCACAAGGATTAAAAAAAAAAAAAAAAACAAAACAAAAAAAATGTGTGCTTGTTAAAACCCGAGTGTGATATTTAAATGCGTATCCTTAACATTTGAAAACCGGTTTTATGTGGAGAAGCTGCGCAGGGCGGGGGTCCAGGCTCGCAGAAACAGCTGTAAATGTAAATCTTGAGCTGCTTCTCTGCGGGAAGTTGCCAGCAGCGAGCTCGTGCCCGCTCTTTATCTAAATTGGCTCTTTACCTGTGACTGATCGACGCTCACCTGTAGTGACGTAGGCGGCTCAGCTTAATGGGCGCCTGGGAATGAAGGAGGAGGAAGTGAAGTGAGTAAGAAGAAATATGTGACCGAGCGGAGCGAAGGAGAGCAGCCGCCACAAGAGCTGCCCTTCCCGACTCACGGACTCCGGACTTGTCTGTGGCATCATCTTTAACACCGCTGAAGCCTGTTGGCGTTTGTACGCTCACCTCGCACAGGTAAGACGATACTTGACACCTCACGGAGTTTGTTGAACTGAGCGTCACTTCGCTGTTATGAACCATGGGAATTTGAGGCGGACATTTTTTTCTCCCACCCTAATCCGTCTTGTGGGAACCTGTGGGACATTAAAACTGCGACTGAAATGAAAAATACAAGCTACTGATTTATTTGGCTCTCACAGCAGGTTATATGTTTTCAGACCGCATAGAAGCTCATTTCCAACCATCTGTTATGAATGATTTAAGACCGCCACTATAATATGTTTATAAGGGTTAGACTTGCATAATAACGAGCTCCTGTGTCTCTACTCGACCTTATACTCTTTGCACAGATCAGCTCAGGGGGATTTGTCAGGAGAAAAGTACTTGTAGTTTCTGCGGTGCACAGATTTGTTGGAGCAGGTTTCTTTATGTTCTTTTGTTGGCAAGTGCCATGTAGGAGTGAGCTGTGGGTCACGGGTTAAGTCCCTTAATATGAGTATGAGGGCGGACACAACTGGCTGCTGTGTGTGTGTTTGTGAGTGTGTGTTTGTGTGTGCGAGTGGAGAAGTGGCTCATGGGTTAGGCTCCCTTCTGTGATGGGGAGAGATTTAGGAGCCCCACTGGAGGTCAGTGGTGGTATTTCAGGGTCATCTGTATAACCCCTGCTGTTTTCTGTTGTTTCCATTTAAGGTGCTAGTTTATTATGTTCTCTGCCTCTAGTTCGAACTCATGTCTCCTAGTAAAGGCCGTGTTTTCTCCCTCCTCTTCAGACTCGTCCGATGTTGTAGGTTTCGAAGTTCTCAGTAGACCAGGCCGTGGTCACGGCAGGAGGACACCATGTCCCACAGCCAGTCAGACAGCTGCACAGGTGACAATGCCCCTCTAATTCTGGAGAACCACTTCTTAACAGAACTGCATATATCTGAGCCAGGTGATGATTGCTGCCAGTCACCAAGCCCCTCCACACCCCAATCTGAAACATCTAAACCCCAGGAAGATCATGTAGACATGCATGTGGTGCCTCAGCAGGTGGTTTTGAGCACCCAGAGTCCTGCAGCACGGAAGGTTGGCACCCACCAACTCATCCCCAAGAGTTTAGCCACAGCTAGCCGACCTAAAAACCGCCACCACACCACTGTGGTGACGTTCCCAGTAGGACTAGAGCATTCCAGCAGTGGGACCCGGAGCCGACACTCAACCCAGGGGCCAGATGTGTCCTGGGAGGATTATGACAGTGATGGAGATGGTTTTGCTTTGAGGAGGAACCGCAGGAACAAGTCATACAGAGCCGCTGTGACAAGCCTGGACATTGAAGCCATAGCGGCAGGACGAGGGGCTATGACCACACTAAAGCCTGTCACGGAGGGCAGAGCACCTAGTCCTGGTCCAGCTCGCAGCCCTAGACGCAAGGTGAATATGTCAAGGTTTGGGGTGCAAAGAGTTATGTTGTACTCCATGTCCATTTACCATTAACTCATTGTAAATTAAACCAAACTTGACAGGGAGTTGGCTAATTACAAAACAACATTACTGTAAAAAGAGAATTTTTATCCATTTATCTAGGATATTAGATGAATGTCATAATGAAGAGCTATCAGCAGCAGCATTTTCCAGCAATACCTTAGTCTACATTCAAATTAAATTAATGAAATTATTACATCATTCTTAGATTTTATACTAAATTAAATGACTGAATGAAACAACATTCAAAATATTGATTTCACTGTCAATACCTTCTTAAGCTGAAAGCAGAGCCCAGCTGATACAGTTTTGTTCCTCTAAGAGTCTCAAAAGTCACAGCCAACAGAGCCAGTAGTGTTAGTGTTGACATCTGTCAAAGTGTCCTTTAGTCATCGGGTTGATGGTAACTGTTTCCTATGTTCCAGACCAGTACTAATGCTGAGTAAGGACTCAGAGGGTTTTTACCAGATTGTAATTGAAAATGCAACATTTAAGGATTGAAAGAAAGTGCTGAAGAGATAATGAGATGTTGAAAGAAAAAGAGATGAGGACAATGTCATGGATGCACAAGTATTAGTGATAAACTCATGCTTCACTGTTGTCTCCCCTCTAGCGAACTCTGGGGAGAAAGAGGAACCAGAAACAACGTGGATCCTTCAAAGACGGTATGTTCACTAATGTGTCACTCTGTCTACTGCTCTAAATTTGGCTATATGACTGCATATAGCTGGGAAATATCTACGATGATGGGTGTTTTTTTTTTCTATTGCAAAGTAATTATAAGTTGTAGAAGTCCTCAGCAATGTTGACTGGCAAGTCGGATTTGATATGTGGATGCCATAATCTCCATGTCATAGCTCAGAAAAGATTCCTTTAGGCAAAAGCAGAGGGCCAAAAAGGAAATCACTCTCTCCGTACACTCCCAGCATAAGAAAAACAAAGCATTTCTTTCACTCATTTCTCTTTCCATCAGGTTTAACATTGAGAGAATAAAACCTGTGACCATTCACTAACGTAATGATCTCATTGTCATTCTGGTAATGAAACACTCAACTCGCAATCAGCTTTATTCCAAACCGATGTAATCTCACTTCCTGTGCTTTACATCTCAAAGTGATACATGTTGTTATGAAATTACTCCACCTCTGCTTTAACATCTAATTTCCCGCGCTTTTCAGAGCAACTGTGAATAGCAACATGATTCTGCAAAGGCTCATTATGAGAGAAATATTTCAGGCATTTTCATCCTTTAACCTGTACATTTTAGGAATTTGTAGTGTGTTCTTTCTGCTTCTGTGGTTATGACAAATGTTCTGTGTGATGTAAAAAAGTCACCTGAATCACTATTGCAAAACTATTGATAGTTTCAAAACTATTGACAGACACACTAAGACAGTTAGTTAGGTGATGTTTGTTAATGTTGATGTGATCCTCAGCTACACCACGCCTCTACCAGGAGATTCGTGAGCGTGGACTGCACTCCACGAACCAGGATGAGCTGCTGGATGACTTTGTGGTGGTTGAGCCTCCAGTGGAGGACCAGAGCATCGTGGTGAAGAGCTACCGACCAGCACAGCTCACCTGGAGCCAGCTGCCACAGGTAAACCTCTATCTGGACTGACAAGCAAAGTGTTAGCAAACAAGTGCACATGTATATAAATCCATTCAATCAAAGTTTCTTCAGCAGAAGAGATAAACAGTCAGTGTGTGTGCCTTTGGTTAAAATATTGTTCTGTCTTGCTTTTTAACCTTTCCTTTGTTTGATCAGGGTCAATATTATACCTTAATGTACTGTACTTCATGAACTCCCACATTAATGACCCTGTGTGGTAATGCATGACATTTTGAAAATAATTTTCTTCAATCATTTTCAAAACATTAACATTCATCTCTTTTTGTATGTACTGCAAAGGTGAAGGACACAGGAATCCTGACACTGATCTCATCTCAAGAGAGAAAGAGACAAGAGGTATGTGTTTGTGTGTGTGTATTGAATGCACCTCCAAATATGCTTACAGAATTGTCCTAAGAGATTGTTCTTTACTTTTATATACTACAGAAAGCAGAGCAGATCTTATGTAGCTCAGTAGCAGAACAATTTTCACACTTACTGTTTTCTATCAGCATCTAACAGTCACACAAGGAGAAAAAACATTTATTCATAAGAGGCACCAGTACCAACTTCTTCAAGGACAATAGACTTTAAATGCTAGAATTCAATTCAACCATAAGATATTTTGCATTTACAGTTAGATGCATTAACATATTCATAATATTTCAACAAAAAAACAAGCTTTAAACAAGCTTTTAAACAATATAGATTAGTTACTGGTGACATCATCTGTTGTTTCTGTATTTCTGTCACTGACCATAGGATGTGGTTTCAATAAAGACTTTTACTGGAATTATAAAACTTTGTTATAGTTGTCATCAATAGACTTGATTATTCAGTTCACCAGTGGTGTAGTGTCAGACTTCCATACAAAAAGAACAGTCAGAATTGATGCAGCAGATGCTGTGATACCTGAAGTTCATCAAGATCATTAGACTCAAGTTGGGATGATTCTGATATAACAACAAAGACAGTCACATTTCATCACAAAATGACTCCTGGGAAGCAATTTAATATTACAGACTGATACCATCTACACAGTGTTACACTATCAAAGGGTGTATTTTCCCTTTTGCAATGTGCCTTCACAAGCAGTCCAACAGCAGATGTTGTGTCAATACCAAAGGTCCACCCTGTGTGCACTGCAGTCGCTGAATAAGGCCACACCCTGCCAGTGTAATCACACTCAGGCCTTGTCCTGATCAGGTGCTTGTCTCCCTCTTTTGTACCTTTCGTCAGCTCATGGGTCTTTTTTTAGAGCTTATTCAGTGTGCTCCGGATTTGTAGCTCTCCAGCTTTATTTCTACCAATTGGGATATAAGATATTTATTATACCTTAGATAAGTGTATGTATGAGGTTTTAACAGTCTGAACAGTGATGTTCCCCCTTTTCAGGGAGGGGAGCTCTCCCACTTTTGCCATGCACCAACAGTTATTTACCATTTAGAGAAATCCTGAGCCTTTAGCCTGAAACATTAATATCATTTCCAGGAAGTAGGGATCTTGATTTAGTTCAGCCAATGCCCTTTGGTCCTTTGTGAGTCACTTCAGCCTTAGAGTTATGTGTGAGGTGTGCCATCACTACCTGATAGCTCACCTATGATCCTGACCTAGTAGCAGACATTAACTAATACATCTTTGTAAAATGTTTATTACTGTCATACAGAAAAAGTCACTGTACCTTGAACACAGATACAAACCAAACACTGCTAATGTGTCATCCACTTTTGATTTATTATGTTGTCTGTAGGTATATTTTTGTCATTCACCAATATTCAACATGCAGGGAGCAGAGGAGAGCAGAGATGTAGATTTCTCCACCAACAGCAGACTCAGTAGACCAGAATGCATTGCAGTTGCAGCATGTATTTTACTTTGTGTCAGGGACTTGAAGAACTCCACCACAGCTTTGCTCTTTCCACCAATCATATAACCTGGAGTTAAATGTGAAAAGTAGTGGTCATTTTGGATTCTGGGAAATGTAGGAAATCACAAAATCATACACAAGGGAAAAAACAAGCAGAAGGTAAATAAGTTGAATAAAGATTTCATTAAAAATGTTATTGCTCTTGAAGTTTAACCCGTTTACTTACAAATTAACCACACAGGGTGAGTTTTTCCCTTTTAAAGGTTGAACCTGAAATGAAGGTACATACAAATGTGAATGTGTCCTCCACTTGCACGCTCATTTGGGCATGTGTGGTCATTTGACAGGCCATTTTTGAGATAATCACCTCAGAGCATTCGTACCTGCACAGCCTGGGCATTCTGGTGCGTCACTTCAAGAACAGTGAGGCGCTGAGGAAAACGATGACAACCACAGAGCACCACCACCTCTTCTCTAACATCTCTGTCATTCACCAAGTCAGCCAACGGTGGGCACAACAATCTTATAATCTTGCTTGTGTGTGTATGGATGTGACAGGCTGATGGAAAACTGGTTGTGAGGTATGTTTACCACTCCTCAGAAAAGGATCTGATGATGCTATCACTGTGTGAAGCAGTACCCTGAGCTGTTTTCTGTTTGTTTACCTGCATACACTATCCACTCTACTGATTTTAAATGGAAATTTTTTTTCGGGGGGGGGGGAGTTTGTTTTTTTTACACGTAAGCTACATCATTTTCCCACTGACATGCAGTTTCAAGTGGAAAATGTGTTGATTTAAAGGTCCAGGTGGAGTATTTGCCCTTAGCATGTCTTCAGTATCCTGTAGGCTCTATCAACATGTTAAAACTTGCTAGCTGAACTGGTTCTGCTGCCTGGCTGCTCTGAGTGGTATTCCTGTCTTTAAGATGATAATATGCTTGAGAGCAGCCTCTGTTGTTCTGTGCATTGCTGGCTGCCTTATTTTGAATGAAAATGGATTCAGTTCTAGCTGTGAGAGAAGTGTCAGTCTGTCTGTCTGTCTTCTTGTTGTCTTATTTCCAGGTAAAACAGAATCAGTGTAGCCTGAAGGCAGAAGTTGTCTCAGATGCTGCTGTGTCACATGTCTGTGTCCTGTAACTGCTTCCTGGGTTGGGCTGTTTATGTATCATTTTACTTCTTTTTGTTGAAATGACACTTTGCAAGGGTGAGGCTAAAAGTCATTCAAGTCAGTCAAGTCAGTAGGGGCCACCTGCAGTGGTGTAGTAAAAATGTGAAAAGTGATACAATACAGCACTTAACATTAACTCAGCAGGAACATATTAATGTAAATAGGCTCTAATAATAATACTAATTGTATAACCAGCTTGAATTTTACAAAGCCACACAGAACCTTATTTTATTTTGTCCAGCATATTCTGTAGGATTAAGTTTCTAGTTTTATTATCTTATCATGACTGGCTTGGAATATTGCTAATTTCATTACAGTGATAAATTCATCTGTACATTGATGGTACAAGTGTTATAATATCCTGAAATTACATACCTAAGTTATCACATTCAGTTCAGCCTCAACATAGTCCAAACAGTTGTGTGTATCCTACTCAGGTAATTAGTCTGTGGCAGGAAAAACATCCTCCCAGCCTCTTATTTATTAACCTCCTCCTCTTTCTTTTCTGCCAGGTTTTTTGAGGACCTTGAACGGCGTCACTATGACAATCCAGTGATTCGAGACATTAGTGATATTGTTCAGAACCATGCTGCGCACCACTTTGAGCCCTACATTGTCTACTGCTCCAATGAGACCTTCCAACAGAGGACACTGCAGAAGCTGCTGTGAGTAGCACAACTACATGTTGAGTTTCAACAATAACACATGGTAGGATGAGCTAAACTTCCCTTTGTCTTTGTGTCTTGAAGGACCAGTAACACTGCGTTCAAAGAGACCTTGAAGCAAATAGAAGGGAGCAGTGAATGCGGAGGCCTCCCTATGATCTCTTTCCTCATCCTTCCTATGCAGCGAGTAACCAGACTGCCACTGCTGCTTGATGTCAGTTTGTTGTTTGTTTTAAGGATATTCTGGGGCACATTCAAACAATATTATCATTGCATTACAACTTGAATTTGCTTTTTACAACTTATACTTTCCAAAGACAAGACTCCCATGGTCCTGTCTAGGTAATATATGATAAGGATCATTCTTTACCTGTCAGTCTAACTGAAAGGTGCATTTGTTACCTTGTCACCTTCAACTACAAAAGTATTTAATTTCTCATTTATTAAAGCTTGAAATGATTCAACCACTAAAATCAAACAGCATATATACTTCAAAATACTTCATATCATGGAGAGACATTTGTAGGCCTACAGCATAGACACACATAACTATAACTGGCTATACAGTATGTTTATATATACTACCAGAGTTAATGAAATTATGTTGAGTGATGCTGAATATTGATTTGCATTCAGATGTAATTATAGCTTTTGCGTCTTTCTTCTCTTCTCACAGACAATTTGCCAGAAAACCCCAGACAAGACAGCTGAGTACTTTGCTGCTGTTTGGGCTCTGAACGCCATCAGCAAGGTAGAGATGCTGAGAATAAGTTTGGCTGTGTGCTGAATCTCTAGCTCCAGATAATAACAGGGGACTGTGAAACTGATGTTTTTAACCATCTTGAATATCATTATTGTTGTTGTTGTGATGAATATCATAACAGTTGGTCACCAGCTGCAATGATGGAGCAAGGCGGATGGAGAGGACAGAGCAGATGTACACCATCCAGAAACAGATGGATTTCGGTAAAATCAAGGTGAGAGACGACCACATGTTTCTGCACAAACACCTCAAGTAAGAATAGAGTCAATGTAGCGTTCCCAGGGTTTGGTGTATCAAGCAAAATGTTGGCTATTAGTGTGGATATGAACAGCAAAGAACATGGTGGGACTTCTTTCCCTCACGTGGAAATAATGCCGATCCACTGCAGAAGAAAACATCTCGGTCCAGTCTGCTAACCTGATGTGTCTTGTATCCTCACAGCCGTTTCCTCTGGTGTCATCATCTCGGTGGCTGAAAAAGCGCGGGGAGCTCGCCATCTCTACTGAGGAGCTCAGCATCTGGAGGGCTTTCAGCACCAGGAGCTACTACCTGTTTCTCTTCAATGACGTACTGATCGTTACCAAAAAGAAGAGGTCAGGGAGTCTGAAATAGACAGAGTTCATTTTTAATAATATTTCATTAAATTCATTTTCATATTAAATCACACAATTGTAGGATCACTTTAGATGCCTTCAGATGCTGTAATATCTTACTGAGGGGTACTTTGGTGCTAGAAACAACAAAACGAGTAGGAAGCTTATGTGTTTAATCTTTGGAGATAATGTATTGTAAATTTCAAACCTTAAGGATTTTATCACTGAACTAATTGCTCTTTAGAATAAAAAAGAGTCTAACTATGGATCTACTACTGTGGTGCTAGAGGAAACAAACCTCAGAATCACAACCATGTAGCATTTCATCTTTCCTGGTGACTCCTGTGGGCACTAAGTGGGCCCAGCTGCCGGCTGGGAACATGAGATATAGACAGAGGAAGAGGAAGGGGACAGAGAAGGGACAGTGTATGTATGTGGTGCGTGCATACTTGAGATTCTTCAGTCTTGCATTCAGCATGTTAACTTGACTGACTACGGCTTTCTGTTCTGAGTTAGAGAGAAACCAAACAATGTCAGCTCAGAGGAAGGAGTGACCCACAACACTGGAGTCATTTTGAGGGTTGTCAAGACTGTGACCAAGTCTTCAGGTGCTAATGTGTCGGAAATGCTATTGTTTTTGTAGTTGTAGTACTTCTGTAGCTGGGTTTAGCTGCACAATCGTGTGAAAATTGTTGTTTACTGTAATTTCACATTATACCTGTTAATGTTCCTGAATGTCGCCGCCAAAATGTGGTTAGTAAGCTGTCTGTCTCTATACCCAGTGAGGAGAGCTTCGTGGTGATGGACTACGCCACACTGGAGAATGTAAAGGTGGAGGTCGGGGAGGATGCTGAGGGACAGACATCTCCTCCTGCCAAGAACAGCTCCACCTACTATCTTTCCTTCAAACTGCTGATGAGCAAGAACAGTGAGGGGAGGTCAGAGCACATCTCTCTTGTGGCCGAGTCCAGGTACTGCTGCACTCATCCTCCATCAGCAATGAATAGTACATTAATAACTCAGTTAGTATCTCTCAAGCAGGACTTTACAATTGAAAACATAAGTATTGTAAGAGGAGAGTAGGTACAATTTCATTTGGAATGTGTTTTTAATGCATATTGGTTCACACATCACTGAATGTTGATGGTAAAGGTTGCCTGATGAACATATTCAAAAAATCAGATCCTCCAGCATGACCAGGAAACCAGATCTAATATTTTGTGTCTGGCTCCCTCTACTGACAGAAGTCTGAACAACAACCTAAAGTGTTCCCATGCGTCCAGTTCATTCATAAGAAACAGATATATTTCTTATCACATATACAGTGGACTATACTGGTGTAAAGTTGTATTTAACAGTACTTATTTCCTTTTTCGGTTGCCAAGGATGGACCGGGCACGTTGGATAGTTGCTCTTACAGAGCACGAGCAGGCAGGTGCCTTCACTTGTAAAGATGGTAAGTCATAATGTTTTATGTACCAAGGTTTCATTTTTCAATTTCAGTTTGACAACGAATGACAAATCTGTTCTTACTTCTCATGTGTAAACTACTCATTTGTCATGGGAGACTTCAGTAGCTGAGTAATGTAGTGTGTTGCCCAGACGTCACAGTTTGTGTTAATTTTCCGTTTCAAATGAGTCTGCAACAATTTAAAATACAATCTTGTTCACATTCATATACCTGCACAGCTTCTCCGTTCTTTGCCAGGCTTTTAACCTTTTTGATCTTAATCTGATCAACCCTGATCGAGCCATAGAGCCACAGAGGAGCTCTCTGTAGACCTCAATAAAATTGTGGAAGGGCACAATTTCAGAGCATAGTTATAAAGCCACTTAAATCAAGCTTTGAGTGTTCCCAGGAGCACAATGGCTTCAATATTTGTGAAACTGAAGACGTTTGGAAGCACCAGGACTCTTCTTTGAGTTGACTGTTCAGCCAAACTGATTAATAGACAAGAGGGACCGTCAAGGAGGTTGTCAGTGTTCGAGAAACTCAAAAGTCCTCTGCATCTCAGCAGCTCCATCAATCAAGTCTCTATGATTAAATAAAAGCCATATGATCATCCAAAGTGAAGGGGTCTGAACACTTTAAAGCTACACTATGTGCCAAACATAACATGGACATCCACAGTATACATTTGACAGACATAATGTGATGCAATCATTCTGATTATTTTATATAATAGTATATAACAGTATTTCTGTTGGCTAAATAAGATGAAAACATTAAGTATCACAGATATTAAACTAAATCTTTTTCAAATTAAAGCTGAGCTCGTTCATACAAATGTGCACCACTTTGATTTTGATCTGTTAATGGCATATATAAAACAAACACATCACACAGGTAACACAAACAGTGTGTGTTTGTGTAATACTTGTTTAAAGAGTGTGTGATGTCACTGACATTTGATATTCTTATCAAAGGGTGTGCCTTTCCAGGGAAAATGACACACCCCAGAAAGTTATAAGATTGGTTATAAATACTCAGGATGTTCTTAGAGAACATCCGGGTATTGCAACTCATAAGATGAACCACACACAAAGTGCTGAAAACAGAAATATAGAATCCAGTAAGTCCAGTATATTATACCTGACACCAAACATTTGGTTTTATTCACCATGGGAATGTGTTTCAGGTTTGCCACAGTATGAGGCCACTAAAGCCTACATGCCTAAGGAACCAGATGAGCTGGGGCTACAACAGGCTGAGCTTGTCATTGTCCTAAGGAAAGAGGAAGGTGAGGTCCAGGCAATGTTTTCTGCAATTCATATGAGGACATGCAAGAGTCCTCATATGAATTGTAAAGTGTGTCTTCTTCCTAGCTTGGTGCTATGGGGAGAGAATGCGAGACGGAGAGAGAGGCTGGTTTCCTGCGAGCTGTGCCACAGAGATCACCAACCCCACTGCCATGGAGAACAACGTGCAACGAATGAAGCGCTTGCGCAAAGAGACCAATGTCTGAGGGACTCTCAATGGTAATATCGTTGTGTAAGGGTGGACAAAATAACAGAAACACCAGTTTCTTCCAGTAGATTTGTGATGCACATTATGTTGTTTGTGTTGAGACTATCGTTGCTGATGAATTGGATTACTGTTCTGTAACAGTAGCCCAGAGGTCCATTACCAACAGACTGAAAAACATGTTCATGGATAAGTCAAGCGTTAAAATGGACATTACAGCCAATGTTGTGCACCAGTAGTACAAGATGTATACAAGTCAAACATGAAGTTCTTGGTTTGATTCCAGCCACTGTTTATATTTCATGACAACCAAAACCAATTATCCTGGCCATGAGGTTGAGTAAAAAGTTAGAGCTCAATTAAGATGTATTGAGGCATTTTTATCCACCTTCTACACTGCAACAATAAATCAGAGCTCTGCAGTAGCAGGATATTTTGGCCAGCAATGGACATTTTACTGAACTTACACAGCACTATCCTCTTTATTTCCTTGGTGTTAATGTAAATTTTAACTTACTGGCTAATGATCTGGTTTTATTTCAAATCTAGGAGCTAGAAAAATTGTCCACATACACTATAGTGTGTAGTGTATATAGTGCATTTCCTACACTTTGCCTTCAGGACTTTTGTCTGACCCCAAGATGAGGAACTTGATCTACATAGTGCCACATACTGGTTACATGTGTCACATTGTGTTAGTATCATTTAGAGATGCCGTCTATGGCTTCTTTGTTGCCAAAGTTTTGGTAAACATTTTCCATTTTAAAAAAAGTTAGTTTCTGATATAGCCTACAATTGTAGAATAAATGACATTTAATATTTGCTGCACCATACAACATTGTTTGTTCAAATGTATAAAATGAAAAGACACTCCAACAGTCTACACTGTAATTGAAATGAAACAAAGTCTGTGGTTTATGCCATTGTGTAGAATCTGAATAGAATACTTGAAAAATAAAAAAAGCCACCACTAGAGACAGTTTTCCTGGTTTCTGGACTTTTATTTGAGCTTGCATTTTGTTAAAATGTTTGAATACATAAAAAGTTATTTAAAAATGTCAAACTGACCAGATATCAAATTCCATTTTCTCTTTAAAAACCATTTGGTGTAAAAACTTAGGACAGATTTAGAAAAACATTTGCTGTTTCCCCAAAACTTTTTGTAGCTGTCACATAAAAATAATGGAAAAAAAACAAGTCTGCATAGATTCTGCAGGCAATCGGTGGTAATCTGGTCAAATGCATGGTGCAAGCTTGTGACGTTCGTCAAGTCAAATCTTTATTGCTCTGATCTTGTTTGATGTTTCTTCTTGTTGACAAAAAAACTGTTAAAGAAAAACAATTTGCAATTAGTCCATTGTTCATCTAGGTACTGAATTTTATCTCACATTTTCAATCATTGGGTTTATTAACGTAGATTGCTACATAATGGGAGCCTAAAAATGTGCATCATCACCAGACAGCAGAAAAAGAATGCGAAGCCCTGAGCTACTGCTCAAATGTTAGTGAGACAATAGCGAGCGGGCTCTATGGTGCCAGACAGTTTGCTTTATCAAATCCACTGCATTACCTCATGCTTTAGATCATCCATTACAGAGCCAAAAAAAGAGCAAATGACAAGCTCCACAGGCTTACTTAGGGAAAGGTATATACCAAAACAACTACTGAACCATACTGCGTTGTTTGAATCTGAAGAGGATATCTGAATGTACATGCAACTCCAGCTAATGGAAATTAAGGCTCACTCAGATCAGCCATCATGCAGCCATAGACTCACCCGGACGATGGTAAAAGATGGTAGGTGCCGGTGGGCAGTTTGCTTCCTACTCAGCCCCACCCTGCTGGGCCTCGGGAGCGGACGTTTTCTCTGCAGATGGGTCACCTCCTGTCTTGGCCTCCTTGTTTTCCTGGCCGGGCTTGCCACCAGTCTGTTGGCGTCTGCGGCGGTAGTTGAAGTTACGGCGGTAGCGCCGCTGGCGGGGCTGTTGGTTTTGACCACCTTCGCCACCCTGATTCTCCTTGTCCTCTTCACCGTCCCGCACCGGTCTGGGACGGGGTGGACCCCTGGAGAGAACAAGAAAAAACGCAAGTGACTGTAAGCAAACATAAAGTACACTGTGATGAAGACATGGAGATAGCATGCAATGAACATGTCGCCCACTGAGACAAGATGCAGTTTTATAGTCATAATAATAATAAAAAAAAAAAAAACTAATTTGGATGCACAGCTGCAATTTGAGGTTAGGCTGCAATGAAAGGAGAGGTTCTTGGGCCAAAATAGGTGGCATCTATCATTATTTAAAAAAGGTTCTTTTCAGAAGACAGTTTTGTTTGGTGGATTTGAGGCTAGGACCCAGGCAGTCCAATGTTACTCTCCCATTATTGCAGCCCTGCGTCAATGAAGCCAACATGCAAACCTTGGTCTGAACCTTGGTCGGAAGCCTCTGTAGTAGTTCTGCCTCACTGGTTTGTTGCCCTGGTCTGGTCCTCCCTGGCTCTCGTCACCCTCACCTCCCTGAAAGCAAACAGATCAAATAGCAACTGATACACAGCCTTTTCCGGAGTTAGTATACAGGCAAACTTTTGAACATCTAAGTAATGAACATAAAATATTTGCAATTGAACTGACCAGGTTGCCGTTTGATGTTGAGAATGATAAATGTGCAACATCAGGTACCTCTGACATGGCTGAGGGGCCTATTTGAATCAGTTTGCAAGATATTGGCAAGACCCCCGATACACCAAGATTAAATTGTTCACAACCACGTGCGCGTCAGAAAGGAGAGTGTTTAAAGTCGTGTATGACAACATATCAAGAGTCCCGACTTTTTTTTTTTTTTTTTTACAGCTGGGTGCCTGCTTCAGGATAGAAACCCTGTGACGGCGTACCTCAGTCATCTCTCCGCGTGGTGCGTTGGTGTACGGGGGCCGGCGGCCGTAGCGTCTACGTACAAAGTATGGCGGGTAGCGCCGTCTGCCAGGGTAAGTGGGTCTGCGCTGCTGTTGCTGCTGGTCTCCCTCAGGGGCGTTCTCTCCCCCCTCTCTGCTGCTTTTGTCACGACCTCCGTTGCCGGGCTCACCCTCTCCGTCACTCTGGTAATTCTCTGGATAGTCTCCACCACGGGGAGGGCCCCTCCGTCGGGGGTAACGCCTATAACGGTTCCTGTCAGCAGCGTACTTACTTCCCTGGACTGCAACACCTCCTGGGCCAGTGACATTTGCCGCCTCAGCTCCCTGTGTAAAGCACATAGCGGAATTTTAAAAGAAATGTAATGACGCAAATGAATGATTACTAGGATTTTTTTATTTCTTTCAGCCTAGTCAAAAAATTTAATGACCAACAGAGCATAGTTTACCTTCTCTCCCTCGACTACGTCAAACTCCACAGTTTCTCCGTCTCCAACACTGCGAAGGTATTTCCTCGGGTTGTTCTTTTTGATGGCTGTCTGAAACCATTAGGAGTTCAGAAATGAAATTTAATATTCATGATTGTGTAAAAAAATTTAATTAAAGTATAAAACAACCAACTTACCTGGTGTACAAAAACGTCCTCTTTTGTATCATTCCTAAACAAAGGAAGAAAAACACTCAGTTACATCTAGTTGGTGGTCTCCTGCTGAGCCACATAATTCAACAGATTGCAACTAAATCAGCAAGTATAAGGATTAAGTACTGCACAACAGTATGGAGACCAGCAGACAAATCGTCTGGTCAGCTTTGTAAGCAAATCAAAGGCATAATAGGATTGGGAATGGTCCCTGACACACACACACAGATAATATCAGGATCTTCAGGAAGCCGGAGTGGGGGCAGGGTTCACTTACCTATTGATAAAACCGTATCCATTCCTGACGTTGAACCATTTGACTGTACCCAAGACTTTTGTTGCTGCAAAGACAATAAATAAAGCTAAATTACTAAGCAGGTTTAAGGTGAGTCATCTTTTTATGTTACACTGCTAAGATATTGCACTGTGCAAAAAGGCTTCAAACAAGGTTCGGTGTTTCACAAGTCCTCTCTACCGAAACAGTAAAGGAATCAAATAACGACAGATGATGGGAAACTAACCATGGCCACAGATAATGTGAGAGTTATATTTAGCTCCCAACTGTCACTCTTTTTATAGATCCTGATGCTTAGGGGTGCCCTAAGCCAGCTGCACTCTGAGTGAGGTATGACCAAAGAGAACTATGAGACAGTATTTCTATTCTAACAGTTTATCATGTGGAACTTAAGATGTCTCATTATCCGCATTACAGTGCATCTAACTTAAGGACATGTTGTGGTGCTACATGTCATAGGCGGTTAAAGCAATAACATAGTAGCAAGCGGTCGCGTCTCAAAGTTCAACTATTACAGACCCACTGCCCCATTTTAAGCCACACTGCCGAGTGCCTGAGCGTTCACACGTGGTAGAGTCGCGCCCGGATACGTTAGCAGGCAGTGAGTCCAGCTGTCTTGTTAGCATAGCCGTGTAGCTAACTGGGGCTCAACCATGTGGTTGGATTAGAGCCAACAAGCGGAAATGACCGTAACGTATTAGTTAGCATTTATTGTGACCAAAGGTTTTTGTAAAAAAAAAAAAAAAAAAATTAAGAAATGCGTCGCTGCTGTAATTGTTTTTAAAAAACGAACAAGTAAATGGCAAAAATCCGTGAAATCATACGGCGGACATTTTGGGTGGCCCCTTCAGCCATGTAAATAGCTAACATTAGCCGGCGAGGCTAACACAGGTTAGCCAACGAGCTACCATCGTTGTAAGTATCTAGGCCACAACGATAGCGCGATAATTTCAAGCAAAATTCGACAACAGTTGACAGTTGTATTCTGGTGGATTTATAAACCAGCAGTGATCTAACCGTTTCACCATTACGTTGGCCAAATACTTATATGTGCGTTTCATCTAAATTTTAGGAAAAAATACCATTGTGGAACCAGGCTCTTTCGTGTGAACAAAGGGACGACCTGCAGCTAACGTTAGCTCGCTTTCGACGATAGCAGCCGTAGCCGGTTAAGCGAGCGGTATGAAATAACTCCGTGTTCCAACACGACGTGTGACTAACATTATGGCTGCCGTTAACGTCCCAACGTCTCATCGTTAACTACTGTTGCCTGACAACCAATATTTTGTGGTCAGTGACACTGGGGTTACAAAGGTCCGGTTAACAGCTGGAAACAACTTCAACGGTCGTGCATGTGACGACCAACCGGCAACATAGGACTCTATGGCGGATACTGAACGTTCAGAGGCCGATGAACAGGACAGATTACCGATTAAAATTTAGGGATTATTTTTACCAGTCGCATACACTCACCCTAAAGTAATTCCACCGACAGGAGACATCGATAGCAACGAACCGATATTAAATTACCAAGCAGTTATAAAAAGGTTAACCTAGCATTGACAACACGATGTATCCTCCAACTGACATTTTTTAACTGTTTCGCTAGATGATAGAAAAATAAAAAAAATAATCAAATTTACCTTGTTAAAGAAAAAAACTACAATTGTCAATGTCCTATTTAGATTCAACATTATTTAAAACAAATTATTCAAAATCCGCAGAAAGGCAAGAGGTCCTATTAGCTAAATTAACGTTTATTTGTCCCGCAGATAATTTCAAAAATGCTATGCGAGTTGACAATGCCAGTTAAATGTAGATGTTCAACGGTTAATTGAGCCAGCGATCGACTCATTAACGTTAGCAACGGCCGCTTTTCCGCATCGCCTCTACTTGGTCCCAAACCACGTTAGCTAACTAGCTGATTTCCCGTAGTCTTACCGATGACCTTCTTATCCCCCGCGGAAGCTGCGGCTGCCGGGCTGGATGGGCTCTCCGCATCGGCAGCAGGCTGCGGCGGTTGTTGTTGTGTCTCGGCCTCGCTGCTCATGGTTACTACTGGTTGGTAATGGCTTCTGCCGGCGGCGGCTCTCTGCTATGTTTCCCGGTGCTAGATGGTAACCTGGGCCGGCGGTGGTGGGGGCTACTGCCTTCGGGCTCTCTGCTTTCCTCTTTCCGCTCCCGTTGCCGATCGAACTGGGCAGACTGAGAAACTGTGCCGGGGAATGTTCTTGGTCGGGGCCCGCCCAACGACTTTTCTTATTGGCTGGAATCCTTAACGGAAAACAAGATGCGTCCCTATTGGTTAAGACAGCTGTCAATTTCGTTTTAGAATTCGTTTGCTAAAATTGATTGGCTGAGGGGAACGTACCTGTCCATATCACTGCCCATTATGATGTCAAAGCCAGACGAGTCAGACAGATAACTGACTTTTGGACCAGAGTCTGCCTACGACCATTTGCTCACTGAGAAGTAAAACAACTTTTCAGATTTGCCTCAGGCCTCATAATATCACTTCCATTTTGTATACTGATCTAAAGTTGAATGGACGGGATGATTGTGTGGCTGCATCACATGACTGAATATCTGAATATAATCTGTACCCCCGTGTGCACTGAGTGCAGACCTGTGGAAATGTATTGAGGGATAACTGACCTAAATTAAGGGGAGAGTCAGGAAGGTCTTAATGTTATATTTATCATTTTTAAAGCACTGTGTCAGTTGCAGTGGTTGTACCTCTCAAACATACATGATAGCATGCAAGATTTAGGAAGAGCTAATTGGTGTACTGTACAGAACATAAAGTTCTCACCAGCCCATACACTGTCTGTCAGCACACAATATACACTGTAACAACACAGAGATCAATGGACTTCACCGTCACAGTACAGTGATGTAATTATTCACAGAAATGATTAAATAATAATTAAATAACTGTTTTATAAGACTTTCTTTAGACATGGTACTTATGATAAACAATAACCACATTGTTCTTTCACAATTTTAAACACCAAGTATGATCTTTGATCGCAACCTGAAATTATTCAGGATTAACTGGAAGAAATATTAAAATCTTTTCAATCCTACTTTCTGTGAATAGTTTTTTACTAGGTTATCCTTCTTGAATATGAGTACATACAAAAGCTCAAATGGTTAATCCTGATATAATACACTCAAATTGTCCAGTGTAATAAACTAGTTAAATGCTGTCATCCTGAATGAATTTAGAAGCTCCACTTCCAGTAGCACAGAGCAGACAGACCCAGACTGAGTGCGAGACAACCCCACCACAGCCCCCCACCCATTGTCATGTTAATGCTCCACTGGCACTGTTTATGAGCACTGGCTGATGTGTGAAGAACTCGGTGTTAATGGCCAAGCCCTATTCTCCCACACAAAGATGGGCTTTAGCATTGACCCCAGAAAGCCTCCCCACGAAGAGACCCCCCCCCCCCCCAAAAAAAAAAAAAAAAACCTTCTTCCTGCCTCCATAAGAACAGAGTCTACATCTGAAAGGATTCTTTTGTGCCAAAGGAACACAGTCCAAGGCAGAAGAGGGAGAGCGTGGATGGGGGAGGGGCTCTGGGGTTTGGATTTGTATGGATGGCTGGGACAAGAAGAGGTAACCATAAGTTCAGCAGAGGATTGCTTGGCACTGGAGTGTGTGCCTTTAAGGACTCTCGTGCCTTTTACTGTAAAGTGCTTCCCTCCTCTGCACCATGGCAGAGAGGCTGAGATTAAGCATTAGCCACTATCACTTCAGAATCCAACTAGGCTGTACATCTCTGCACAATTTCTAAATATTAAATACAATTTTTTTTCCAAAATAAAATATCCCTGCTTTTTCTGCAAGTCAGAAATACATGTGGAGGAGAGGATAACAAGAAAATATACCAAAAACAAGGCGTAATATACTGGGTACATCATGTTCTTGAGATGCAAAGTTGAATTCAGAGCAGTTTCCAACCATGAATATGTGACCTGTTCAGTGCACATTAAGTGAATTTTAAAAAAAGGCAGATAAAAAAATTGGATCAAAGTAAAAGGGTCCGATAGACTTAAGTATTTCAGAGTTAAGTTAGTCTTACCCTCAATGGCTACGGTTATTATTATAATACACACATATATTTTGTGGACCTGGTTGACAGCAAATTAAATGCCTGTGTTATCACTGTGAGTTGAAGGTCCAACCTAATTTCTTTAAAAAGCATTTATACTTTTTCATACTCATACTTTGTTGAGAGCAACATCAATATTATTCAACATTAACATTAAATATTATTTAATTTTTTAACATTGAATACAGACAATTTCAAAACCCAACAATGGTATGAAAACCATTTTTTTTTCAAACAAACAAGATCACCTCTAAAAGTGTATAAAAATGTAAAACATTTTATTGATAATAAATGATACATAATGTGACCGAGTTAGGAATACTGTTTCACATGCTAACCAAATAAAAAAAGTCATGTGTTATTCTGACAGGATACACAAATTGTCTCCATCTGTACGAGGGAAAACACAGTTTCAAAAAATGAATCTCAAACCCATATATTAATTACATCCTGTCAGTCCCAACACCCACCAGAGATGTTGTCAACTCATTTGGGTTTAGATGGATTTTTTTATACAAAACTCGGAAACTGGCCAAAATGATGTACTGCAGAACTTTAAAATATCTTCATTGTGCAGTCTGAGAGAAGGTTTCCACACCTGAAAAATATGTGGGTTTATATTTTCTGAGCATAAAGCAACAATTAGACACTGCTTCATGTATAGAGAGGTTGTATAGTTTTGACACTGGCATTGTGAGAAGGCTGATCACATCTCTCCACACTGTGCAATGACGATGGGGAGTTTGGGCTTGTTGTTTGGTCCTGTAGGTACATTCTGTTGAGAGGCAGGAACAAAAATTCAAAGTTAAGACGTTACACCCAACCCCATGTGCTGAAAATGTCAATGGTTGGATTTCAGTTGCAGGTAGGACGCCTGCTCTCAAATATTTGAACGTCACTCTGGAGATAATAAACAAACAGTATTTAAGACACATTCTGACATCGACCTGAGAGATGTGTGAAATAATTAGAGGACATACAACAAATCATTACACTGCCGGATGAGGAAGACAAGGCTGTCTCACTTTAGACGCATCACACAAGTGTTCATAACCAAGTGATGAATATTCTCTGCTCAAACAACATTTTCATGCAGCATTTAAGCTTGAATACATTGTCTTATTTTCCACATTAGGAGCTCAGTATTTGTTAATTTACTTATCATTTTAAAATGTCTTCATATATTTATTCCTGCAGAAGGAGGAAAAAACTGAACCAGTTAAAACAATGCATATATAAAGTAATATTTAAATTACTTTTTACCTCAATTTTCCTCATGATCAGCAAACCATCAACCACTTTTCCTGAAACAGTTGCGAACAAGACAATTAAACACTGACACACAGACAAATTAAAATATAGCTCTAAATGAATGTGAATGTACATTTAAAACTGTAGACTTACTCACCAAAAACAACATGTTTGCCATCTAACCAGTCACATTTAGTACAGGTAATGAAAAACTGACAACCATTTGTTCCTGGACCACTGTTTGCCTGAAAAGAAGTATTTGGGAAGATAAAACTTAGACTTAGACTACAGAGAAATAATGGCACGTTTAAACATAATAAAGCCAGAGTTAATTCACATTGAATGTATCAATCAAATCCTATTGTCTATAGAGATTGGGGTCAATCCACTTTGAATGGATTAGTCAAGTCCTAATTAACTTTTTATTTTACAGGATATATAAAATGATTATAGGACCCCCCCCCATGTTAATTTGGCAGAAGTCAAAGCAAATTGCCTTGAAACCTTTTCATGATTCAGTGAATGGATCTTCTTACATACCATGGACAGAAGGCCAGGCATAGAGTGCTTCATTCTGAAGTTTTCATCTGCAAATGGTCCTCTGTAGATGCTGCAGATACCAGTGCCATCACCCTTCACAAAAGATAAACAGTACATAAAGTAGGGCAGAGTAGAGAAAGCTATATATTCATGTAATTCACTACATTTCCCCCAGAGGGTGACACACCAAAGTATTTTCTGCCTGCTCGGTTCAAAGTTCAACTGAAGTTTTTCCAACATCATGGGAAGTTTTTTTTTTATCATAAGGAAGACAAGAAACGGCAAATTGCTTCATGAGTGCTTTAGCGAAGCAAGCAAAAAGCTGCTGTGGGTCATGATTGCTAATTTCCTACAGCGACATACACCACATTCCAGCCACTGAAACTACATACATATCTCAGGTTCTTTTAAGTTCACAAGCTTTTAAAGTGTCACTTTTTTTTATATTGGTAAAACCTCCCTTACCTCCTTTCACACTCACATCTATTAACATTGCTACCCCCCCCCCCCCCCCCCAAGGAGTAATCCTATCAGGGATTACTGAATTTGCATTTACCTGTTTTAAGCACTCACAGCAAAGCAGAAATATATTATATCGTCTGCTGTGTCATGAGAATAGGGACTGTTGCGGCTCCAGTGTAACACATGTGGGTGCTCTGCATGTTCTCATGGTTTACTGTGGCTTCCTTGTTTACATCAGATGAAGTGTACATTACTTACATTTACGAAGTCTCCTCCTTGAATCATGAAGTCTTTGATCACCCTGGTAATGAACAATTGGAAATATCAGTACATTCAGTTTTGCTAAAGTAAAAGCTCACCTTTTATAGGCAACTCTTATACAAAAACTCATTTAACTAGTGTCTCAGAGACACTGATACAGTGCCAATAAAAAGTTTTCACTTTTTTTTGTTGATTATTGTAAAAAGGCAAAGGGACTTTAAACTTACTTTTATTACATGCTTTAAGACAATAAAACAAGAAAACCTCCAAAGAGAGTGAATAATTTTATAGACGGTTATGGTTCCCATTATGGACTGGAAGACTATAACCACTGTTCAATTCAGGGGACTAATCAGCGATTAAAAATCTTTGCTAAATGTTGTTTTACAACCAAACTTCAAAAGAGTAATTTTTCCAGTATAACAAAAAAAAAACAAAAAAAAAAAACAGTGGGAAACAGGGGAGGTCTTTCCAAAAGACAATCAGTTTAAATAACAACTTTAAAATCCATGAGAGGCTGTTGGTTTCTAGAAGAGTTGAAATCATTACAAATTTTCTACACGTTTCTCCAACATCTGAGTACGATGTGAGCTTTACAAACCAAGGTGCCATGTTATGTACCTACCTGTGGAATGTGCAGCCTTTGTAACCAATGGGGACTCCATCCTTCCTGTGGGACAGACATTTGAGACACTAGCAGTAAGGACCAAACACACTGTATTGTATTACAAGCTATTGCCTGTTAGAAAGCAGACCTTTCTTTGTATCATTTAAAGGCTTCTGTTAGTGATCCAGGATAGTGTACCTGGCTGAGGTGTGAACATGTCAAGCGTACAGAGCATCTAGCAGCCGCAGTGAAGATGTACAGCCATGTTTAATAGCGGAGAAATGAAAAGATTCCTTTGACTTTCTCAAAAAGCTCCATTCAGAAGTAAGAATAATAGAGAGACTATTTGTTTTTTTTCTCAATTAAGGGTTAGGGTTTGCTTTATGGTTCAGTGTATTCTGGCTCACAGGGCGACAAGGTCATATGAAATGTATGTAACAAATACGTTTGAAAGCATCTGCAGAGATTTTGGACTGAAGGCACAATGAGAGGCCAAAGTACAGCAAATAGTTTTTACTAATGCAGACATTTGCTTTTTTTTTTTGCTTGGACAATGAGGCACAGCTCACAATCTTCATCTTGGAACAGCACCACAAAACAAGATTACTGGGTTATTCAGCCATCGATGGGCTTAAACTAGGTTTTTCAGTATTACAAAGCTGGTGATTTTAAACTGGGGTAGGTCACCATGGTAACTTATGTTACATGGCTGACCTGCTCTAGTGCACGTTTACTTCAGAGGATCTGATCAAAATCTGTCAACATCCCAACTGATCACTGCAATACTGTCACTATTGCTACAGGATCTTGACATGAATAACAGCGTTTACAATAAAGTAACATTCACATAAACCACCCTGCTTTTAAAACAGAGGTTCTCCCAAACAAAGGGAGAGATTACCAAACTAAATAACCACATAATGCCGATTACAGCTGCTTTTCAATTGCACAGATTCTTTCTTTCTCAGCAGGATCCCTGACTTTTGTCACAGACCAGGGCTCAGGAAATGTGACAAGAGGGGAGACCACATAAAGGTTATACTGAAGCAAACTGTTTATTACAACTAATCATAACACAAAGGTGAGTTTGACCAGGACAATATCTGAGAAACTCTGATGTGATAGTCGGAGACAAAATATATGTAAAAAAAAAAAAAATACAAATTAAAATTGAATTTTTTTCCCCCACAATAATAAATTCAACATTTCAGTCATACAAACTTTTGTTCTACTTACTTTATTAAATGCACCTGTAACAATCCCCACACTCATTTACTCTTAATAGTCATATCTAATACCTGGAAATCATTTCTGATGTTTCTCCACACTTTAATCATTAATAGTTATGTGATCATATTGTTTACATGACTTTCTGCTGTCACTATACCCTCATTTGCATGCAGGTATGATGGATTCATCTCAACCTCTTTTACATGAACACACTCATAAGTCAACCCAGAGTTAACTGAACTAGTTGATGATACCAGTTACTCAGGACACGTGATGTTAAGATCAGTGAAGCCAGATAACCCCAACAGAGCCGGACACTGTTGAACTCACTTCATGTTATTTGTTATATGTTAAAAACCTGATTAACCTGATAGAACCCCAATATGAACCCCTTATCTTTTAACCAAATAAAAGGAAAATAGGTTACATTTTAATATATAGCACAAATAGAGTAGTTGACAAATGCTTGAATTTGTCAACTACTTATGTACTGTAAGTACATGTAAAGACACTGAATGAATGTATGACATAGTTATGCAAACTGAGGAAGCACTAGTTTTGCATCAGCAAAGTACACAACCCTTTGCTGCCTTACCTGAACTCTCCAGTGCAGAACTGCCTATAAGAGATAAGGAATTATCTGTTAACATTTATACCTGTGAGATATAATCTCTTAAAAACACAAAACACAATATGTGAAAAAAACAAAGTACAAAGTAGTGATCCAATAATCTGAGCGGCCTGTGATGCAGACTTTCTTACCGGAAATTTTCTGCTGTCTTGGGAACCACATCAGCAAACAGCTCAATCTTCATCCGTCCAACATCCTGGCAAACAGTTTCAACACACAAAACAAGAGATATCCAATGAAGACAGACACATATAAACCTAAAGAATGTGGAATAACAGGACAAATGGAAGCTAATGAATCTTGGTCCTGGAGGCTTCTCTATGACTCCAACCTCATGTGGACTAACCAGTTACACTCCAATTTGAAAACAGTATCTAGCTTGAGGACATATTCTACTGATATATACAGCACCACTTCTACTGACTAACTGGGATAGGACTTTGTCTCTATTATCTTCATTTTGCTTCTTGCCTCAAGTAAAATAACATAGCTTATTCCTTTTACATCTTTCAGTTCTGTTGAGAACTTTAAGTCTACTGTTTTATTTTAGCAATACAAGCTACTTTGTCTCACATCTGATACAATTTCCCAGTGGTCAACGCATACATAATAGAAATATGTAAATGTCAAGACGTCAAAAAAAAAAAAAAAAATTCAACATTAAACCCTTTATAAACTTTGTCTTTGAGTGTGTGTGTGCGTGTGTGTTAGTTATCCACCCAGGCTTCCAACAACCCAGAGGGACATGCAAGTGGCCGACTGTTACAACAACGTCAGTGTGTCTGTGTGAAAACAAACAATGAGCTGCTGTAAAAAGAGCAGTTTGTCCTCAAGACATCACTGCACAACTGTCCCCTCTCCCCATGCAGACGACTCACTGTGAAACAAGCAGCTGGCACGGCTTGCGAAAGGAAACGCAGAAACTGAGGGTTTGGACACAGAACAAACACCAGATGCAAAGCATTTTAATTGCTGGAAGTTTCAGTGGCTGAAGTGTGACATCCCTTGAAGTGCTTTACACCAGGTAAGACAGCATATAACAATCATGTTGTTTCTAACCAGACATATATACATAGATTTCTAGGTTTGGAAAATGTATACTGTTGAATTACTTTTACAATGATACTGGAATAGGTTGAAAGATAACTTTTAATGATCTGAAACTGAAAAAAGAACTGTAGCATGGGAGACGGTATCACTGTATTAGACATGTTGAGACCAAGGTTTTCACTTAACAGCCACATTAAACAGTACAAAGTCCAGGAATAGCCGCACCCACCAACTGCAGTGCAGCTTCCTGTACCTGTCCATGGCCCTTAATGTTCACACAGAACAAACAGACACACACAGCAGACAAATCAAGCCCACAACCGACAACAAACTGTGAAAGAAAATTAATTCACCGCGCTTTTCATTTTACAGGTAAGCTCCTGCAAATCAGACGTTTCGTCGAACACTCACAAAACACACACAAAAGCCTTATTGATACAGGTCGATAGTACTGTGGCAGTATGTAACAGTGGGCTTTAAATCAGAAAACTGTTTTGTATTTATGCTCATATCATTTATGTTAATACTGTAGCCAGAGTCCAAACTTAGTTGGTGATAACCTCAGACTGAGCAGAGAATTTCAATAAAATCAGTGTAACGGCTGTTTTTGTTCACGCAGCAAGTACCTCCAAGAAGCAACCTCAGGCCTGCAGCATTCAATACACGCTGCAGGATAATTGTATATGGACGTGGTGTAAGCTAACAAATCCAGCCACAGGGTGTGGTTTCAACTACTAAGCATCGTTAGGGTTACCTGTCATAGGACATACAAACCAACATAACAAGAGGCAGTAATCTCTAGGGTGTAAGGGAGGGAAAACAAGCAGGTTTCCTTGAAGACAACAAAGGCAAGTCCTGTCACTTATTTCCATTCAATGAAAGGTGGAGCCAAAACCAGCAGCTCAAAAGGATGATCCCACCTGACAGCAGTCATACACCTGCACCGACCAGTCTTGATGAAAGCATGCAAAGACTCTAAACCGCACTGCCAGGCAAGGGCTAAGCATCTGGATCTCTACGGAGTGTCACTGGACTACGGTAACCCTGAGCAGGACAGTACAGGTACAGACCACAGAGTTTTAATTTTTTAGTTGCTGAGTAAAATGCATGTTTTATGTGGCACAACCTGCTTTACTGGTCTTCAATGTTACAAGCAAAGTGGAAATTCAGGATAGCGTGTGTACTGCTGGGATGAATGCCATTGCTTTGGAACTGACTGTACATGAAGGAAGTCAGAATTGATTGATGAGAAAAATTCTTCATTTTTAGTGCATATTAAAAGAACCAAAGTACGTCTCATAACCAAAATGACAAAAGTCAAAGGAACAAAATCTTTCCAAAAAAAAAGAAGTTTGGATTGTGACCTGTTTGATTAGTCCGCCTTTTCCTCTCAGGCAGAAAATGAACTAGGTGAAACAATCCTACCAGTGGCTCTAAACCAGAAATACACCTTTAGGTTATTAGGTTATGAACACACTGATGTGGTGAGGAAAAAAATGTGCTGCATACATTTATCAATCAAACATGATCTGATTTTTCAACCTGTATAATTTTGGCCAATTAATTGACACATTAGTCAGTTGTGTTAAGATTAGTTCAATTTTAAAGAAAATAAAGAAAAGAAAATAGTTTTGCAACCTTGCAAAAGCCTAGATATTGGTGTAAATATTTTAAAAGGAAAATGGGAAAAGGTTTCCACATCTATTGTTAGGTGGAGTCAAAAATGTTTTAAAGCAGAAGTCAGCTACTTGACCTGAAATCAAAACCACTGCTAATATCATGAATATGAATACACATTGAGTGTAGAGGCATTTTATCCACACAAAAAATATTCTACTACTTCCTGCAATTTCTTTAACTTCAGTTGGTTATTCATCTACCAAAGTTCTGAACCTGTTTTTTTTTTTTTTTTTTTTAAACAGGTTTTCCTGGAGCAACCTGATACTGAATTAGACCGACTTAAATGCTGTCCGAGTTGCCAGAGACTAGCCAATCCGTCAAAATGCTGGCCATTATGGAGCAATGGACGGAGAAGTCTGGCTGTCATACAGACAACACTGAGAAGTACCTGTTTCTTCTGCTTTTTAAGTTGGGTCTGGATGTAGTGGTCTTCTACCTATGCTCCCGGAAGCTGCATACTTCCTTTTTAAACATGTGTAGCGTGTCCATCATCCTGGCTGACATGTTGGTGACATTTTGTATGGCAGCCGTGTGGTTTCTGGGGGCTGAGAGGTCGATTGTGTCACCCTGCTTCCTTTTGGCTCATACCTCGGCAGCATTTGGAGCATTGCCACTACCCATGATGTGTCTGGGTTTATTAGACTACTGTCTAGAGGATACCAAGATTGGGAAGCAGAGGACCTTCTGCAAATTCTTCAGTAACATGGTCTTGACATTGCTGGTGTGGATGTTTGCTGTTATTTACTCCCTCACTTCTGTGAATGCTAAAACGATGGGACTGGATTATGATACGGGGATAAAGGCTGTGGTGTGTGAAGTAGAGGAGTCTACACTGGTCCCCTACTTCATTTTGGTGCTTTTCACCATAGTAGTTTTTACACTTTTGCCCTTTTGGTCAAGTATTCCCCAGTGGGTGAAAGAGGCTGAGAGGTTATCTGAATTTAGGGAAGAACAAGAGAACCAGAAGAGCGACTTGTTCATGTCAAACCCCTTCACAAAGACAAAAATCAGCCAGGAGAATTACCTGGAAGAGACCATCCGGCCACAACCGCCTCTGTGGTTCAGCCTAATGCTGGGCTTTACCGTCATTTGGATGCCTTATCTTGTAGTGTCTGTGGCTTGTCTGGTCTTAGGCTTCGGAGTACCAACCTACATCAGTGTCAACCTTCTGTGGTTGGAGTGCACTAACAGTTTACTGTTGGGTATGGTGTTCTGGGTAAAGAGCAAGTCTCTTGGGCCATACAGCCACCTACCTGAAAATGTGTGTTTATGGCACGTTTACTGGCATTTGAGCAAAGGAACATGGCCGCAGCAACTCCCTAGAGGTGTGTTTAACCCATCAAAATTGAAGAAAAACAGTCTTCTCTACGTGTAAGATAAAAAACAAGTTCCCTGGAGCAAAGGATTACACAGGAAAACATTGCCTCTGACTAAAGACTGTGACTAGAATATAATTCTCTGAAGAACTAAGCAGCAAATTACTGCCACAAAAAAAAAAAAAAAAGCCATTAGGCAAAACCTTTGTAAATATTTACAGAAATCAACATGGAATTTATATTTTCTAGCTTCACTTGTATGTGATTTAGACCTATCCAAAGATAATTATAGACTGAGATTTTTATCTAATTTATTTTGCCTTCTCAATAAAATATTGTAAAATACAGTCCTCTGTTTTCTTTTATTAATACTTTATTATTATTACTACTACTACTACTATTATTATCTTATCATTGATTTAATTTTTTTACATTTCAGGTACACATATCTAATATGTATTGACCAATTCAAAGAGGTTCAATGCTCATTCTTGCCCTTGATGAATGTCATTTGATACGACCAAAAGAACAGCTACTTAATGGGATCAAGAAAGGACCTTTTACGTAGCGTGGACAAGGTCTTCTAAAAGTGCTAAGAAATTTAAAGTGAGATTGCTTTCTCAACCAAACACTTCTCTGAACTCACTCTGTGAAACAATTCACAATAAACATGTCATTGTCTGTATACTTTGCATTGTCTGCTTATCCTGCCAGTGCTTATCAAACCCAAGGGTCAGATAAACCAGACGAGCTACATTTGAAACCCAAGAATAGAAGAGGGTGCTTTTGTCTGTCGAATATTTCTAGTCACGATAATTTAATGGTATGGTCTTCTAAAGAAGTGTCAGTGTGGAATTCATTGCAGGTCCCAGGTCATGTCTAAGGTTTTGTTGTTGTCTGACTGTACCACAGATTGTAGCTTTCAAGGAAACGTAACACAGAAAAGGATGGACTGGACCAAGGAAATCCCACTGCTCACGTTTACTGAAAACACATTAAAAGTGAAGCTACCTTTTATAGGCAGCAATAAAATGTATGCTAATTAACATAAGGTATTGGTCAATGCTGTATATCTAAAATTACAAACTGTAATGATCGCTTGAGCTGACACGTTCAGGGCAAAGCAGGTAAGACGTTATTATTATTATGTTATTATTATTATAACTGCTCGTTATTTATTTATTGGTTAATTCTTAGTCTAAAAGCTAAACAAAGCTTTCAAGTTTTTAAATGCTATGAAATGGAAAATAAACCAGTAATCTCAGCAACTAGAATCATGATTTCATGTCAAGACTGATGTTTACACAGGAACGCAGCTGGATGACAAGGTAACATGACCAGAGTGTGTAAATGGGGGAATATTAAATTTCAATTGAACAAGTGCATCAGTTAATCAGTGCCAAGGTAAGGTTTAAAAAAAAAAAAACAGGTAAGACAGGTAAGTCAAAATAAATAAGTTGCTAAATGTTATACTTAAACATCAGGTCCAACAAACTGCTGTTCAAACTGATAAATTCACAGTGTGGACAGTACCATTGCCACAGCGGTCTGTGCAGTATGTTGTTATGTATCTACTACAGATGCATTAAAAAAAAATTTAATATTGTGGAAAAGTTAAATAGAATTTAATTCAAAAAGTGAAACGTTTATATTTTGTAGAATATGAACGTCAATTTAACAAGTGACAACATGTTTAGCCGTACATGGTCATTCCACCGCTGGATGTCTAGGTGGTGCTTAACAAACAACGTGGTTTATATAGACAACTGGAGCTCCTTCTGGGGAAAGCCTGGTCTGTTTAGGAGGGACTGGCGTCCACCCTACTTTGGGTGGTGCATCCCTCTTATCCTGGAACATAGCACATTCTGTTAGCCATCCTAATCCCTGACAAGCACCCGGAGTTCAGACCAGCAGGCAGAGCCTCAGTCTTACACACCCCTCTGCAGGTGCCTTGGTGCTGTCACCCACCCAGTCACCCACCCAGCTCCCTTTCTGGCTGCCTCGAGGCTGTATACGCCTAAACCCAAATCTGGAGGAGTCAGTCATAGCAACTTATTAAAAAGCAAAACCACTGCTCCAGCAAACCAACCCAATAAAACTATTAAATGTGGTTTGCTAAATATTAGATCTCTCCCTTCCAAGTCTCTCCTAGTGAATGATTTAATTACAAATCACCAAATTGATCTATTAACCCTCATTGAAGCCTGGTTGCAGCAGGATGAATATGTTAGTTTAAATGAATCTACCCCTCCTGGTTACATTAACTATCATGTGTCACTGGTAGAGGAGGAGAAGTGGCTGCAGTTTATCAGTCAAATCTGCTTATTAACCCTTGGCCTAATGTTTCGTATGATTTATTTGAAAGCCTTACTGTCAGCTTCTTTCACCCTGACTGGAAAGCAGAGAAACCACTTATACTTGCTGTTGTGTACCGTCCCCCCACACCTTATTATAAGTTCTTTGAAGAATTCCCAGACTTTCTGTCAAACTTAGCAATGGAATCAGACAAAGTCATTATAGTGGGTGACTTCAACATTCATGTGGACGTTGATGATGATTGTCTGGCTATTGTATTCAAGTCTCTCTTAGATTCAATTGGCTTTCCCTCAGAGGGTAAATAAACCAACTCACTCCTTTAATCATGTCCTTGACTTAGTACTAACCTATGGGATAGAAGCTGAGCACATTACAGTTTTCCCTCAAAACCATGTCCTGTCTGACCATTCTTTAATAACATTTGAATTTACCTTAACAAATTATGCTTTACTTGGGAAAAAGTCCCACTACAGTAGATGTTTATCTGATATTGCTATCTCTAGATTTAAAGAGCTCATTCCAGCAGAGCTTGCCGCCACACCTAGTAGCATTACAATGGGCAGCTATGCTGATTTTACTCCCTTGCAGGTAGATTATCTTGTAGATAGCACTGCAGCAGCACTCATTGGGACGCTCGATGCCGTAGCCCCTCTGAAAAAGAAGGTTATCAACCACAAGAGAATAGCTCCCTGGTACAGCCTGAACCCGCGCACCTTGAAGCAGAAGACCAGACAGCTGAAAAGGAAAACTGTACTGTAGCCAGGCTGACCTAAACCATAGTGCTGTTGAGCCATGCATCCCTCCAACTCTCAACAGCAATGATTTTCTAAATTTCTTTACTGAAAAGATTGTGAATATTAGAGCAAGCATTGCCAATGATAGACCACAGATTTTAGTGCCTATAGAAGCATCTCCCAGACTTGATGCATACCTTGAAAGCTTCTCCTCCATTGACCTGTCAGACCTAACTTCTGCAATTACCTCTTCTAAAATCAGCCATATGTCGACTTGATCCAGTCCCAACAAGACCGCTCAAGGATGTCTTCCCCTTAGTTAACACCTCTATACTGAACCAGATCAATCTTTCCTTAGTCACAGGTTATGTGCCACAGGCCTTTAAGGTGGCTGTTATTAATCCCTTACTTAAAAAGCCTTCTCTAGATTCAGGTGTGTTAGCAAATTATAGGCCCATATCCACCTTCCCTATATCTCCAAGATCTTTGAGAAGGTGGTTCTGAAGCAGCTACACGAGCACCGGCACAGTAATGAACTGTTTGTTTACCATGAACTGGTAAAAGTCTCTAACAATCTTCTTATAGCTTCTGATAGAGATCTTGTCTCTGTACTTGTACTTCTGGACCTCAGTGCTGCATTTGACACCATTGACCACAACATTCTGCTGCAGAGACTAGACCACGAAATCGGGATTAAAGGCTCTGCCCTAAAATGGTTTAAATCATACTTATCCGATAGGTTTCAGTTTGTTAATGTTAACAATGACCATTCAGAGTGCAGCAGAGACCTTTCATTCAGCTCACACATAAAACATGTGACTAGGACTGCCTTTTTTCACCTGCGCAGCATAGCCAAAATTAGGAATATCCTCTCTCAGAGTGATGCTGAGAAACTAGTCCATGCATTTATCACCTCTAGGCTGGATTACTGTAACTCTCTTTTGTCACGATGTCTGAAAAACTCTCTAAAGAGTCTGCAGTTAGTCCAGAACGCTGCAGCAAGGATATTGACAGGAGTTAGTAAAAGAGAACACATCTCTCCCACTTTAGCTTCCCTCCATTGGCTTCCTGTAGGATATCGAGTAGACTTCAAAATCCTTCTGCTGACTTATAAAGCTCTTAATGAAAAAGCTCCATCCTATTTGAAAGACCTCATAGTCTCTTATTATCCTTCCAGAGCACTTCGCTCCCAGCATGCAGGTCTGTCAGTGACTCCCAGTATCTTCAAAAACAGACTGGGAGGTAGAGCTGTCAGTTATCGGGCTCCTTTACTATGGAACCAACTCTCTCCATGGGTCAGAGAGGCAGACACTCTCACTACATTTAAGACGAGGCTTAAAACCTTCCTCTATGACAGAGCGTTTAGTTAGGGCTGGTTCATGTAGCTCTGAACCATTTTTATGCTGCTATAGGCTTAGACTGCTGGGGGACACATCAGGTTACATGGAGCTCTCTCCTCTCCTCTCCTCTCCTCTCCCACATTTTAAATTATCATTTTCATTATCTGCTGCACCTTGTAGTTTGGCCTTGGTGTCTCGCTCTCTCTCTATTTGTGTTTCCACAGATCAACTGAAGCTCCATCTCTCTCCACCAACCGCCCCCTGCATCACCCCCTTCCCCTTTTACCCATGCTGTTAAACCGACCTGCCCTTCCCTCCCAGGAACCAGTCTACAACCCATTACTCCCATTAAGCTGCCTGACTCTCCCTGCCTTCCCTCCCACCAAAAACTGCCTTCATTAGCTCCTGCACACCGTTTCCATGCTGTGCATATTCTGTATTGTTACCTGTTTTCTTGTCTGTATACAACATCTATTGCCCGTCTGCCCGTCCTGGGTGAGGGATCCCTCCTCTGTTGCTCACCATGAGGTTTCTCTTTTTTTCCCGTTACAAGGGTTTTTTGTTTTGAGTTTTTCCTCAGTCGATGTGAGGGTCTAAGGGCAGAGGATGTTGTTATGATGCTATGTAAAGCCCTTTGAGACAAACTGTTTGTAAAAATGGGCTGTACAAATAAAATTGCCTTGTCTAGAGTGAAATATTTCATGCCTTCTGTTTTCTTAGATGATTGTGGCTTACAAAAAAAAAGTTTTGTTACATTACAATTCATACTTACCGGGTATCTCTCAGTGTATTTCAGTACATGCAACCACAATTGTGGGGAAGACTGCTGACTTGTCACCCTCAGCAAGGAGGATATGCCACAGAAGGTCATAGCTGAAAGGTCTGGCTGTTGGCAGAGTGCTGTACCAAACCATATTCATGGAAAGTTGACTGGAAGGGAAAAGTCTGGTAGGAAAAGGTGCACAAGCTACAGTGATGACCATAGCCTTGAGAAGATTGTTAAGCAAAGCCGATTCAAGTTGGGAGAGATTCACAAGGAGTGAACTTAAGCTGGAGTGAGAGCATCAAGAGCCACCATGCACACATCTTCAGGAAATGGGCAACGACTGTCACATTCCTAGTACCAAGCCAGTCCAGAACCAGAGACAACATCAGAAGTGTCTTACCTGGGCTAAGGAGAGAAAGAACTGGACTGTCGCTCAGTGGTCCAAAGTCCTCTTTTCAGATTAAAGTACATTTTGCATTTTAGTATATGTGGTGGAGCTGATTCATTTTCAGTTCATTTGTAATTTTTTAGTGCTTCAGACTTCTTACCACCACCTTTTCTCTCAAACCTACTCTACCAGCACCACTTACTTTTCCCCATTTCCCCATTTCAACTGTCAGTCAAAACTGTACGTCAAGGTGACGTTTCAATGGTACATATATAAACTCATGAAGTTAACACAGACATTATGACATAGTGATGGAGGATTGTGCCCAGTAGAACAGGAAACCAGAAAACAAATGCACTGAATTTGTTGAGATTCACAACTAACTCACTTTACAAAAGGCAAAGATTGGGAAGAAGCTGAGACCTGGAAATGAATTTCTCTAATGCAAGTTAAGTGACTGAAATGATGCAACTTTCTGATGTGGTTTCAGATACATTTTGGCTGATAAAGTTATAATATGAAAAGGGTTAGAATATAAACACAGGGATTAAATTAATTCTTCTGTAAAATAATTTTAAAATATCTGCAGACAGTTTGAGACACGTTGTTCTCTGTTTGGCTCTGTAGCGTCCTGGTTATCAACAGTCAGCAAAGCTCTCAAGTAAGTATTGATTTATCAGCTATAAACACACATGATCATGACCTGATTCTGAACCATAACACCTGCACCTCCATTTCAACGCGATGTAACATGCTCTTCACAGTACAACCCGCTGAGCACAGCAAACCCTGGATTATTATCTATCAGATGTTTGTGTTAAACGAGAGGCGTTCAAAACATCACCATGTTTCACTGGATCACAACCTTTAACCAAAACGAGACATGACAGTGAGACGGGTGAGATGTGGAAACGTTGCCTGAACGTTAGCTCGAGGCTAAAGTCTCAGTCAGTCAAACTGGGTCTTTCACTCACCTGCCCTCCGATGGTGATGTCGAAGAAAACGATTGGGTTGTTGGGATTTGTTGGTAGAACAGACATCGTGACAATTTATTTGCCTTTTCACACTAAACTACTGCAACGTTTGACTGATTTCGCCAGTTATTTGAATAGCCAGCATATGCGCCGTTTGGATGTACGGTGGCCCAGGAGAGACATGTTACGGGTAGCAGGTCTGGACAAAAGAACGCAGTCGCGAAAAAGCGCTACGATAAAAGCTTTGTTAATGTCACAGAGGTGCCGCCTGGTGGTGGCGTAAGGTCACGGTTAGACTGGGCTAAAAACCAAAACAACTTCTAAAATTAACTTTTAAACCAGTAATTATACATTTATTTTACCTTTATTTTTTTATTGAAGTAGAATAACTACAGCTGTTCCACCTGCACCCCAGACTGAAACTCACAGTCCTTGAGTTGCTGTATTTGTGAAAGCTGTTTTATATGAACAGATTGCAGATGCAAAGTAAAGGATCTGTTTAAACAAATGATATTGACACAAACCTAATCCCGTGTAATTTTAATAAGTCAGACAGCAAATAATAGCAATCTTCCCCACCCCATTTGATAGCAATTTCAAATTTTGTAACCTTAAATTTACTTTTCTATAAACCAAGGAGGCAGAGCTATTTTTACTCTCCTCTCTTTCTACAACTGCACCATCCACAGTATTATTGATCAACACTTATCCAGACAGATATAACATTTTGGACACATGTCAAGGTTTTTGTTTAGGGTTTTATTGTCACAATAAAATGTAATGTCGCAACTTAACATAACACAGAGGTGGCTCAACAAAAAATATCAAATGAGAAAGTGACAATAAAGATTTGTGAAGGCTGTACTAGACAAGCGCGGTCAAAAAACATTTAACAATAAAGACTAGTGGGTCAGCAGGGAGATAAACCTAGCAAAAGCAAAAAGCCTTCAAGACAGACAATTCTATGTGAAGTAATATGGTTTCTTGACATTGATGCCATATTCTGAGAGGGCAGGAGTCAGGTCTTCCATAGTCAGAGTGTATTTCTTATCCTAAACATGGAGAAGAAAAAAGATGAGAACACCATTAACAGAAAAAAATGATGCTCCTATCGTTAAACAATGCTCCCCCTTTCTGAGGAGTGTTGTATTACATTTAACGTGCATGGTGAAATTGAGAAAGACAGACCTTTGTTTTACTCCTTGAACTTCCTGAAGCGGTGCCTTTCATTTTACAGTACTGCAGTGCATCATTGGCGATGTCTGAGATAAACTTCTGTGATGCAAGGGAGATCAGACGGATTCTGTAGAGATGAAAAAGAACATCATTGTATTGGATTTTTTCTCCTGTACATATCACATCTATCAGAAAAATATCTATCACTGACTTACCAGGCTGAACGGTCTGAATTATATGCTCACAGATGCCAATCAGAGTAAGTATGGCAGACTAGTGGCAGTATTAATGTATACTGTATACCACTACACAGATATATACCGACAGTATCACTCACACGGCACAGCTGTTGTCAAAGGGTGATTATAGCACTTTGTACCAAGACACACGAAGCAGATTTTGTTTCCCCAAACAATAAACAACAAACATTTTTCCAAATGTGACAATGAAGCAATGTGGCTATGTGCAGATCTGTTTTTATGTTTCAATGACCGATTCACTTTATTTTATTGCTTTGTCCCACACAATTCCCCATTCCCCTGTCAGTTTAACTATGGCGTTGCGTTAGAATATCTCAGGTCATTGATTAGATACAGGACAAATGGACAGATAATCCCTTTTAATCCTAGTACTACTATGTAATTGTTTTATGAAGGTTTTTTTTAATTAATAAATATTAATTAAATTTTCAACTCAGATTCATTTTCTAAAACCTTTACAATTTGGACTCATAAATGGACTGTGTTTCTCACAAAAGGGCTTCAACAATTTACCACTTTAAAAGCGCTGCATCGGTAGCTGCTTCGGCGTTGACGTTGATAGTTATGACTGAAATGTAACTCCAAACAGTAGTGTGATTTGTGTCACTTGGTTCCATGGGCAGACCCCTCACACCAAAACTTGCAGGACTTACATTCTTGGATCAGAAGCCTCAAATCCAGCTCGGTTGAGATAGTACCCTGTAACTGCGTCAGGAATCTGAAAAATAATAACAGATTTCAGCATTTGGCCAAGTACATAGCTTGTACAAGTTTTACATAAGCTATGTAAAACTTACATAAGCTATGTAAAACTTGTCGAGAACATCATTATTTTGTCTCTACTATTCAGTGGTGATCAACTGAATTTTCACTAGCAAGAACTCTAATCACACTGAGGTAAATTATTCAGCAGGGAATCTATATGGCAGTACTGGATTTACAGAAGTTAATGTGACTTAGTGCTTAAATTTGAGTCAATTAACTAACTAGATATTTGTATATGAAGAGTTCCTCAACTGAATTCCATTGAATTTGTCGATGGTTATCAGTGGTAACCCTGCCAGGTGTTGATTAATAACCTTCTAATAATGTGGACATACAGTGTAATGTGTTTCTGGTCTTTCTGACAATGTGTCCCGATGAATGCAGCATATTCTAAGGTGACGAACAATCGTTGTCTTACTGTGGGAGTGTACTCTTCCAACTGCATGAGGAAATCTGCCAGGGGTGTGGTGGAGACAGCAGGTTTTACATCTCCATTGGTGATGCCACCAGGGACATAGACGCCATTGGAGACAGATGTGTCCGCTGAGGGTGTCACCATGGCCGCTGATGCAGAAGCTGTGATAGAAGTCATCGCCATGAGTATATAGTGAATCAAAGAAATACATTGTACACCTATCTACAGCATTTTACACAAAATGACAAGTGATAGCTTTTACTTCTGGGAAAAATGTTTTCAAGTACTGTCTCGACCAAGGGTGTGCTAAGTCAAAACCCAGCTTACAATTAGAAAAAAATGCCAGGTCCACATGATGATGATGATGATGATGCATGGAAAATGCTAAACGTACTTGTGTATTTACCAGGAATTTCCTTGTTAAAACTAAAGCAATCTAATACAACAGCCCTGCAAGAAACCCTCATGACGAAACTAATAATAATAATAATAATAACAATAATAACGGACAGTTAATCTAACTGTATGATCATTTTAGACACTGCAGCCTGTGCTGTTGTTGAACTGTACTGTGATATGTTGAGAGGCGTTTTATTTTTTTCCCCATTGAAAGTAATAGCGGTCAACTACACAACAGAAACAGCCTCTGTAAGTTGTACTACAATCTACATTCTCCAAAATCATCATACAGCTGAATCGACATCTGTCTACAACTACTTCAGTGGAGCTGGACCTTATGGCTTTTCATTAACTGTTGGATCAGACAGCATTATTTCAGCTAGATGCACCCTATGGACTTAATCCGTCAGAAGTGGAAACAAACACTAGCTATCCTACCTCGAACTAAGCTAAGTGTTTAGCACAATAACATTAGCCAAAGTCACATAACGTTACCATTACTCGCCACCGAGGGGATGCTGCTGACGTTGGTTGTTGCATTGTCATTCGCGACACAATTACTTGAAGTTGAAGACGTCGTGGATGGCACCCCGGTTGTGACAGACTGATTAACGTTGTCAATGTTCATGTTGATGCTAATGTTAGCTAACGCGCTAACCCTGGCTAGCTAGCAGAGAGAAAAAACACTCAAATGTGCCCAAAAGCCGCCTTTGTCTGTATAGCTCGAAGACTGGGCCTCTGCAGGGCACCGTGTTGTAAAGTAAAGCTACTTTTGTGAGTCGAAGTCTAACAAAGTCACAGAATTAAGCGTTAGCTAGCATCGGAAATGTTTGTAGCTACCGTGCAGCAGAAAGCTGAGCTCACGCTGCAGAGGCGATCGGGTCACACGGCCTGAACACTACGCATGATCGGCTCTGACGGAAGAAGCCGAAGATCTCCGAAGACCTTTTACAGGCCACTTGATGTCGTTTGGTGAATATTTGTTTGTGGATTGTGGTTTATTTGGTTGACTTGTGTCAGCAGCTAACTATACAGATAACTGTATAGTTAACAAATAACTAAAACCTTATATCACATCTGGTAAGTCTTCATTGTTATAACTGAAGCTATTGGTTGTTTATATGTTTAATTACAGCGCACAAGAAACAAAATACATAAAATACAAAAATAAAACGAAAACCAAAAATGTTGCCTTTGGGTGCAGTTGGACTTATTTGGAAAATCTGAGACGTTTTGTTTAATTGTGACGGACAGGCCCTTTGCAAAGGAAAAGCCGTATTAACGTGTTTGGACAGTGAAGGCAGATTTGAAGAGGCAGTTTAAGAGACGCGGATGATGTCGCACACGCCATCATTTCTTATCACTGATGCATAGACTGTGATCATCACATTTGATGGTGACCTTGACATTACATCGATCTCCAGACCAACCGAAAGCATTAATGAGGCTTATTTAGCGGCTGATCAATTAAGAATGGGATGAATGTGAGACAATAAGGCATATAAGGAGCTTTGTAAGTTTTCTTTGAGATCACAAAGAGTTGTACATGATCTTGATGGCCCTGGTGGCCCCTAATACGTTTCCAGACCTTTCATCTCGAGCCTCATGTCTTCATCCCTCATCCACAAATTAGAAAGTTATTAATTGATGCATTGTTTCCATTTCGCTGATACCAAAATGCAATATTTCAGACTTCGCTCGTGAAATTAACAAAAAAACAAAAAAAACAAAAACAAAGTAGCGCTAAAAACTCTATTTCACAAAAATATTGAAGTTAAACTTAAACCTCCTACAGAAAGAGCCTCTATCCCAGTAGATGACTTTTTTTTTTTTTTTTCTAAACCTCCAGGTCTCCTATCGCCTGGATGGCCGCCAATCTTCAGCTGTTGGAGGTCTACGTTGTGGTGCACGTCCCTCTAAGCTTCAGCAAACCTCCAGCCACTGGGGGCGTCTGCCCGCCCTCTGTCTGTCTGTCTGCCCGCCCTCTGCCTTCCTGTCTGCCTGCCCTCAGCCTGCCTGTCTGCCTGCCTGTCTGCCCGCCCTCTGCCTGCCTGTCTGCCCGCCCTCTGCCTGCCTGTCTGCCCGCCCTCTGCCTCCTCACGCTCGGCTCCGCTGCTCGAGGAAGTGAAGCTCCTCCCCGGGTGTGAGTCTCTGTTTGTGTCGTGGCTGGACAAAAACTGGACCGACACAGGAGGCGTTGACAGGCGTATGGGACAAAACAGGTACTGAGCCAAACGGCCATGAAACAAACTGCCGTTTATTATTCACCAGAAACCGTCTTCGATGCGTTTTAGTGGGATTCTTACTGTCACATCTTTAACCATAGCTCGTTTAAAAGCAGAGACTAGTAACAGATCGTGTCGACGTGAAGCGAGTTGATTTGGTCAAACATTGTGGTGCGGTTGTCTACAGGCTTTGTGTGTAGTTCACAGGGTGCCGGGATGACCTCCCCTGTCCGTGTGGTGGTGGTGGGAGCTGGCTGTCGAGGGGAGATCTACTCCAAGTTTGCCACCATCCATCCTGGACGCATGAAGGTCAGAGAGGTTACTGTTTGTTGTCAACAAAGAAGGCGGGTTTTATAAAGAAGTGGATTGTGTTTTTATTGACAGTGCCGATAAAGTCATCACATCAAGTCCATGTTTGAGTGAAGTAAATGGTTCCCTCACTGTCCTGGTGCAGCTTCAATGAGCCTTTCAATTCATTTAAATGTTAATAAATTCATTTTCCTGATCATACTCCCCCCCTGTATAATCAATTAATTGGCTTGAAAAATGATTTAAAGAAACTAGTTGTTCTCACCACTTTGTTTACTTCTGCTTCACCATTTCAGGTTGTTGGAGTCGCTGATCCTCGGAAGTTTGCTCGCACTAGACTTCAACAACAACACAACATTACAGATGACAACACATTTGAGGGTGAGCATCAAAAGAAAAAAAAATTCAGTTTAATTTATTTATTGTTTATTATTTTCTGCTTCATACTAAATTATTGAATGCCCCTTTTTCTTCAAATTAGACTGGCACAATATTGTTGAGAGAGAGAAGTTTGCAGATGCTGTGTTAATTTGTACTCCAGACAGCCTTCATAAGGTAAACAATGTTATATGGGTGGGTGTGTGTGTGTGTATGATAAAAATATACAGTAATATATATAGTCAAGTCCAAAATTATTCATACCCTTCTCAATAATCAATAGAAAAATCTTTATTGGCTATTACAGCAATCAAACACTTCCTATAATTGTTGACCAGCTTTTTGCATGTCTACACTGGTATTTTTGCCCATTCATCTTTAGCGATGAGCTCCAACTCTCAGGTTAGAGGGTCTCCTTGCAATCACCTTGATCTTTAGCTCCCTCCACAAATTATCAATTGAATTGAAGTCATGACTCTGGCTGGTCCACTGCAAAACATTAATGTTTTTGTCCGCTAACCATTTCTTCACCATCTTTGCTGTGTTCTGGGTCATTGTCATGCTGAAATGTCCACTGGTGCCCAAGGCCAAGTTTCTCTGCAGACTGATGTTGTTGTTGAGAAGCTTGATGTATTGCTCTTTTTTCATGGTGCCGTTTACTGTGATTAGGTTCCCTGGTCCATTGGTTGAAAAACACCCCCAAAGCATTAGGCTGTCACCACCATGTTTGACAGTGGGGATGGTGTTCTTAGGGTTGAAGGCTACTCCTTTTTTTACGCCAAATGAAGGCTACGTCATTGTGGCCAAACAATTCAATTTTTGTTTCATCTGACCATAAAACAAGACCAGAAGTCGTCTTCTGTGTCCAGATGAGCATTTGCAAAGGCCAAGTGGACTTTTGTGTGCCCTATCTGGAGAAGTGGCGTCCTCCTTGGCCTGCATCCGTGGAACCTAGCAGCGTCCATTGGACTGTCTGCCTTGAGACGTTGCCACCAGCAGAGCCCAGATTCACCAGGATGGCCACGGTGGTGATCCTTGGACTCTTTTTCACCTCTCTCACTATCCTCCTGGCCAGCACAGGTGTTATTTTTGGCTTCCGACCACGTCCTCTGAGATTTTCCACAGTGTGGAAAGTCTTGTATTTTTTAATAATACTTTGCACTGTAGCCACTGTAACATGAAAACATTTAGATGTGGCCTTTATAGCCCTTTCCTGACTTGTGAGCAGCCACAATGCGCAGCCGCAGGTCCTCAGTGAGCTCCTTTGTCTCAGCCATGACTGTCCACAAACCAACTGCAGAGAGCAGCTGTTTTTCACCTGTTGAGTTGATTAAAACAGCTGTTCCCAATGAATCAGGGGAATTATGATGCTTTAGAACAGCTGGGACTATTTGGATGGTACAGACCTTGTACCATCCCACAGACTGTGACAGTTTGTAAAGGGTATGAATCATTTTGGACATGCTACTTTTTGTTCAAATGTAAATAAAAGCTGAGAAATAATTTTGATGCCTCTTGTACATCGTCTTATCTTCTGGGAGACGCCTGTGTCATTTCCAATCAAGAAAAACTTGCTGATTGAATAAAAGTAACTTTAAGTCAAAATTTGCCAGGGGTATGAATAATTTCGGGCTTGAATGTATATATATATATTTATATATATATATATATGTGTGTGTCGTCAGTAATGTCCAGTCACTATAGTCTCCCCTTATTATTGATGTGAAATAATAATAATAGAAATTATTTTTATTTGGGATGGCACAGTGGAGCAGTGGTTAGCACTGTTGCTCAATACCCCACTGTTGCTCAATGTCAGCTTGGATTAGCCCCCCCCCCAGCCCTAACAGATAAGCGGTACCAATGATGGATGGATGGAAATGGTTCATTTGGAAACTGTCCATGTTTCTTGGCAAATCATTCTTTTAAACTAGTTTGTCTTTTCCAGGAACCTGCTGTGGCCTTTGCAAAGAAGGGCTACCATATTCTGCTGGAGAAACCAATGGCAGTGAGTGTTTTCTGAAATAGGAGTAAACATAAACCATCCTAACATAAATTCATTTTTGGAAAACATACCGTTTATTCTTATTTTCCAGTTTCTGAGCTGTTAAACTCTCCTCTTTTTTCTTTCTGTGATTGTATTTGTGTGACACCCTTCCTTGTATATTTATGACTTTAGACAACAGTTAAAGATTGCACAGCGATTGTGGAGGCTTGCACTCAGAGTGGTGTGATGCTGTCAGTGGGTCATGTTCTCCGGTATGATCCCAACATCCATAAAATAAAGGTAAACACATTCAAGTTGACAACACAGCAAAATGAGCTTTGTTTTCTTGTTAAGTTGGATTTCTTATGGGAGTAAAAGTAAAAGTAATAACCTGAAGTGCAACATTTTCTGTACTTGTGATCAAATAATTCAGCAGAGTTGATAGAGTGCTCAGTAAGTCTTGGTTTAGAAAATCTGATGGCAATAAACCTGTAATTGTATTTTCAGTTTTGGTTTAAAAATTAAATCAAACAATCTCTTTCTAGGAGCTGATAGATGCTGGAGTTATAGGTGATGTAATCCATATTCAGCACCTTGAGCCGGTAAGAATGTAAACTTAATGAAAATTAATAGGAATATAAAAACAAATTAACAACATAATGTGTAATAATACAACACTTTTTAATGAGCATTTGTTATTTTTTTATTGTTATTATTACTATTATTATTATTTTATTGTTAATGTTGTTGAAGTGATTTGTTTTCTTTGTCTTTTTACCTGAGCTGCTTGACAGGTGAATTTTCCTCAGGGATAAATAAAAGTATATCTATCTATATTGTAAATAATCAGATCTCATCAGCCCTGTTAATTCCTTTTCTAATTCTTTAAATCTAAATAAATAAAGGGCAAACTGTTCGGCCCACAGATACAATTTATCATTAAAATCCCAAGACTTAAAATTTCAAGAACCTGATGTTGTTCCAATTCAGACTTGTATGTACAGTATATTGGAGTGTGTATGTACCATTGGAAATGAATACAATGCTACATTTATCAGCATCAACCTCTTGTTTTAGGTTGGCTTTTACCACTTTGCTCACTCATTTGTTCGAGGAAACTGGAGGAATGAAGCTGAGAGCTCTTTTGTTCTTTTGGCTAAGTCATGCCATGACATTGACCTTATACATAATTGGGCTGGAGCGCGCAGGTAAAGTATAAACAGTGGTCAATGATCAACTCCAAGTTGTCCAATGTTCAGAAATACTGTGCAGTGCACAAGTAAATAAGTGAAGTGCACTGGTTTATTGCAGTTACCACGAAAGTTGGTTTTTCAGCTGGATGATATCAAAGTTGTATCATTTTGTCAGATGTGTTTATCCAAGCTCTGCTAGTAGAAACTGGACCCATTACCACGGTGGCTTTGTTGGGTCACAGTGTCTGTGTGTCAAGTGGTCGAGGTTGTTTATTCTGGTCATAAGATTACGCATTAACACACTTTGTACTTTCCAGGTGTGTGAAAGTGTCATCATTTGGGTCTGTCAGCCACTTCAATAAAGACAACAAGGTATTTGCACAGTATGTGCGTACAATCTATGAAGGGTTTGTGGAACAGGACATCAGCACTTAATCTTTTACTGAGTTGCCTTTTCTGTGTGATAAAGTTGCGTTTTATCTTTGACAGTTCTCTGCCAAGAGAAATTTCTATACTGAGCATAAATAATAAATATGACTGTGTTTTGTTTTTGTTTATCAGCCAAAAGGTGCTGCAGATCGCTGCCTTGAATGTTCTGTAGAAAAAGATTGTCCATACTCAGCACGCAAAATCTACCTTGACAGAGTAAAACAGGTTAACATTTAATCATAATATTTTCACCATCTGTGAACATAATACTCATGCATAATAATTTTATTGTAATATATTAATGTATAATTGTATTGTGTGTACGCTAGGGCCACACTGGCTGGCCTGTGTCAGTCATATGTCCGAACTCGTTGCCAGACATTGAGTCAGTAACAGAGGCACTGAGGACAGGACCGTATGGCCGCTGTGTGTACGAATGTGACAACGATGTCTGCAGTAACCAGGTCAGAAAATATTCAACTTTTTTTTAGTAATGTAGAGATTTACACCTTTATATAAACAGAAAATTTTGTTTGTTTTATTTAAAATACTGTATTTATGGTGCATCTGCTGGCATTAAGTGAAATCATTATTTACATTTGGAAGCATAACAGTTTTTCCCTTTTGCCTTGTTTTGTTTATCTATTCTGTTTGTCCAGGTTGTTAACATGGAGTTCGAAGGGGGGCTGACTGCAGCCTTTTCCATGGTAGCCTTCACTGAGGAGGTGTGCAAGCGAAAAACAACCATCTATGGCAGCAAGGTAGGAAAAAAAAAAAAACATGTTAATATTTAAGCTAGAGAAGCTTCTGTAATAAAGGCAGCAGAAAACAATGCACAAACTGGCTTGCAGTCATTGCAACAATTCATCCCAGGAGTAACCAGTAGGGTTGAGGTTAGAGCTCTGTGCAGGCCAGTTAAGTTCTTTCAGCCCAAACTAGAAAATATTGATATATGGACCACACTTGTACTGACAAGAAGGTACCCTCCCCAAGCAGTAAGAGCTCCGTTTCATGGAACTTGCACATAGCTCCTGAACTCTTAGGTGACCTACCGTGTGTGTTACACACATATTGAGCTTATACATTATCAATTTAAGCACCTTCAAAACTGAAAATGACAGTGACAAGGTGTCAATTGCGTATACAGCAGCACTGAGTTCACTCAGGTCAAACACAGGCAATCCGCATAATGAAACTTTACCAGAAATAAAGCACAAATTTAAGATACTGTATCATCAGTTGACCAAATACAATATGTTAACTAGCTAGCACAATACTTCCAAGATGGCAGAGTCAGTTAAATGCTACAGCAACTACAAATGGGTGACAAATGAAGAGAAACCAACATGCTATCATGGTGTCACATGTTGGTGGTTGACAGTTAAGCGTCTAAAATCTCCCATAGGTCTTCAGTTTGGTTGTGCCATAGGATATCTCATTAAACCATTAGGTGACCTGATGGCCCCATGAATGGGGGCATTCTCCACTCAGTTTTCAGTTTTTTCCCACAATTTGTCCCCCCTCTCTAAATAACAGTGTGTCTTCACAGGGGGAGTTGTCATATGATGGCCATGAGGTACAAGTGTTTAACTTTCTGACCCAGAGATCCACAAAGCACAGAGCACACAACAATGCCTCCTTGCAGTTTGGCATCAGTGGGCATGGTGGAGCAGACTACCATCTTATAGATGCCTTTATTTCTGCTGTGGCGGTGAGTTTTTATAAAAACTACATTTTTTATTTCATGGATCTGTAGCATACTCTAGAGCTTTTATTTTTATTTATGGACAGTTATAACTGTAACTGCTGCTGTTTTTGGATGAGGACAAGTGAATAGTCACTGTTTACATTTTCTACCTTTGGGTGAGGCTCTGACACAGGATTTAATGGATGAATAGGATTTGGAAACACTGACTGTTGGGTGATCAGCTTTGTGTATGTGTGTTTGAACATGCAGAACAATGATCCATCGTTGATCCGATCAGGCCCTGAGGAGACGCTGCTCAGCCATTTGCTGGTGTTTGAAGCTGAGCGTTCACGACTGGAGGGCAGGGTAGTTTATTGTGGTGACATTAGTAAGAGCTAGATGAGTGAAAAACACTGACAGGACAATGATCTCACATGAATGGTCACCTTGATTAGAGACTATGATTAGATACAATTATATTGATGGTTCTAGTCATGTTCATTATTTTATGTCGCTCAGGGATTTTATAACAGTATGTGTTTGCCTCTGTGGGACTGAATGATGGTCTTTTTTTTTCATAATTTCCACAAAAATAGCTGTGAATCTGTAACTTGTCTTTGTATCACTGTCTGCTCTTAATGTGCCTCTGAATGTCAGTCCATAAAAAATGTGCAAAACATATCTATGTATACTTAATCTTTACTCAAAAGAAAATACTAACTGAAATTAATTTATTGAATACATACATACCAGACTATGAACGAATGCACAAGTATACAACATACATAAATATAAATTAGATGCCGTTAGCTCTAGAACTTAAAAATCAATGCAGTCCATTCTCTGGTGAATAACTGGTGCTATAGAAACATTTTTTAAAAATCATGCTGTATAAAACCAATTCTCAAACTCAGGGGTTTGTGCTGCTCCACGATGTATGTCACAGGTTATGGCAGCTCCCAGGAGCAGCACCATCTATAAACCTCATGTCAGTCTGTCTTCTTTTTCCTTAGAATCTGAGGGATAAATTAAAGAAACCATCCTTTATATTATGTCTAATATGAACCCAATGAAATAAGGCAATGATTTAAACATGGTAATATTATTGAAAAGCAGGTTGTGTATTTTTTTGTTCATGCAATTCAACAAATGGACTAAGTGAGATTCTGCTCTCAAAATAATCTGATGAATTGAAAGTCTGAACAGTTTGGTTTGTACAAATCTTTTTATGTATTTATTTAATTGATTATGATTTTTATTTTTATTCTAACTGTGCTCACCCTCTTATTAACCAGTGTCAGGAGATCCTCTCTACTCACTGGCTCCTTTGCCTCCAGCAGCGCTGACTCCGGTGAGTCTTGGTCATTGCTGAGGTATCACAGACATTTTATTCAAGCCTACACCAAAAAAGCTGACAAGATCTTGATGAATGATTATAAGATTGTCAATGATCTGCCTGTCACAAATCACAAGAGAAAAATACAAACTTACTCAAATACAGGGCTTGAAGCAGGGGTGGTCAGACTAGCAGGTGGCTGGGTTATTCCCACAAGCTGGCCAGCAATGGTACTGAGACTGTCCATGTCCTAGAGGGGCAAAAGTTACTTGGGGATTTTCATCACTTTCTAGGTTTAAATGTGACAAATATGAAGTTGCCTGAAACCCTCCCATGGCCTTTAAAACTGCAGCTGTGTAATGACAGTTATATCAGTGGATGGGCAGAACATGTGGCAGTGCTTGGCTGAAAGCTCTCAATATGCTCAGGTCTGCTTTGGCTGTACTTGCTGCTGTGACAGTGTCACAACTCTCCACTGATACAACGTTAAATGTTCACATACCCACTGGTTTTGGATTTTCTGGAAGTGTAGATAGGACTGCAGAGAGAGAAGCACAGTGACTCTATCCTCCACAATTCTCAGGTATTCTGTGACATTTTCATCCTGCACTTCATCAGAGGAGCCCAAGTGGTTGAAGATATCCAAGCTGTTAAAGCTGATTTGAAGCAACGATTTCACACCTAGTAAATAAATAAAATATAAACATTTCTACAAGACATGTTTAATTTATCTAAGACTAAGATAAAATGTCACTGTCTACAACGTAATAAGCTATTTTCAATAACAGCTATTGTCAGTAGTTATTCATGTACAGTATGGCAGATGAGAGCTTTTCTTTTGTTTGATGTGTGTATTTTCTATTGGGAAGAGACAGATAAAAATGCCAGTGTTTCGCATTGTTCTGTTAGCCCACTCAAAGATATAATGTAAGATGTAATGTGTATAAACACAGCAGTGCCCCTTGCGATACCTTCTTTGAGCTCATCTAGAAGATTTTCCACAGACTGAACACGCTGTTGTATTTGTAGGAGCTGTTGCTCTGTAACTTTTTGCTTGATGGAGAAGCTCATCTGCAGAGCCTGCTGCTGTCCCTGTTGGTTCTGCTCCTCAGCTAAAAAAATTCCCATCTCATCTTGAAGCTTATAGTCCAATACATAGGGGAAGACAGCGTACAACCACAATGACATCTCGTTTAATTCTTTACTTGTCTTCCACAAGCGCACACACACAGACAACACCAACCTGAGAGATCTGTCTTTGAATAGTCTCTGCTTCGTTGTGCTGATAGTTGATGAAGTTCAGTAAAGTGTAGTTCTGCCCCTCCTCTGATGAAAATATATCACAACATATTAAGATTAAAAATAAAATGCCCAACTTCTATTGCCTCTGGAATATTTAATGTCCCAAAGAAAGTTTTCATACTTTCTATGAATTTCCTCACTAGTTTGTCCAGGTCACTCTCCGCTGTCTCTCTGAAGATTTTCTTGATAGCATCCTCAAAATCCTCCAGTTCCCATTCCTTAGATCCCAGGTGCTTGCACTTCTCCACTATGGGGACAATAGTAGTAAACTCAAACAAGACACTTACTCTTCTTATCAAGCCTAATGGATGAGTCTTGTTTTATACAGGGAACGATGCTTAGTAACACTGGAAAGTTTGGAAAATCAAACTTCGATCAATCGATCAATGTTTCCTTATCTAGCTTACCAACTTATAACATTTATTATCTAAAATAGCATATTGATTCAAAATGAGTATAAACATTTGCAAACATTGTTCAGTAGGACTGAAATTAGAGTTCAGTAAAGTTATACCTGTAGCTGTAGCTGTTTTTGGATAAGGACTGGTGATGAATATTCACTGTTTACATTTTCTACCTGTGGGTGAGGCTCTGACACAGGATTTAATGGATGAATAGGATTTGGAAAAATTGACTTTTAGGTGATCAGCTGAGTGTGTGTGTTTGTACATGCAGAACAATGATCCATCGTTGATCTGATCGGGCCCTGAGGAGACGCTGCTCAGCCATTTGCAAATGTTCAGTGTTCACGACTGGAGGTTTAAATAATTTAAATTACTGTAGTTGGGCACTACAGTAATTTATATTACTGTCAATTGTCATCAGTATAATTTTAACTAAATTACATAATCATCAATTATATATAACTTACAGTTCAGCCTCTAACCAGTGTTAAAAACTTTTGCACCCTCAGAATAACAAGACTTCTGTCCTTTTTTTGTCATTGAAGAAGTAACGTCATTTAAACACCAGGGGTCAGTAGTTTATTTAATGACTGGAGTCAGGGTGACTGGTCTGTTGTGGAAATATTACAGCACTAATGAAGTATATAAAAGACAGCAAACGATGTCAGCAGCAGAAAGAAAGACACTGCCAAGTAACATAGCAGTAAAATAAGTATATAGTGCCACTATATATAGGAACAGCAGGGTAAAAGACCTTTGTACTATAGGTTTGAGCTTTTAGACTGTTCAAACTAAAAATTATGAGATATGAAGTATTTCAATTCCTTGAAATAGGTGACATGATGTTGTCACAGGACAGTAAGCAGTTGTTCTAATACGCAGGCTCGAGAGATTGTATTCTCATTATTGTACTACTTTAGGGATTTGAAACAATGTAGTCATGCCAAAATGCATTTTGTATTCAAAGCATAAAGTTAAAGGTCACCTTTTCTTTGATCAATGTCCTGGGTGATTTCCACAGTAGTTTTCAGGTCTATAAAAGCCTCAAAATTGCAGTAATGAGAGATTTCTTGTTCCAGGCTGGACTTTTCTTTGATGTACTGAGTGATATCCTTAGCATCCTGGTCTGTCAGCATCCTCTGTTTTTCCTGGATCTTCACACTAGGTGTAGCCATTTAATAAATAACATGTAAGAAAGTTATACATAGTGGATATACTTCATTAATCTAAGATGCTATAGAAAGTATAGAAACTGTATATTGTGTAAGAAGCAAGCAGACACATGCAAGTGTGCCTGAAATGCATGACTTTGGCAAATAAAATCTATTTTCCTGTACTATTTTTTTTCTTATTCAGATACTCCCTGTCCCCTATTAAATATTAATACATTTTAGCAAGGCTAGCAAGCTCTGTCTTTTGCTATTCAAAAAGCTGAATGGAACTGAAACAGATTCTTTGTCTATTGCCATTTAACTAATAAGTTCAGGTGTAATCTACCAATTGTGCATAGCTATCTTTGTAGTGCTGCAGAAAACAGTTTACCTGGCATTAAAGGCTTCAGTGCATTTAGTCATCAGGATACCAATATCCTTGCGAATAGCATGCATCTCCTGGATGAGATAAAAGTGTTAACTGTCTACAATCTCAAAATATTGCCAATTTAATACTTTCTCACTGGCCATGCCACAACAAAATATTTCCACCAATACTCCACTTTTACTTTTATGGATAGTTTTTGATCTTCTGTTTTAAAAATAGTTTAAGTCTAAAACTTTCAGTGATGTCAAGAAAATGTTAAATTGAGAGAGAAATGGAAACATCATACTGGCACTTCTTCCTTGGCATTACCCCCACTTGGTAAGATGGTGCATCTTGGAACATCATGACAAGATGTAGCAGCAGCAAAATACAAATTTAAAAACTGACTGATGCTAACTGAATCTACCTTTTTCAGCCCTGATTGAATATGTAGGAAATGTTTCCTCTCCGCCTGCAGTGTCTTCAGCTCTTGCCTCAGCTGACCATTCCTCGTCATCAGCTCACTGAAGCATTTGCGACCCTAAAATAGAAACATATTTGAAATCAAAATAACAAAAAAAAAAACATATCCTTTAGATAAATATTAGGTTGGAGGAAATCTAATTTCAGTAATGGAATGGAAATTAGATTATCTGTGTAACACTAACCCAGTCCAGTTTATTTTCTGCTAAACATGTGGTTTTTAGTAAGTTATCAGATTCCCAACCATGGCGTGTAGTTCCCCCACCAGTTCTCTGTCCTTCCAACTTCCTCTCCCATTTCAAAATCTGAAAACAAACACAAAAAAAGCTCAACTGTGGTAAGAAAAAAAAGGATTTGATTCAATTCAATCTACAGTCCTCTGTGTAGAGCTTATAGAAAAACACACTTTACCTGATCTTTCAAAGATGCCACTTTGCCTTTTTCAGTCTTTAGCTCCTCATCTATTTTGTCTCCACAGGCCAACATGGCAGTAAGGTCTTGGACAACACTAGTATCAGTCCAATGGCTGCAGCCGGTCTGAGAGACTTGGAGGTTTTGTAAAAGGTTTTCACGTTCATCCCGGAGCCTCCGGATCTCTCGCCTGATGACAAAGTGACACAAATGCAGAAATAGAGACTAACTTTGGACAAAACATGTAAAACTAGAGGATATAACAAGTTATTAGTTCAGTTAATAGTTTTGGTAGTAATTGACAATAGTAATCTGGCAACTAGCCTTTATACACACATGGCAATAGTTCAAATTCAGGATTGCCATCAGCATTTCTATACCATTATGTTTATGTACAAATCAGTGTTTTATAACTATCAACATCGACTGGTTACATTTGTTAAGTTTCTTGTTCAATGTATTTAGCATGGGCTCGTAACATCACTGTAAAATGTCTGGAGCTGGCCACAGCCTTACTTGTCTTTGTGGATGAGGCCCTGGATCTTCTCAGTATATGCCCGTTTGGCTGCCTCCGCCCTGCGGTACTGCAGTTGTAGTTTGTTCAGGTCTGACTCAGCTGCAATAAAAATATAATGTAGCTGTGTCCGATTTCACGAAATCTAATATAAATTCGAGTTGCGACATATAAACAAGGCATTTTCCCATTTTCTGTCGGACAGGTCCTGTCGTGCTGATGTAAAACTTGAGGGAGAAACACCACTTGATGTGTGGCTGTAGAAATGGCTGCTTCACTTACAGAACTCCCCATGCAGTTGGCGTCTGACGGCAGAAGAGCTGCTCATGTTGAATTCTGGTCTTGAGTAGAAGGTGACAGCTAAAGAGAGAGAAACTGGCTAATGCTAGAACGGCTAGTCAACGTTAATTAACGGAGCTAGTTAGCTAACTAATCTAAAAACTAATAGGTTTCTTCTTCATGAAGTTAACGTTTGACTGACTACAGATACCTAACATTAAGGTTAAACCCGGTCAGATCCACATGCAGACCGTGTGTTTGAAATGTACTATGTATGTGAGGTCAATCAGCTTCGGCTCAGCCTTTGAGGCTAATTCTGTAATTCTAAAAACAACAAAGTACGACCGTTAGCCGTTAGCCGCTCCTTCTAACGGCCCAACCGAGCAACACTACGTCAGCAGATAGTTAAACAATCAAGGACATAAAGTAGATTAAATTAGTTAATCAAAAAAATAACACGCGTATAGCTACAATAAACACATCGCATCATATGGTAAAAAAATAGAAACTATCCCAGGCCACTGAAGACCTGACTGCGGGCTGGTGGTGCAGACTGTCCTGCAGCCTGTGGAGCTATTTTTTGTTTCCTGAAAGTCATTAAAAATCTAAATGAAATGGCTCTGAATCATAGCAGCTAATACGAGGAAAACTAACATTTTTTGTTCTGAGATTCTATTGTTTCTATTGGCTTTGAAGGCGCAAACATGCAGAGGGAGATGGTGTCTGAAGCAGCCAATGCTCTTTTTTGTTTGTTTGTTTGTTTGTTTTTCAGTTCTGGCCTAAAATACAACCATCAGTTTTATAGTATTAAATTCAAAAGTAGAAGTAGAGCAGAGCTGGCTATGCCTGTGCCCACGCGATGTACTAAATACTGTATGACTCACATTGCATCACACTAAAGTAAAATATCTCCTATAATTTTATCAGGCAATCACATTCCATGATGGAGGGAGGTGTCCTTGTTAATAACCCTCTGAATACAATAATGTCAACAACAGCACACCATTCCTGGACATTGCAACACATCCAGGATGACTAATACTGGAGCAGGTCCCAGAGTCCATACTCCCAGATGGATCACATTGTCTTGAGAGTTGGACCGACACACTTATACTGAATTTCTGAGGTAAGAAGGGTGTGTAGAGAAAACTGAAGAAATGACGAAATGATTCACAAAACAAGATCCTAAAGCCAGGATGGGATTACAGCAGTGGCGTGAATAGACACTCCTTTCAGCAATGCTTCATTTTCCATTTGATGTAATTTGTTTAGTAATTAACATTGTTAACCTCTTTATAAGTCCTCCCTTTTTCAGAATTGAACAGGATAGTAAGGTATTTGGTCCTCACAAGAGCAGATCTATCACACATACAAAATGCCAGAAAAACTGGCGACGTGCTCTAGGAGAAGTTTGCAAACTGAGTCAGCAGCTGTATTTTTGAATGACTCAACCAGTCCACCACAGAACCCTTTCGTTTCTCAGAGCCCTGCCCTCAACCCTCCCTCACACACAGGCATGCGCTGCCTACGTTTACGCATGGCCTTACCTCACCACAGCATCACTTCCTCCCTCCTAATACGAGGCATCCAAAATTGCCAATAGCAATAGAGAAATAATTTCCAAGGAATTGCAACTCATCAATTTTTTTTGGAAAGGTTACATCAAGACTTATTTTATGATTTAGTTCAGCAGTTGATTCTGAGTTTTTCATTCACCTTTTTTGCTTGAAGCCTTATTTTTTCCAATACTGATATAGACTGGCAACATGTGGTGGTGAGTGATGTGGTGAATTTTCTGCAGAGCTAATAAAGCTATGAGCCGCCGAGCCATTTACTGCATGAATCAGTCATGTTGCCAGGAAGAGACTCCTACGTCTGCTTCAACTTTTCTCAGACTGCCGTGCTTTCTTGTAGTGATATCTGCTGGAGGGCTTTTATAATGTCACACTACTTTTTCCTACTTACAAGACAGTCATCTGTGAACAAGGAAGTGGAGGAGGAAAGCAAAGAGGGGAGCAGTAAACTGTAAAACATGGTGCAGTCTGCCTCTATGGATGACTCAACAGGAAATGTGTGAGCCATAGTAAGTAAGGTGAGAGAAAGAATGGGAGGAGGGTGGGAGTGAGAGATAGAGTAAAAGAAAAGAGGAAGATTGACTGTCATGCCTCAGGACTGTGAGCTATGTCATGTGGAAAGACTAAGAGAAAATATACTGTTTTTTTTTTTTTGTTTGTTTTTTGAGCAACTGTTGGTGTGAAAACACAGCTGGCCTCATTATCTCCTCCAATCCCACCCCGACAACCAAACGCAGCACAATAGAGTATTGACGTACACACACAAAAGGTAAATAATGGTCATTTTGAACAACCACATTACCAAACTTGACTATATTCCGTTGCTCTGCTGAAAGGTCATTCTGTATGTGATGTGGTGATTCAAATCGACTTTGACCCCAAGGCAAATTGCAATCACTGTGAAAACAAGCAAATATTTACCCAAAATGAAGGACACTCAGTATGTCTGTGGCGTGTTAAGCAAACTTGCGTTGGTGTCAACAGATAATATGTTCTGCTCTGACTCAATGGATCAAGTTGTTGCTTAGGAAAATTTTTAAAAAGAACTCATTGTCCTTGAACAGTTTCTCTGCCTCTGTCTTCCCTCCTTTCTCATCACTCAATTCAAGTGAAACTCCTAATGAACTGGGGATCAACTTCACAGGACTGCGGAAGGCATCCTGCTGGGCGTGCAGACCCTCTGCCCACACTGAGGCCTGAAATCACGGGTACGGAAGCTGCCCAGGCGTCCACTGCTGCATCCTGAATTGCTCTTTTCATGGCTAGGTCTCTGCTATTCATTCATCTGTCACCATGAAATCAGATGTCACAGAGTTTAAATCACTTTAATCCTTGCCACTTCCTCAGTCACTTCTTTGCCTGCTGATTCAGTTTTGTCTTTCACTGTTGGTACCCTCAGGGAAAAAAATATTGCTTTCATGTCTTTTACAGAGATAGCACAACCACACATAAAGCTGTGTTTGCATGTGTGTGCTTTCCACCTCTTATCCAACTACATTATTTGCAGTTTGTAGTCATATTTTGTTCACAGGATGCTTGAACAGAAATGCTATATGTGCAATTTTCTTTCTTGCATCAGAATAGATTTCACAGAAAGTATTTTCTGTTGGCCCTCGGCACAGTTCCTGAGCTATCCAACAAGGCAGCACAAACATCATTCTTCAGCCCATCCTCCTCTTCTTCCCAGTGGCTGCTGGTTCTTTGATAACTGAGCTGTCTTCTCACGGGATGAGGTCAAAGGCCATGGTGGGAAGCCCACTCAGATATTTGAGGAGCCTGATTCCTTCCTGACGCCTCCAACTTGTCAGACCCAACCGCAAAGCCATTAAATTAAGAAAGATTAAATGAAGTGTGTTTTTCAAATTACACAGACCTCTGTAGACAGCAGCAATACAGTTTGGCACTGATTCAGAACTGAGTGATATGTTTTGTGAACCTATTTATCCATTATCTATAGATGAAAAATCTAATATATGTAAAACATATCCTCTGTTTGATGGTCTGCTTTGAAATAAGAACATCAAACATGACTGTTCCATGTCAAGCTGAAGGAAGTGGTGGGTGGTACACAGAGATGCAAAAAAACCAAGGGCAATAAAACAGACCTGTGAATTTCCTAACAATTTCTCTTTGCCCTTCATTCCAGGGGTGATGATGCCCTTTTTTGTTTCGCCTCACATTACTCATCTATTCAGAACCTTTTAATTTAATGTGTAGGAATTTTGATGTCTTTACAACGTGTAGCAGCTGTAACTATTTTAAATGGGTGTACAAGTCTTTATTTGTTACAACCTCTATTATTGATTCCCAGAAACTATTCATTACGATTAAAAGGAATGTGAAACTCAAACATAAGATAGGTCGACCGTGAAAACAGCCACAGGCTTGTCTGTCTGCAGTCTGTAACGATGCAGTAATTGCTATTGCATGTTTGTACACAGCTGGTTCCTCTATAAGAGAATTCCCTGTGTCACCATGTCAGCACATCAACCTACACAAATGTATTTACCATAGAACACGTACCGTATGGTAACACCTACTTCATTTCCTTCTCCAGCTTGAGACATTGTAAAATGAGTGGAGGGCAGACATTTATCTTCTGAGATATTTCTCATTTCAGGGGTTATCTGCTTTTCACAGTATTCTATGATGAGATATGAAACAGATCTGCTTCACCTCAAGCTTATTATTCCTTTGTTGCTTATTCTCAACTTGTATTCACAATGATTTCCTGCTTAAAGTTGTGCATCCTTAATAAAATTGAGCTCATAACAAAGTCATAAAAAGAGTTCCTTGATTTGAGTCCTGCTTTGATGGTCCATCTTAAATTTTGAAACAGCAAGAGGGCGTTCCTTCAGAGCAATCCATCTGATCTTTGAAAAAAAGCACATGGGTGGGGGGTGGTTACAGATGTGGGAGGTGGGCTTCTGACTGCACTGACAGCTGTGAGGGACAGAGGTCTCTCAGAGCAGGAAATGACTTGACCTCCCCTGTGGGAGACTGGCCCACCCTGACAACAACCCCCACAGCTCTGTGCATCCTGGGTCACCACAAGCACCCTCAGTGGGCCGCAGATCAACAGCTCTGCTGGCCCAGGTGGTAAAAATGAGAAATATTGGGTGGCGCTGTGTGACATCTATACAACAAAGCAGAGCAAATCACCAGAATAAGACCTCTAATGTGATGGTATGTACTAGCTTTCAAAATGGAGATGTGGGCTGCACTCCACCACTAAGCCTTACGTCACAACTGAAAGCAGCTTCACCTCTTTATGTCACACTAAAATGACATGTGCTCCCAATCACTTTATTGCATAACAGGAAGTCGATCAAACAGCTTATTTGCTGCAAAGTATGAGTATTCCTTTAAGCAAACAAGTTATGTTGGTTGGAGAGGGGGCAGTTGGTGATTGCAGCAATACAGGCCGAGTACATGCATATTTATTTAGTGGGTTTTTGATTTACAGTGGATCTGTAGGTATAAGGCACTCCTCAAGCCATATATGACCCGGTATGCGTTTTATTGAAGTATTACAACAGTGGAACAAGTGAAGAAAAAGAAAGAACGAAGGGAGGTCACAGTGTCATTTGGCATCACATATGCTTTTATGAGGTGGCTGCTTTATTCAGTGCTTTACAGTATTTAATGTGTCTATTTGTCTTAGGATTTATTGGGGTTGTTACCACAGTAAAAACATTATTTGGTAGTCTGGAGGAAGACTGTAGACTCAGTGTGGTCTGGACTCTGTGGTGAAAACAAGAATGGCCTGAACTCACCTCCCTGTTATTTTCTGGTAAATGGCCTCCTGTATTGTCCTTCGGCCTCCCGGCGTGGGTGAAGACAAACACAGACAGTGAACTCCTATGTGACATGCAGGCTTCAAAACAAGCCCTCATCCAGCGTGATCATGTTGCCAATCTTGTACTTGTTCCTCTCTATCAGCTATATCGAGCCAGAAGACACCCACACACACGTTTGACTCCCACACAGGTCAGATCAAAATTGTTTACTGTGTTATGGAGGGCAATTTCCCATACACTCGTTTATTACACAACGCAGATAAACATGATTCAAATTCTGGTTCTGAAGGTCGCTGGGAATTTTTACTGTTTCACCTGAGGGATCATTTTATATCAGGGATATATTCAAACATGGTTTGAACGAGACGTGAACATGAATTATCTTCGTGATTCAATGTATCGATCCATAGTTTTAGAACAGATATTTTCCTAGACTTCATGCCCTGAAGTCACTTGTGTATCACTGATTTCCACTGGTGCATTGGCAGTGAGGGCATGTTTTGTGGTGAATGACAGCCACACCTTGGGTGATCCTCTATAGGAGTATTTGACCTATAAATTCATCTGAAAGTCAGTCACAGCCTATAACAGCTTCTGCTCTGGTTTACAGCAGTGGCGGTTCAGATTCTTTCAATACTCTACAGGACTCTGTCATTTTTCCTAATGGTGTTTAATTTTCCCTGATGTTTTTTTGTTTTTGGGGGGATTTTTCCCCTTTAAGGCCGTCCTGGGTGGAGTTACAGTAATGTGCCCGGGGTGCTGGATGCATTTATAAGGAGATGTGGAAAACCGCGTCACTCTGACAAAATGAGTTTCACCTCCCAGCCTTGTTGACAGAGGAGGGATGTTGCACATGGTTCAGTTTTGACTGGGACTCTGACTCTACTATCACAGGTTTTCTGACATTGGACGTGAACTGATCGCCGGAGCCACTTTGACGTGATGGAGAAGTTTTCTGTATTTCCACGGTAAGATTTGCTTCCATTTAGCCATGAAAAACACGATTTCAATCGATGGAAACTGGGTTTTAATCCACATGGACTGAGCGATCAGGAGCAGAGTTTGTCTGTAATGTGACTTTGAAAGAAAGAGACACTTGTTGAATTTCTTTCTCCAGAGGACTTTAAAGTTTAATGAAAAACGATCGGCAGACGCGGTCGCCTTTGAAAAACACAGTACTTTTGTTATTTCTTTCTTTCTTTCTAAAAAAAAAAAAAAAAAACTTTAGTTGAAATGTATGTAGACTGATAAGCCTCGTCTATCGTCCATCATTTGTCCGTGGTCAGCGGGAGAGGGAGCTCCTCGGAGCCGCTGGATGGCCGCTTCACGGCCGCCCAGTGAAGCCATCGAGCGGGATGGCTGTGGCGCTGCTCGGCCCCTCCCCGGTGAGCCGCTGGTGGGCGCTGGAGAGGGAGTAGTCCTACAAATAAAGAAATAACCTCCATCTAGCTACATATTTATGAACAACAAAAGCTAGAAAGAAACTACAAACTATGTGTTTTCATTTGTAACTATATAAATATGCTGATGCTATAAGCTAGTTAAACTACTCGCACTCTGAATCTAAAATTTGAACTACATTGTAAAAATTATAACATAAAGTTAAATTGCTGGCCCTAAATATTCTTCCTTTATTATATTCACAGGAAGTCACACTCACAGCAGTGTTGGGCTTCACATGTTGTGATATTACCACATTAATGCAAATATAATTGACTATAGTTGACTGAAGTTGGTGATTTAATATAAAGTGTAACTGAGTGAGAAATCACTCACTCACTCGCTCACTCACATAATAAGATTTGCTTCAGGCACCTGCTGGCTTTTCCTACCACCAACACCTACTGAACCAGCTACAATAATCAAATAGTTCTAATCTTATTAATCTGAACAATGTTGAAATGATTCATGACACAACAAACGACGTGACAGTCACTGAGTACATTTCAGTTCAGTTCATGAATGAAATGAGCCAATCCCAGGGACTAATGATTCATCGATTTAAGACAAGATTCAAAGAGTCAGATTCAAAGGCTTATTTTTTACACAGTAACACCAAACTGTGTGTAGTGAAATGTAGTGTATAATACTGATGGGGCTAATGAGTATAGGGTGCTTAGTGTATAATGATTCAGATTTAAATAGAGCAAAGATAAGAAATTAAAAAATAAATACACTCAAACATACTAAAAATAAAAGTTACATAATTATTATTGTCAAATGGTTAAGTGCATATTGGTCCAGTGGCACATACTGGCTGGATGGGCCGTTTTTTCCAGCACATAAAAATGTGAATGATGAGCTCCAATTTCCACCGCAAACTGTCAGCACAAAGATACAAGATTACGGCCTTTACTCACATGCCACAAGGTTGGATCATGCCACTTGTTTCCCATCAGGAAGTATTGACTGAATTCTCATTATCTGGTGAAGTGAATGGCTTGGCCCTGTCACACCAACAGCACTGACCCGTTCAAAACCAGTACATGTATATGTCTGAAACAGTTCGAGTTTGTTAGTAGATTGTAAAGCTTTGTGAAAAGCCCGGTCACATATTTAGATATCTACCATTTAGGTTGGTCTATTTACATTATATTTGTTAAATAAGAAATTTTCATCTTGGCTACAAATACTGGTGTTGAAAACTGATCTTTGGAGTCACATACCACTGCCGTTTTTTTTTAGTATTGTGGCCTATTAATATTGTGGTGGAAATATTTACATCAAAGGCACTTGGTTAGATTTCTGTCCAGGCTGTGAGTGTAGAGTTTACAGCAAGTTGTAATTTAGTGATATAAAGCACATTCTGTATGCCAGCACCAGCATTAAATCATCTGTGAAGGTCTAGGCAGTAAATGGCTGTGAGGTGAGGAGAGCCAAGGACAACACATCAAGGCTCCTGCATGAGATAAACAAACAGCTTTTACTGGCCACTGGGTTGTCCTTCCAGCAGTGCCGGTTCACGGGGGGATCCGTGGCACAGGCTCATACCTTGGCCATGTCTGCTTGTCTCCATGGCGTATCTTCAGTCCTAACCTCATGGGAGAGTTCACTTGGATTTTCAGGCTTGTTTCTCTGCGCACCAATGTGACACAAAGGCCCATTCATGCCTGAGAGTGGCTCCATTCATGGACACTGTGTAATTGCCGGTAGAATTCATAATTGTTCAGCGTCTTCCATCTCCGAGGTTCACTGACGGAAATGACGTCACAGTTGGTTGTTTTAAGGAAAACATTAATATTCAGATGGATGCATGGGTCACTGTTTTGTTTGTAGTGGTGATTTTGTTGCATTATGCATGCTCTACATTGTTTGCTTCCCACACTGACTGTAGACCTATGAGTGACATGAAACAAAGCAGGACTTTGAAGAATAAAGTTGCAGCGTGATAGTAAAATGGAGACCTTTAGGCCTCCGTGGGAGTGTGTGTGTGTGGGCTTGATTCCTAATAAGCGGTTTCCAGGTGAATTAACCCTAACCCTGCACGGCTCAATTCTACAGACAGGAAAGGGAATATAGAGTGAACAGTATCTTCAGGTTATTGCTTACATTTTATTGTGAAATGAAGCTTTTTAGTGTAGTTGATAAAGCTAGTAACTACAATATAAGTATTGTTGTAAAAGCTATGGGAGCCACATTTTCATGTCGCACAATATTGAAGGGTAGAGTTCTGAAGACACAGAGGCCTCAGTGAGTTTTAACCCCATCAGTTGTCAGATGTTATCAGAAGTTATTTTTGCCTTTATTATAGTTGCAGTGAGAGAGAGACAGGAGAGTTGGGGAGAGAGAGAGAGAGAGAGAGAGAGGGGATGACAAGCAGTGCGGCCACAGATTGAACTTGAACCCGGGCCGCTGAGGTTAGGACTAAGCCTTAATGGTATGAGGTCTACTAGTTGAGTCAGATGGTCTGTTTAACCAAAGCTGCCCCTCTGACCTTGCACCCTGTGAGTAAAGCAATGGGAGCAAGGTGGATGTTGACACCTTCCACATAAAAACAGGATGATCTTTGACTGATCCAGAATGCATGTTCATCTTCTTGCAAAAGTCATATCAGTAGATCAAATCAGGGGAGAAGCAGCCAAATTAGTCAAATATTAAAATAGTGAGCATCTGTTACACGGAAGCCGGTGTTCTTTGGCTGTACATGTCCTTATTTTACATATTAGCTATAGTTAAGATACTTTCTTTGTGGTGTGATGTCTTTAAATGTCCATTTTTCTCAATAATTGAATAAATTAAAATATATTAGGACCCACAGACAAACCTGAATTAAACCTGGTTTTCCTTTATAAGTGTGTGAAAGTGTGGTGCTGAGGATGTGCCGTCTCAGTGTTGGAGTTTGTCATTCAGCATCACAGGAATGCTACACAATTAGTCCCTTTTGTAAGGGTGGATACTGCAGGGTTTCATGGTCACAGAGAGGAAGGAGGGCGAGGAGTGTTGCTGCCCTCCCACTTCTGACCCAGAGGTTGTGCAATACCCTGCTCATCAGACAAATAGCTTTAAGCTGGAACCACAAAGAAGTACACATGGTGGCTGCCAGGGCAGACTGAAGAAATCTACTGGGCTTTTGTTGTGGAGCTTCTTTCTTGGAGGTCCAAATAAAACAATGCTGTGTTTCAGGAATTTAAGTTATTATATACTGTACCGAGCAAATACTCAAAGTAAAGATGAAAAAAATCACTTTCCTCTCTCACAAAATGCCTTTTGTCCCTTAGTTATGTTTCAGTACTTTCAGAATGAGAAAGAGCAATGAGACAGAGTAGGTTATAGGTTGGTAATGATAGTCCTGCTGCAATAATAATCTCAATTATTTTAGCTACAGGTGATATAGATAGATAGATAGATATTATAGATTTGTGTTTTGAGCCTCAAAGTATTTGTTGTAGTGAATTTGTCTTGACTTTTGACCTCTGGTAGGACTAGAGCATGCAGCTGTGTGTGCTGCATTGTTCCAGATATGCATGGTTTGTGTCCTGTTGATGAGCGTTGCACATTGATGAAGGTGTGACCAGAACAAATGGAGGGAGTGCTATAATGCAAAGGCCAAATGTGAAGGATTAATGTGCACAATGCTTAATTCTGACACACCTGTTGTAACAAAGTGTTCCTGTTGCTCAGGAAAAGATGAATACATAACCTTGCTCTCATTTTTTCTTTCTCTCCCAACAGCTCACCACTGGCTAGAGTGAAGCTGTAATGGGTCTGAAGAGGCTGACTTGTGCCAGAGCTCAAGCAAACAAAACCTTCATGATTTTTGGAACAACAACTGCCTTTCTGCCACATGGCCGGGAGTCAGAATAACTACTGGGGACAGCATGACCTGAACAGGTTTGCAGACACTGTTCTGACACTGACAGGAACAAAATGTAATCAAGAATCAGTTGTTATTTTATAGTCTGACCAGACTATCACTACTCTCTACTACTACTGCTGTCATTATATAGTATCAGAGATATGACTGTGATGCTGTATGTTAAATATACAAAGAGACAAAAAACTATTAACAAATTCAGCCTCTCACACATCCAAAAGCAAATCTTTAAGATGAAGATTTGGCTTCATTTTAAACGTTTTTAAAATTATGCCCAGACACAATCTTTACTTTATCTGGTCTATGTCTATGATCAGAATTTATCATATTCTTTGATTATGTAAATTATTTATTTTTTAAATAACCCAAAAATTGCAATTTGCCTTTAGAATCTGAACATAATCCCAAAAAAGTTATGTGAAACTATATAAAAATTAAATAGAAAAAATGTATAAATGTGTGTATGTTTTATAGAAAGATTGTATTAGCAATGGTAATAATAGATCTTGCGAAATAATATAAAACAAAAAGACAATATTTGGTGAATAAGGAGCAAACATAAACAAACATACAACATAAGAATTAGACTCATAGAAAACACTAAGCAACTTTGAATTTTGTTATATAATGTTAACAGTTGAACAGAACATATATTCTGTTAAATCGTGCTTGTTATCTTGTTATTCCACATATAATGACTTACCCATGACAGGTTATGTGCAGGAATGATTTACACACATGCACTGTGCTGTATGTGTTTCTCAACCTCTCTTGCTTTGCAGAGTGTGCTTTGGCCTGAGTGCTGACATGGAACACAACCTGACAGAGCTTCAACAACAGCAAATGGCCAAGGAATTTAACTGTGAGTCCTTTACATATTAGTTTTACATGTAAGAAATGATTGCCACAGAATTACTTATTAAAACTGTTTACAACTAATATAAATACACTCGTGATGGTTTAAATGCATTGAGAATTTGACTTGGCTGCACATTAGCTATATTGTAATAGTAATTTTAATAATAAGTATCTGTAATGATATTATTATTATCATTAATCGCAGAAATTGATTTTGAACATTGAAAATTGCTGCTGCAAAATACTTTAGATGGGGTCAAGTTAGGACTTTAAAACAGACACTAGACTTTAGCACTAAAAGCTAAAATAAAATAAACCAAGAAAACAAAAAAAACAAAAAAGAAACATTGACATGATTTTTTTATCAGTTTTCATTGCTGTGAAACACTTCAACGATTTGGAACGTGCTATAATTTTTTTTTTTATATTAAGTCACTCATTTTCTTAAATGTTGATATAATTTAAAAATTTTGTTCATTTATATAAATTCTTCTGTATAATGCATTTATAGTCTTAAATTCATCTTGGCTTGACAAACTACAGTTTAAACCCCATTTGACTAATAAAACAGCATGAAGACAGGGCTTAGGTGAATTTGTCATCACTGGACTGAGCAGTGTAGCAGAGGAGAGAGTGGAGTGAAGGGGGGGGGCTATCGCTCCCTGGTCACCAGCTGTTCCTGCAGTCAGGGGCACGCCGGATGTTTCCACAGAGAAGGTTATGGGAAGCTCTGTTAAGATTGTGGCCTGCCCCGCAGATAATGATGATTCCTGTGTTAATCAGGGTGTTGTGGCTGATGTTTGACGAAGAGGGTGATAGGTTAAGCGGTTGTTTTCAACATGTTTCCTGTAAGATACCTTCATCAAAACAGGGCTGTTTTTTTTTTTTTTGAAGGAGAGTGGGCAGCCCACTCCCCCTGGTATTTTTCCCTCCTACACTATCACTACACTCTAGTTAAGAGTTTTTTTTCATTGCAAGTTGTTTTCCATGTTTCTTCCTCTGTGAGTCGTTTCCACTCTGAAGGAAACAACAGTGATAGCAAAACCTTAAAGTGATTTCTTGGTGTGCAGTGTAATTTAGGATGCCATGCAAACACTGGTTTAACGGATCTTTTTCCCTTTCCCAGCCAATATCGCCCTCCCCCAGTCTCCTTTCTACTCTGATACTTATCGCCTAACGTCTGATAACATACTGCGGCTTCATGAGGGAGACCAGGTCGTCCCCTCTTCCCAGAGACGGACGGTATTTGGGGGCCTCCAAAAAGAGACCAAACCCCTGCCACCTCTGCCTGACCCTGAGGAGCTCATGGCGGATGAAGCTGCTGATAGTGAGGTGGAGTTTTTTACTAGTGACCGACGGCGCCTTTTGCCTAAGAGCTGCCCCAAAGCCATGTCCAGGGGAAGTAACAGAGACTGTGGCCAAGTAAATTATGCCTACCAGGAGAGCTCATTGCAGGCTGGCGGTGCTGGGATTGGCTCTATGGCTTTCTCCTGGCCGGGCGGAGAGGACAGACCAACAGGTAGAGGAGGTGGGTTTGGAGCCAACCACTGGGCACGTCCTCTCCACCAAGAAGACCACCAGCATGTGGCATCAGCAGTTGGAGATCCCTTTTGTAGCAAACAGCCAGACCAACACCAGTCATCCAGGTATCGTTTTTCGCTCTCAGGCCCTGCTTTCCAGCCACACAGGAGCAACACAATGTCTCCCACTGACAGGCCACAAATCCCTCCACGTATCCCCATCCCACGTAAACCTCCTACTCTCTCACATACTGCGAACAACAACGAGGAAGACAAGCCTCCCAAAATTCCTCCAAGGGTCCCTTTAGTCCCACCCTGCCCACCTCGTACCCCGAGCCCCAAAAGCCTTCCAATTTATATCAATGGTGTGATGCCTGCCACTCAGAGTTTTGCTGCTAACCCAAAATATGTGAGTAAGGCATTACAGAGACAGCACAGTGAAAGGTTGCCACCTGCAGCTCAGTTTTCTCCCTGCATTGTTCCCATTTTGAGGGACGGCAGACAGGCCAGCGCCACACACTACATCCTCCTGCCACCAGACCGACCACACACAGAGAGACGAGAAAGACTCCTTAGTGAACCGGCGAGGATGGGAAACACTGACGTCTGGCAGAACAGATAGAAACCCTCATGTCACTGTCTGAAACTTGATGAGTACTGTGACTGACAGAAATAACCATGTGATGCACTATACAGAATGTTTGAAAACGTCTTCATGCTACATTTACATGTCTAATGTCATATTAGTGTTATTTTCAAAAACTGATGTTTTCTATGACGAACTATACGAGACCACACTGTGAGGCTTTTGCCTGTTTTTACTGAACATTTTACCAGTCAGTATTTTAGCAATGTCTCCTCTAATTTAACCCAGATAACATCACAACATTCCAGTGTTTTCACAAATGGTGGAGAAATACTTACCTCCGACAAAGATTCTCAGTTTGAGTTACTGGGATACATTAGTTATCTCACAGGGAAAACCCCTTTTCACTCATTGATTTTTAGGTCTGACAGCCACATGCTCATCTCACTAAAAGAAACTGAGCTAATACTTTATTTTGTAGAAGTGAGCAAATAATTACTGTATATACAAGCTGGGCTTGTACATGTATTTTTTATGACAATGCTGCTTTAAATCATGAGTATGATGTATAGATAGATTTAATGTTTTACTGCAGAATTATTCTCAAAGATGATTTATGGTGAATTTGACAGTGGAAGATGTGGCCTATATTGGAACGACATGTTTTGAACTATGTTGGTATGAAACAGTTCACCTGGTAAAACTCTTTTTTTATACACTTTCAGTGAATTCTTGTCAATTTCAATGCTCGTGGCTTTTTTCGATTTTATGTATAAGTGCACATGTAATATTTTTTGTTCAGCAACTGTCACAATCAAAAGCTGATCTTTTTATTTCAAAGTTACATCAAGCTACATTCTACCTGCCAAGTACACAACATTATCATTTCAGGCATTGGTTCATTCAAAAAATATTCTATTCTCATATGTATTGTGTTTAATTTATTTGAAGGTATTCTGCATAATATTGAAGGTATATCTGAAAAAAGTAAACAGTGGAGTAACCAGACCATCAATCTTCAGACCTTATGACTGAAAGCTGCTGTCATACTAAAATTGACTGATAGGTCCTTTGATGCAAACGTGAAGAACACTAACCAACAGCTAAATTATTTATGTTTTTTGTTGCTGTTAAAGGTTTTACATCAGCTGTGTTTACACATTTGAAAAAGAGGCCTAACTTTTTAATTATGAGATTACAAACACTAATATTAATCATTAAAGGAATTTATATATAATATATATATATAATGTTTGTCAGTTTAGCTCAAATACTGCATACATCTACCTTTAATGATTCCTTTTATGTCTGTGTGGGCATGGAAATCATGTTACATTTACACTGTTGAGGTGCACACATTTACACCCTTTCTTATAACAGTGTTTTCTAAGTTCTCATGAAGGTTCTGTGTCAAATCTGATCTAAGCAGAGGCTGTTTGTAATGTTCATTATATTGTGTCAAAAGTAAATCGTTTTTAATCTATTTATAGAAATAAAGTAACTTATTCCTTCTAATTAGTTTGGTGGTGTTTTTTTTTCTGATTGTGATTCCACAAAACAATGTGTACCATTTTTATTTCACTTATTACAGATTTACTGAGTTGTGTTTTTTTAATGGATTTTATTGTTCATGCTGGTTTATAATTGAAAAACACATTTTTGAAAATATATTTCAACCTACACCAGATAAGTATAAATAAAGAAGTATTACCAATACTTTTAAATGACCTTCACCTAGATTGAGTTAGCTATATCATAGTTATTATGAAAAATGTCAAATCTTAATCAAATATTTCAAGATTTTAAATCTATTTTACAGCCTCTCTTTGGAAAAGCAAAGAAAACACTCAAACTGTTGTTCTGAGACACATTTTAATGGAGCATCAACAGTGGACGCTGGATCAAACTGCTCACAAACATGAGCTGCAGGATGACTGATGAACATAAAATTAACACTACTGTTGGCCATTTTCCTTGGTCAAGCATGTGATGGTGGAGACAGTGTGACAGAGCCTTTGGAGGGAGAGTCTTCAGGAAAGACAAATGACCATATCCATCTTCTCACATATTCACAGTATATTTGCCATCAGACCATATGGCATTTGGGTATTATGGTGTTTCAGCAGCTAAAAGTACAAACCATACAACTACAACACTTGTTTTGTACCAAATCTTGTTCACGTTTCATGTCTGCTGTGTCTCTTTTCTGACCTCCACATTTATTAACGCTCTCCATGAATGCAGCCTAGCAAAAAAGAAATGTAATGAAACGTATCCTCTGGGGGAAAAAAACAAACAAACATTGCTTAAGTGTCTAACTTTTAAATGTCATAAGATCTCATAAGAGTCTATATTGTCCAGAACCAGGTCAGGAGTAAAGGTGAAAATAAAAAAAAAAATCTCTTCTGCTGACAGGTTTTGGCATCATGCTAAGGAAGGCTTAAGGCTGAAACAGGTCAGCAGATTTGCTATTAGTCTATTGATTATAATAAATTCATCTCAAAGATCAAACCTCAATCCCTTTGTTCCTGACTTTGTTCTGGAGAACATAGGCATTAGCCATCATATGTGTAGGAAACTCAACAATTTAATAAATTCAAGTCTTTTTCATTCATTTGTAATTAGTATTGTGTTAAACATTTAATCAAAGTGACATGGCACAAAAACAATTATTCTACTATGAAATAATTACTTGTGCTTGCAAAATAAGTTAAAAAATAAACACATAAACCCTTACCCACACTAACCCCTCCTGTCACTCCCACCCCACTCTCCCCTCTCCCCTCACCCCTGCAGTTCCTTATGGGCCTTATTGAACTTTGACCTGTGTTCTTCTACAGGCACGGCCTCAGCCGTCTCTTCTCCTCGGGCTGAGGTCCTTCGTGCAGCCTCAGGGCTGTCAGAGATGGGATTTTGACGATCACTTTACCGCCAGGCTCGGTTGAGCAGCTTGACTTCTGCCAGGCGTTTGCTGATCATGGTGGCGAAGAAAAGAGCAAATAGTACGCTGCTGATCAGCATGTAGTCGTAGTCGTCCTTCAGCACGTCAAACTGCTTAGAGGGATACACACGTGTCTGGTAGATGTCGAGACCATATGCAACCACCTAGAAGGAAAAAAGTAACATTACTGACAGGGAGAAAACAGCATCCTGGCTATATTATACCTCATTTGGGTAGATTTTAATTTTTATGGCCACACTGTGTCAAAATAAATCATCTGGGCGGTTATGTGCTGCAGAGGATTTGAAATTTGAGAATTAAAATTTAAATATATTGTGACTTTTAATGACAAGTAACTATCTAATACAAAGTGGAAGTTAAAGAGAGGAAAAATAAAACCTTTCCATACCATCTGTCTGTCAAAACTTTAACTGAGGTGTCTATTTGGTAATCACCATATCAGTCAGTAGAGTGATGGCAGACTCACCAGACAGGTTGACTCAAGCCCAGATGGGGCAGTATAAATTCCTCGCACTCTTGATACAGTCTGATTGTAGTTGATGAACCACTCTGTACGGATCAGCAACTCTGGTGAGTAGGGTATCAGGTTCTCTTCGCTGAGGATTAAATGAACAGGTTTAGACATGGGTGGGGGGGTGGGGGTTAAAAAAAAAAAGAACAAACAACAAACAGTGACATGTTTTTAACTAAATCTGACTGAAGGGCTTACCGGCTTTGCTCAGACATTGTTTCTGGCCTCCGAGGGTCAAGGAACATCTTGGGTAATGACAAAATCCCTCCAGAGGGCAAGCCAACTGTGACAAAGCAAACCCAAAGAAATAAACTCAACTTGCCAAACAATGTTGAAAAGACCTTTTCATTTCTGAAAAAAGGTGGGTTCTTCTATAAACTGTATCTAACTGGAAAATATGTGGCAGACAGCAGAACATGCAATTGACACTTACTTAGCAGATGGCGACTGGTGATGCCCTTCTCAGTCAGAGTGGCCTCCATGGTAGAAATGGAGGAGGGGAAAATGTAAGATTGTTGAAGCACTTGAGGGGCATGTGGCCGGTCCAGTGAGCTGAACACGGTGCTGTTGTAGAGCTCCATACCTTCATACAGTTCAATGACTGAGAACTCGTTCCTGCGAGACTTGGTGCTCCAGTATTCGTACTGCAGAGTGAAACAGAGGCGGGGGACACATTCAGTAGTCACATTACATGTCAAAGAGTCTCAATTAAAATGTCAAATTCTTAATTACAGTGTATGTCTAGTTATTTTTGTATAGCTGCCATGTGTCAACACCATATTTTTAGTGTAACCAAGCAACAAAACAACAGAAGATCTTTATGTCTGCCCTTCAGAGTAACTGTAGCTGTCACTAATACTCACCACCACCCAGTTTTCAGAGTGCACAACATGCACCGGCCCTCTGGCCTTTCTCTGAACAGCCTCGTGGAAGATCCGACCAGTCACGCCATCAATCAACAGAATCCCGATAAAGCTGCGCTCCTGATGCAAGTCTGTGCTCTCAGTCACCACCGCCAATAGATTGGGATTCAAGTACTGTAAATGATAAATCAGTGATAAATTCAGTAACTTAAAGTTGAAAAATACATTTTGTAAAATAAATAAATTCATAAAATTTGAAACAGGTGTTTTTCAGTTACTATTTCAGACATGTTAAACGATGAGGCCTAATGTTTAGATGTAACATAGTATCCTTCAATACTGAAAAAAGGTTTCCATGAAGAATCAACTGAAAAATAATCAAGAGCTACAAGTATATGTCATTTCTTGTGTTGAATGTGACACAAGAAATGAAAACATAATAGCAAACATAACAGCAAATCACAAGCTGCACAGCCTAAAATATGGTGGTGTTGGCTCCCCCATCAGTCTGTCCAATACACTCAGTCTTACTGGACAGATGACTAGATGTCCCAGATGCCTGTGGGATGACTCCCAATGATTTTGATATTCCTGATTCCTCTAGAGCCACCCACAAGACAAAAGTGCTAATGGTAGGTAAAACAATGTTTTGTTTGTTGTAATGAACATTGAAGCCTTCAGAATGCACTGAAGGAGCTTTGGAGTTTTGTATTGTAGCTTTACATTTGGGCATTTAAGTGAAAGTGAGTCCAGGAGTAGATTCATTTATTTCATGTTACAAAAATTATAAAGCAAATGACAAATAAATATAAATTATAAGCAAAAGAGTCCCAGTGGAAAAAACTGTTGATTCTTATTCAAAGTCAGGGGGAGAGGGAACATGATTCACAGGGGAAACGGTGGCATGACGTACAGTGCTCCTTGGAATGGTGAGTTCTCAGTTTACATCAGAGGATGGGGAGTGATAGTCTGAGAGCAACAGTATAATTTTTAAACTTTCTCAACACTCTTTCCAAACCATGCATTAGTAAGGTTTTAGGGGAAGTTATTGTACCTTATATAGGACACTGCGGTCTCCCATTACCCTGCCCTGGGAGTGAACATGTTCATTGGGCCTTTTCCCTTTGACCGACACAATTCTCTGGACCTCTGTTGGGATGACGACCTCCCAGATCAGTTCAGTGGACAAGTCCTGGGAACACATAAAAACAAACAAAAAACTAATTCATGTTTTTGTTCTATCAGTCATGTGTCATTTAACTATCTAACTATCATTTTGTGGTTGCCTCCTAAGGACGGGAACAATGAACTGACCTTAAAATCTACTCTATTAAGCAATTGTTGCGTGAAATATATTTTAAAATTCTTAATCATTTTTTCCATGAGTGAAATAAAGAGAAAAATCATCACTGCAATTATAAAAAATACAAATATTTCAACAATTTCCATCATCTTTGGCAACCAAAAGCTGAAGCCTGGTGATGGCCAGACTTTCTCAATCTCTTAAGCCCTAATGTGCAAAGAACATTGAAATGCAGTAAAAAGACGGTTCACTCACCGTTCGTAGCCTGTAGCCACAAAGTCTTCCCTGGCTGGAGTCAACCAGGTAAAAGAATATGGATGAGGCCATTTCCTGGAGCTGTTGCAGTACATTCTTTGTAGAAGGAAAGGCAGACACCTGGAGGAAAGTCAACAGGATGGGTAGAAGTTTTACAAACCATTTCTGCCAATGTTGCTGACAGTATAACTGCAGTTATATTGTTTATGCAATATTCTTACACTGTGTTGTACAATCAGACTGACAAAATTCATCAAATCAGAGGATAAAAGATCTGAGTCATTGAGTGTTGGTCTGATGGATGTGGGTATGTGTTTGAGACACGGCCTATAGTTTGTATCATAGTTAAATCAGAATAATGATCTGGTTTACAGTTTAACACTAACCTTGTACTGGTCATCAACGAGAAGTAAGACCTTAGCATAATCCTGGTCCATGAGTGGCAGTATGAGTGACTGAAGTATTGGCTGAGGTAGAGTGGGTGGAGTGATGTGACTCTTCTTTCCAAAGATGGGGTTAAATACATGGAGTGTGGCCAGGCCTGTGTCCTGGTCAAAACAAAAAATTATGACAAAAATGACTAAGTTAAAACACACACACACACACACACACACACACACACACACACACACACCACTTCTAAAGTTATACAGGCCAGACTGAAGTATCAAGTGCTGGTAGCTGCAAGATAATGAAATTTAACCCCACCCATGAGTACTTAAAGCACAAGGCTCAGAAACCTTGTTATTAAATACCTTGTCTTTGATGAGCAGTGTGCACTGTGGGGGATGAGGGAAGTGTGCAGTGGTCCGCTGTACCATTAGTTTGAAGGCTGCATTAGATGGGATGTTGTCCAGGTAGTGCCTCCATAAAATACTGCCAGTCTTGCTGTCAATCCCAAAGAGCTTGACAGAAAAGAAGTAAAGAATGAACAGTACAGGAAAGAGTGAGTTTCAAAGAGGTGTCTATTTTTCAGTGTTTAATTTTACTTTAGGCCTGCCTGATCTTAGACAAAACAAAACACAATCTACTTTGACCACAACTGTGCAGCACAGCTCGTATCCAAGGTACAACTGGTGAACAATAACTACATGAGGGTAAGTTTTATTTTCATACTTTCCCAGATGCAGTAACCATAACCATCATCTTCTGCAAGTTGAACTCATCTCTGGACAGGTTCTCGATGGTCACATCATTTTTAACTAGGCTGCGGGGCTTCCGTGCATCATAGAACAGCTTCCAGAGGTGGGCGATCCAGGCCTGCAGCAAGATGAACTGAGAGGAGAGCCTCTTCAGCACCATGGACATCAGGCCGTCTAGAGAAATCACAGCATAAGCACTGAAGCTGCTTAATGACTTTCAGTGGATTAAATTCAAATTTAAGGATGCAATTTAAGAATCACATATTATTATACCATGGTAACAGTGGACATAGCATCGCAAGCAAATCACATATAATTCACAACATTAAAAGGCTCAAAAGATCACTTAGTAAAAACGAATACTTGTCAGGCAGGATATTACTTGCAACAGGAATTAAACAGGATAGGTTCAAATTTACATTTTGTAAAAAAACAAAACAAAAGATTGTTACAACAAAAGTGTGACCAAATAAGAGCAGACAAATCTGTTACCTTGAATGGCTGAATCCAAACGCAGCAATAAAAACAGGACAAAACAAAACAAAGTGAAGCTAATAGCAATTAAGAGATTCATTATCTCAACATACCTTTTAACTGTGCATTAGCTTGTAGCATAAACAAAAATAAACAAAAAAAAGATACATGGTTGATAATTGAATACAGGTGCTGGGCAGCTAAAGTACAGATAAAGATAAAAACAACTAAATATAACTGTCTTAGTTCTACATTAATTGCTCATAAAAGTTAAAATAATGAAACAAGCTTTACAAATTAACTAAGATTAGTAATTAGTTAGCTGTCCTACACTTGTAGAAGATGAAGGGAAATTTGAGAACTTCTGAAAATAGATAAAATACTGAATACTAAGCAAGTAAAAAAAATGAAGGGATTTTGGTTTGACATTTACCGGCCTTTTTGCCAAACTCTCCCTCCAGCTCTGCCTGCGTTCCTGTCAGGGGCAGATCCACCATTTCCATTGTTACCACATCTGAGAGGGCCTCCTCTCTTGTCCACATTACACGCCCTGGAAAACAAGACTCATTATTGTTCTGTAATCATTCATTCCACTTTCCACACCCAGTCACAGTGTGTAGCCTGTGCTGACGCTTTCTGTGAATTATGACACGAGACATTTTTTTCCCTCCTCATGCTTGTGGAAAGGACAAGATTACGTGTTCGTTTTGAAAACTGAGAGCCTGTTTGTGCTCCACACAGTGGTCAGATGTTGGCAGTATTTGTGATGATTAAGATGTGGAAATACACCAAAATATTATCATAAAACAAAGTATGGCTCACAAGCCTTTTGCATGTTGGAAAGATGTACTGGCTCTTAACAGCAAACGCAATGAGGGATAGACTCATAAAGCAAAAGTTTCCAGTTTTGATCATTAGCTGGCTGTGTTTCTCTACAATACACCAATACATCACATGCAGACAACTACAGGATCCAGACATTAGCAAACCTGTGGGCTCTGGTCAAACTACTCCCTAAAAAAAAAGATGGGTCTGCTTATTTTTTCTGTTTGTTTCTTTTTTTTCCTTTTACTTTGGCGCCCCACAGTGGTAGAGTCAAAACTGACATGTTTCATGCACACCAACACTTCCAATAACATTAGCTTTTGTGGAGACAGAAGTCTTTCCTGTTTTTGCTGTCCATACCTGGCTGTTGTATGAAAGTGAGTGTGTGGTCTTCTGTCTGCACCATGACCCTGTAGCCCACCGAGTCATCTTTCTTGAGGAATGCTTGTACATACAGCTGGAAGGCAGAATAAAAATGATTTAAGACTGGAATACCATTGTTAACACCCTAAAGCCTAATGTACACTCATCAGCCTGCCTCCTCCAACTAAATCTGCTCTGAAATTGATCATGTTCAACTTTGTGTAAAAGCCATGGTTGTGTGACAAGCCAAGGAAAAAACAGGCATACCTTCTCTGGTTTCCCACCATTAGGATCCATATTAAAAATCAATGTTGTGTCTAGAAGTCTGCGTCCACTTTCTGCACTAAAGAGGTTAAGACTGCTAGCCTATGGGGATGAAACATGAAATGCGGGCTTCAGAGTAGAAGAGTACTGGGCCAAGAGGGCACAACAGCAAACCACATAGTTATCAAATCTGAATGGATGATTTCTCCTTAACTCACAGTTTTATTCTTGGGCGACATGACAGCAACAACTGTCTTCTCTCCAGTGGTAGCAAATGATACCAGCATTGCCTATGAAGCAAGAAAAATTAAATTGTCAATCGTTTCCACAAATGCTGGAAATTTGTATGACACAGAGATTTACCTTTTTAAATAGTAAATAGTATTTGGTGGAAGACTAAAAAGCCTAAAAATAAAGATGTATTTTAAATCTTCCAAATTTAAGAAAACACTGTGAATTCTGTCCTAGTTTTAAACATTTCATCCTGTGGATGTTAACCTGAGGCATCTGCCTCTGACAGTCAAATACTTGGTCAAGAAATCAGGCTATATCTATGTTTAAGGTGTGCAACTGAAGCTTTTAGTGATGTAGAGTACGATAATTACTATTGTAACACCAGAATGGTTAACACTCTTGAAAAGAAAAAAAAAAAAAAACAAGTACTATGGATTTTAATTGTCTGGAATTCAGTTGTAAATGAAACAAAAGTGCAATTGAGAAGAATAGTTACGTACTGGCTTGAAATCCCTCAGCGTAACTATCTGACCATTGTTGAGCTGCAGCAGCAGGTAATGTTCAGGCCCAAGCTGAAGGTAGAACTCAGACAGCGGCGGACGAGCTGGGTTAGGCTGAGTGGATGCAAGTGCTGGATGGAAGCCGGGATCAACTTCAAGTCCCAGTGACTAGAAGACAAAAGGAACCACACTTAATAAACAGTAAAAAGCATTCACACAGAGTAATAGAAAAATAATATAGAGAGAGATTTCAATCGTGTTGGGAGTGAAATGCGAAGAGGACACACTCCGTAATTTCAAAAAGGAGAAAAAGTTTTACTAATTTCTTTTTATTTTGGCGAGTACCTGAAGAGGGATCTGGGTCATTTGTGCTTGCCCATGTAAGTCAAGCATGTACATGGATGCAGTTGCAGAGTCAACACATGTCAACATCCCCTGGGCTACCACCGCACAGCTGGCCTGTATGTTGGACAACCACGGAGCATCGACTGACATCTGAAGACAGCATAAGAAAAGAAGTCAGAAATTAGTTTTACAATCATATACATGTTTATACAATGTATTCAAAACAATGTCTGTGCTTTATTTAATTAAGAACTCAATATATTCTAAAAAGCATTTTTAAATATATACAGCAGCGGCATAAGGATTACCTGCTTAATTATCTCTCCGTCCTCCCCACTGTAAACAACAACAGTAATGTGAGAGTGGGGAACAACTCCCAGTGCATAAACTTCCCCATTTCCTCCAGAATACACAGCCTGGTAATCCACGGTTTCACTGTAGAGAGAAAAAACAGACAAGTTACTTAGAACAAGACAGTTACAATTTTTATCGTGTCCCTGTTGTTAGGCATTAATATTTAGTAATTAAATGTTAATGTCCTTTAATTACTTTATTTTATTTATTTATTTTTTCTAAATGTTCGATTTGTCACTTAAATGTGTATTATATATATATATATATATATAAAAATGTTGACACAATAATTTGTGATTTACCTTTCTGGAAGATTCTCTAGCCATTTTTGGTGACCATTAGAGAGGTAATGGAGAGAGATTAAAGCCTTCTTCAAGATGGCCACATGTTTCACTGTGTCTTGCTGTCCAACCAAACACGCCGATTGGAAACTAAAATGTATAACGACAGCAGTTAACACATGATCTGAACTATGGACAATTAGAATCTCTGCCGGTCAAAGAGGTGATCACCTGCCAGAGTCAAGCACAATCTCCCAGTTCAAACCACCAACATTTATGTCCCAGGAGCGCAGCAGGCGGCCACTGCCTATCACCAGCACTGCGTCTGGAAAACAAGAACAGTTTAATGAATTTTTGGCTTTCAGTGGAGTAAGTAAAAGCTTTACATGTCAACAAAATACAAAAAAAAAAAATCTCACCTTGTCCATGTTGCAAAAGAGCGTCGATGTTTCCCTCTGGTCCAGTCTTGTCCACATGTCGCCAGACTGTGGACAAGCAGTAATTTAACTGATATCATTGTTATGTACTTGGCTGAAATTGAACTGTCTATTATGAGAAACTGACAATATACTCACAGAGCTCTCCAGTCCTGGTGTTGAGAGCAGCAAAAACATTTTTGTCTGTTGCCAGAAGCACCTTTTTAGATGACTGCACATGAGTGTCGAAATGAGAAAAACGAACCTTCCCTACATATTGTTGCCTCCTGTTTGAACCACAAGAGAGAGGCTGTCAGAAGGGCAACAAGCTGATCTAAACCAATGTTTCCATCCCTACGAGGATCAAATACCAGAGTTATGATACACAGTTCAAATGAAAAAAGAAAAGGTAATATTTGAGGTGGTATATCGCTTGTCTTCTCTTGTCACAATAATTTACAAATGCTTTCTCATTCACATTTACTCCTTGACTTTGCTGGACCATTGGTCCAGATTAACCACAGCGACCAAGCCAACAGCACCCGAGGAAAGATAGTAAACAAAGTGTCATGTATTCATTCTGCTCCATTTTATTCTTTTCATTTTTTTTTTTGGCTTCTCTCGCAAATAGTCCAGCACCAACACACCGGGTCGCAGCTAGTGTCTGTTACAGGTGTTAGCATTAGCATTTCCACGTTAAAACATGACTCTAAACAGCAGACATATTAGCTTCGTTCACTAGATTCCTCTTACCAGTCAAATTTTCCGACTTGATCCTCAAACACAGCATCGACTGTGCTGCATAAAAGAATATAGTTCAGGCACAGCAGAATTAGCTTAGCCATTGCAGTAGCAGCTTTGGCTTGCTCTTCAAGGGGAAGGAGGAAGTCGGAAGTTGACTGGCTTCCTCTGTGTCTGGTGCCTGAGAGGTGCTGCCCCCTACAGGCGAGAGGCAGCTAGATAGATAGATAGATAGATAGATAGATAGATAGATAGATAGATAGATAGATAGATAGATAGATAGATAGATAGATAGATAGAAGGCTTCAAGGCATCCAGTAGCTACATGAGTGTGACAGTGCAAACAGCTGTAAAAAAGTTTCGGTTTTGTGTCGATTTAACTGTCATCATTTTGCAGTTGAACTGTATTGCATCATATAAAACATTTTAAGTGGACTTATGAACATTTATGAACATTATTAAAAATAAAAAAAAAAATGCCAAAAATGAAAAATGAAACATACACAACGGAATTGGGCTACATTTTAGAAAGATAGGCCAGAAAATAAATCAGTGACAAAATACATGTTGTGGACATGAGTGAATTTATACCCTACAGGGTAAAGGTGTCTTCATATTAATATAATACTTCTAATAATAATAATAATAATAAAAATATTTCTAAATATGAGTGACCTGTATGAGGTAATAGTATTATTTGTGCATGGAAAAAACAATATTTCATCTTTCTCATCTCATCCTTATATCAGGGAATTGTATTAGGCCTTATGAAATGAAATATTTGTCAGTGATTTTCAGCCTGATTTGGGAGACTGTGAGCGCCCCCTGTGATTTACCCTCATACTTTCTTCTTCCAGTAGCTAGTTTTTTCTAAGGGATTTCAAGATGGCGTCGAGCGGAGGAGATGGGGAACACGAATGGACAGCGGCAGTGCGGCCGCTCTTATCGGCGTCGTACACCGCTTTTGAAACGAAAGAGCTACCTCAGCTTATCGGGTCTATAATCAACAGGTAACCGGTTACATGTCAATAAATTCCGAGTTTCTATTTGCCCGCATACTGGTCGTATCCACCCCGGAGTTAGCTCGCTGGCTAACTTGCTAACCTAGCTCGGGTAGTTAAGTTCGATGGGAAACGTTACCCACTTAGCTAACGCTAGCGGCTAGCAAGCTACCTGTGCTTAACTTGCACTGGCATCGAGTCAGTTGCTGACGTTAGCTAATATGCTAACGCCAGCTAACTTACTCAAAACGCCGTGTAGCTTGCCCTGGCTGGTAATTCATTAATGTCGTGGAACAGGGCACGACCCATGACTGATGGCTGTTGATCCTTAATGTAGCTCAATCTTTGTGCAAACGTTAATCGACGCCGCAGTGTAACGTGGAGGAAATTTGCTTCATCATTAGCTAGCTAACACAAACATTAGCCATCAAGCGATCCAATGGGCCTTCCAACGGACTGGATAACGTAGCGTTGAAATGGCCACAGTAATATTTGGCTACGTCATCTAACTCAACTGAGCTGAATGTGGTTTAGCTTGTGTGCTGAGCTTGCCATACCCACTCTTCTCGGGCTATGTCCTATGCCTGTTTATGTGTTAGTTGGCTAACAGCCCGTGAGTTTGTCATTATCTGCAGTCTGTGTTTGGACTGGGAGTAGGCGGAGACCCTGTGTTGTCCAGTCAGTTTTGATGAGCTGGTGATGGGGTCGCCGTTAACGTCTTGTCGGTTTAATTATAACAAATGGATGTTATTGCACAATTCAATGTCAGGTCAAAGGTGTTGTGCATAGTTGGACATTGTGCGAAATCACGGGGAAGGTGGTGCAGTGACTGTCACCGCAAGTGGAGCTTGTCTGTGGAGACGAGTGTTGATTGTTGTCGTAGACCTCACAGACTTTCTCGTTTAATTTGTGCGCATTTTTTTTGTCACTATGGTGTGATTTATCAAGTCAGTAAAACCTGTACATTAGCCAGGTTGTCACTTGACACTATTGTTCAGTCAGCTGAGCCCTCGAAGCATTCAAGTGAACAGCTTTTCACTGTGTTTAATGGTTTCATTTTCCTGAACAACAACCAACTTGCAAATATGAGCACTACCGTACTGCTAACAAGCCTGGTAGTTTCGTTTTCAGGAAAATCAAGCAACTATCAAAAGTAAAAGGTTTGTTTGGTTGCATTATCCTGTGAGTTTTCAGGATGCTCAGCTCATTATGTAGTAGTAATCATGAAGAAATTGTTGATGACTTGCTAGTTGAGTAAACCAAGCAATCCTGTTTGTCACCAGGCCTCAGGTGTTTATGGAGAGTACATTAAAAAAACTCAATCCACTCCAAACTACCAAAAGCTCTAAAAAGTTCTACCAATGGCGGCATGAATGGACATGTTTAATCTTAAATGAGATATATTCTTAGAACGTAGACAAAAATATTTCTTGTCATTGTTTATAATGTAGTATATTTACAGAATGTAGTCCAATCTGACAGCCCCAAAACCTTTTTCTTTATCCATTCAAAATGTAATAGTGAGTTTATTCATTTATTTTTCTTATGGAAAGGGGAAAAAAGTCTTCAGAAACAGAAATCTCATGTATTCTTTAAGACATTGAGGGGCCAGGCTGGTATATGTGTTTTATATGGCTTTGACAAGCGATGGTATGTGGATTAAGTGTTATTGGGAGGTGCCTGTTTACTTTACATTGGCAGTGTGCAGCTTCTCAGTTGTTAGGAAAAAAGCCATTACTCACTTTGGACCCTGTTTTAGGAGAAATATGAGTTGGAGAAAAGCAGATTGTAGATTAAGAAAGCAGAGATGTTTTCTGTGTATTTGTTTTGCTATTTTTGATAGCAGGAGCTGTGTATTACCATGGAGTGGCTTACTAGAACAGTTTTGTATCGTCACTTGAGCAGATTAATATATTGGATGTCGCAGAAAAACATTCACGATGCAGATGTGGAATGTAGATAAGGAAAGAAAACTCTGCTTTATGCCCCCGTGAAGGACATACGAGTTGAGCACACAGGTCAGTTTTCAGCAACACAGACTGCATCCTTCTGCCTGGAAGCATGTGATCAGATCAGTGCTGGAAAGTTGGTGTAGGTCATTGCTGACGTCTGTCAGCAGAAACATTACACTAGAACTGTGTTTGCAGGTTTTGCAGAAATTTAAATAGGCTAATCTTAACTGCATAATTAACTACAAAGCAATTTTCCCTTGTGGCAGACTGCAATTAGCCAAAGATCAGACCTGTCAGACATTATCGAAAAGACTATGTAAATGGTGCACCGGAGGGTAGTGCACAATGTTTTGTCACTGACAGCCAGGGCCAGTTGTGAGAATACATTAATTAACACTCATTAATAACAAACTATCTTGGCTTGTGAAATGTAGCTAAATAAGGTGCTCCGATACTTTCCACCTGCAAATCTCAACATTTACTGATTATAGAAAAACAGCAACAGACATGAAAATCTAAATAAAATAAAACTGAAGTAATGCAAGTATGCAAATGTCAAACATAATCACACAGTCACACCATTTCAGTCATACCATTTTCACAGTGTTATTTATGCTAGTTGCAAGTGGGTTTATCAATTTTTAGGATGTTCACTGAACTTGAAGTATTTCTATCATAAACCTCATGACACCATCGCTCTGCTCTGTTTCTCTTGTCTTCTCTGGAAAGAAAACTACTGTGAAAATAATCTATGATAATTCCTATTTGACAGTATGGAATTTGATGTTTCACTTCTTATTTGCAGTGAATCAGACATCCTCCACCATGACAAACAGTATGAGCCTTTCTACTCATCATTCGTGGCACTCTCTGCACATTACATCACCACAGTATGTGGACAAAGTATGTATTTTTTCATTTTTTCTTGGTGTAACAGACATGAAATTACCACTGCCATTCAGAATATTTGAATGTTTAAGGTAGTGTTTCTTCCAGCTGGCAAATTATTTTTGCTCTGTCTCTCTAGTACCAAGAAATCAGTTGCTGTCAGTTGCTGCAGCGTGCAAAGTGTTGATCGAGTTCTCATTGCTGCGCTTGGAGAACCCAGATGAAGCATGTGCAGTATCACAGGTAAATATCATAAGATAAATAAACTGAAGAAGATAATGTCAAATCAATTCTTATTTGTATCGCGCCAAATCACAACAGAAGTTATCTCAAGGCATTTTTCAAATAAAGCCGATCTAGACCCACTCCCTATAATATTATTTACAGACCCAACAGTATCGTGGGGGTGTATTTAATAGATAATTTTTGGCCACTAAACACTGAATTTGTTTTTGTTTGCCACATTGGCGCAATTCAGTCATTTCAAAATTTGCAACCCACCAGTTAAGTCGAGTAACAGTGTTAATTTTCTTTCCTCAGAAACACCTGATTCTCCTAATAAAAGGACTTTGCACTGGCTGCAGCAGACTAGATCGCACAGAAATCATTACTTTCACTGCTATGATGAAGTCTGCCAAGTTGCCTCAAACCGTCAAGACCCTTTCAGATGGTAAGTGTCTCTTTATAGATGAACCGAAGTTAAACAATCCCAAACTGATCATGACACAATAGTAGCAGTAGTAAAATAATTCATATCAAAAATTTATGACTAAGAAAGTTATGTTTTTATTCATTTAACAGTGGAAGATCAGAAGGAGTTGCCCAGTGCTGTGAACCCAGAGCTTCGGCAAAAAGAAGTACAAATGAACTTCTTCAATCAGCTGACTTCAGTTTTCAACCCTGACCTTACCACCATCCTGGCCTCCCCATCAGCAGCACAAATGCAGGCAAGTGTTACAGAGCACTCTATTACTGTTTGCCCACTCTATTATTATCATCAGAAGATGACAGCTTAAACTCTGTTAAGCCACAACCGTTAACCACAATAGCATGTTCAAGTTTCTTCTTCTTACCAGTATTTATTCTGAAATTAAACTTAATCTTAACCTGTAATTAACCTTAAACTGTATAATACAAGCAGCTGTTGTTTGACTAAAATTAATAATCTAATAAATCATCATAATTGTTATGTTTTTTAACTCTCTCCAATTACAGGCTGAGAGTGATTGCGATGACCAAACCACAGATCAAACTGTTCAGGCCAAAATGAAAAATGCCTTTGTCTCTCAGAATGTGTCAAGCTTACAGGAACTTGGTGAGTAGAAAATTGCTGCTTTATTGCAGTTCAATGTTGGCTTAATAACACTAAGTGTACAGTAACATCCTGTACATAATTTCCAAAGTGACCATGTAGTAATAATACATAAATAACTGTCTATATTGCCACTTGAAGTCTTCACATGCTTTCCATTACGTTTTTTTCCAAATTCATTGGCAGTTTAGAATTGAAGGTCTCTTAGTGCAATGAGTACATGTTACCCGAGGCAGCTAATAATATAAAACATAGACATTTTGTTTTAAGTAACAGTAGCAGCTGGTAGTTTACTTGGTTTATTGTGTTTTACCTTGTGCTTTCCAGGCCACATGACACTCACTGAAGTTTTTACTCTAAATCTTAATCAAAATCTTTTAAGTTTGTTTTTCAATTTCAATGCCAAATAGTAAATTTGTCTCATTAGAGCTGATATTTTTTTCCCCATAACTTGTATTTCCAGGTGGGTCTGAGAAGTTGCTGCGAGTGTGCCTCAACCTGCCCTACTTTCTACGCTACATCAACCGTTTCCAAGATGCTGTATCAGCCAACTCTTTCTTTATCATGCCTGCCACAGTGGCTGATGCCACTGCTGTCCGCAATGGGTACTGTTTTTTTTTTTTTAATTTATGAGGTTAAAATGTTCTTAAGTAAAAATAATACACTATGTACTATTATATTGGGTTTTATATTGATGAGGCAGTATCATCTATTTAAGTTAAGGTGTGTGCGTGCATTGACTAAACTTGCTGTAATTAAACCCCAAACGCAGATTTCATTCACTGGTGATAGACGTAACCATGGCTTTGGACACACTTTCCCTGCCTGTATTAGAGCCCTTAACACCAGGGAGATTACTGGATATGACCGTGCTGGCTTTGAGCTGTCTCTACGCTGGTAGGTGGTAACTCTGAGGATAAAATATAGTTTTACTGTCCAGTATTCAACAAACAACAACAACCATTTACATCTACAAACACTATTGTAAAGATACCAAAAAGCAGTCTGCATTTAGTTGATGATGAAATAATGATTTATTACATATTCTATGTTGAAAGTCAGATTGATAAACAAACTATTTTTGCCTAGGTGTGAGTGTGGCCACTTGCATGGCCATTCTGCAGGTAGGAAGTGGCTTGCAGCTTCGATCTGCCTCCACTGGGACTAAAGAGGAGGACTATGAAAATGATGCAGCAACAATTGTCCAGAAATGTGTGAGTATAATCAGTACAGCCCAATTTGTTGTTTTTTTTTTTTCTCTCAAACTTTTGAAGAAATTGCCTGGTTCTACATATAAACTTTATTCACTATTGCTGTTCACAAGGTTTTACATAGCCCCCAATTACTGAGATGAAATAAAAGAATTGTTGGGAAATATATTTGTAGTCTGACTATGTCTACATAGAGCTTATTGTCTCATATTTTGACATAGTACTAAATCTATTCATGAATTTTTTAATATACAAATACAGCACATTTAAATTCATAATAACAAGTACAAAATTTGTGTTGGTAACAGCTGGAGATCTATGAAATGATTGGACAGGCCATCAGCAACTCCCGCAGAGCTGGAGGAGAGGTGAGTACCAGACTTGACGGCTATCATAGAATAGTCAAATAAAACTACTACTTAGGTATGTTTTCATTTCCTTCGACTCTGCCAGACGTTTGCTGTTTTGCGAAGCTAAAGCTCATAAGTTAAGAATTGTGTCAGAGATAAATCTTGATTCGGGGTTGTGATTGTTCTTTATTTATAATTCTTTGCATTTTTGTGTATGTAGCATTATCAGAACTTCCAGCTGCTTGGAGCCTGGTGCCTCTTGAACAGCTTGTACCTGATTCTGAACCTGAGCCCGACTGCTCTGGCCGACAAAGGGAAAGAAAAGGATCCCCTTGCTGCCCTGCGTGTCCGGGATATTGCTGCTCGCACCAAGGATGGCGCAGGATCGCCTAAGCTTGGTCCTGGCAAAGGGTAATTTAAAAAAAAAAAATGGATCTGCATTTTCTACACCGTTTATTTGTATGAATGTTGGTGTTGGCAAGGCTTTAAATTTTACATTTCTGGGTACAGAGTGAGTTTATCAGCTCATTTATAACCTAAAAACTTCTGCATATTTTTTCTATGCAATGCTTGCTTTATTATTATTTTCAAAAGGTTACTTGAAATTTTAATTGCGCTTAGTAATTTCATTTGCTTTTGTTCTTCTCTAGACATCAAGGGTTTGGAGTTCTCTCCGTTATCCTGGCCAATCACGCCATCAAACTTTTGACTTCACTTTTCCAGGATCTACAAGTTGAGGCTCTCCACCGTGTAAGTGAAGCATTTACTTGTTGAATACACTTACTTTCTATTGAATGTCAGAGATTGTATCCATTGTCTGACATTTTGTCAGACATTAAATTTTGTACTTGTGGCCAGTGTCACTATAAGCACAAGACTTGTCATCATCATTGAAGAAATTGTAGATATAAGCTATCTGCTGCATACATTTCATTGAATGTCAATGTGGCTAACAAAAAAAAAAAAAGTGCTGTCCTCCTGTTTGGCTGCCAACAGGATTTCTCTTTACATATGACTTCTCAGTTGTTTTGACCAACAAAACAAAAAGCAGACAGAGGTTTGCTAATCCACTTAAAGTCTTTTGGTGTAGCTATATACCAAGTAATTCTTGTATATCAATTCTGAAGATCCATAAAACGAATTAAAAGTGAGTGGAAAATGCACTTAAAAATCGTGTGTTTTTCATTCCTTTATTCCAATCTCTCCATTCCTCTACCTGCAGGGTTGGGCGAGTGATGGCCCACCAGCTGAGCTCAACATCATGGCACAGAGCACGTCCATCCAGAGGGTCCAAAGGCTCATCGACTCTGTGCCCCTGACCAATCTACTCTTCACCCTTCTCTCCACTTCCTACAAAAAGGTGCTGTCATTTATATTTGCATATCTGTAACGTGCATAGTTGCTAGTTTCGTCATAATACACAAAATGTGACCTAATTAGATTCAATAAAATGTACATACATACAAGCATTTCAGCTACTGTTTTACCTCCACTCACAGTTTTGATAACAAAATTGGTCATGTGTAAAAGTCTAAAAGATTGAGAGCCATCCTTTAAAACCACTGTTGTTTTTGGTGCAATCAGGCTTGTGTTCTCCAACGGCAGAGGAAGGGCTCTGTCAGCAGTGATGCCAGTGCTTCTACAGATTCCAACACCTACTACGAGGATGATTTCAGCAGTACAGAGGAGGATAGCAGTCAAGGTACTCAGAAAGAAAGCTTCCATAAAATTGAAAGTTCATGCTAGTGTATGCACCCACATAGCAGCTGTAGGTTTGTAAAAAAGAAGAAAGAGTCTGTTGTCTGGACGTCATTTAACTCAAACCTAGGCTGTAAGAGCACAGATGACCCAAGACACCATGTACATACTGTACTGCACAGCATTGATAATAAACATTAACAATAATTTTGATGCTTTAGAGAATTAAATACTTTATTCATCTTAATTGAATAGAGGAATTGGATCGATAAGGTAGGGGTAAAAAGCAGCTCTTTTATTAACTACATTATTTGGATTAAATATTTTGGAACATATTGTAAAAATGTTGTCAAAAATGGCACATTGGCTTTTACAAAACATAGTTGGCAATTGGGGTCTTGAGTGAAACACAGACTTCAAACGCTGTTCATAAAATCATGACTTAGTGGTGCATTATTGGTGGCCTTCGATAATGCAGTTACTGATACAGTACATTGATCCAAAGATACCTCATGATTGCTTTCAAGCAAATGCTCATCTATATCAATATTATATATGACATCCAGTAAAAAAAATAAGTTATCATCAATGCATCATCTAATGTTAGATAGATACACACCTACTTTCTCATCACTTAATAAATAAAGTGACAAACAAGCCAGTATCCCAAAAGTTTTGTCTTGATGCTGTTAAGGTATGCCTTAGATTTCTCTTAATCACAGTGGGGATTCAGCTTTTGAAGGCAGTGTCATGTTTGTGTTGGATCTTTGAGCTAGTGTCAGTGATGAGCTGTATCAGTGAAGCGGTGAAACAGGTGTGCTGTCAGTGGTTCAGCCAGTCAGGTTATGGCAGCAGTGAGAAGGGTATACACACACAAATGCACACAGTTAAGTAATTACAATTTTTCTGTCCCTTAATCACACAATGACAGTGTAGTTGACAGTGTCTACTATTTCAGCAGAGAGAAGACAGGAGAAGACAAGTGCAGCTTGTGTTTCAGGTCAGCAGTTTTCTGTCCTCAGGTCAAAGACTTGGTGTCCACTTCACTGTCCTAGATTCATTTTGTTATTGTATGTCTCACAATTTAGGCTGAGCTGTGGCCCTAATAGCTTAGAAAATGACAGAGCCACAGGTGAAGAGACTTTGGCAAAATAGCCCCTACTCTGATAGGTGCTTGTGTTCTAATTGACATTAACTAAATCTTTATATTTTTTTTGTCAAAGAGGTTCATCTGTGGCTCAGTGTGGTTCAAAGAATAAAACCAGTGGTGACATGTGGGTGCTCATTATCTTTACAAGCATTAAAACCTCACAATAGAGCTGTGTGATGAATGGAAAAGTCACTGATGCCAACATTTGTATTAACTGTCAAATGAAATTTCCTCTTCTTTGTGTGTTAGGTAAAATATTTTCCTACATTTTGCTTTTGAATTTTATCTCCTGAAGGCACTGATGTGTTGTGTAGTCGCTCTGTGCAATCATTGCAAACAATGTGAAGCCTTTGACATGACAGGCTAATGTTCATGATTTCATAGATCATCATGAGCTCTCCTTTATTCCAGACTTAGAGGATTGAGGTTTTTTTTTTTAATACATTTAGTTATTAATCATTTAGAAGTATTTAAGTATACGTATTGACAATGATTGTGATAGTGATATTGATTTTTGTGGTCATGTTACCCATCCCTATTATCAGTTTTTCCATTGGACATTATATTCCACTTACTCATCATCACATTACTCATTTTGCATGTCTGAAAACATGTCCAAAATACTGTAGCACCCACATTAAAACATTGGTATTATTCTTGTATATGACAAATTGAAGTTGTGCTTGTAAACTGGGCTTAAATACACTATGCTACGTCTTGCTGTCACCTGAAAAGTTGATTTTTGTATGTTGCATGCAAATGTGAATATCAACTTAAAATGATATTCTTTCATGTTTCTTGTTTTTGTATTTGAATTAATCTGTACATACTGTACATACCTCAACTGGCTACGCCTGCAGTCAGATTCTTTTCAACTCTAATCAGAATTTTGCTTAAATATATTTCATTGATTCATATCTACTGAAATGGGTAGCCTTGTGGGGCCCCACCCACATGGATAGATGTAAGGTTCACTGTAATGCCAGGTGTGTGGAGAGTGAAGGCAGGACCTTGGTGGACCAACCCCTGGTTATAAGGACTAACTTTTAGAATGCAACCTCTCTGATGGGGAAGGATTCAGGGCTAGTGAGGAGGTTAAGTGATAAACTAGTTGTAGTTGGCCTCCACTTCAACACAGGTCCTGTCCTCAAGCTAAAATTTCTAAATAATACTCACTCCTCATCTAGAATTGTTAATAGTGAGAGATATTGAGTGAGTGCGGAACATGAGGGTCAACTTTTCGTAGCTGCCTGTTGTGGAGAGGAAGGCTCTCAGTGTTTTCCTCTCCTATGCGACCTTCAGAATTTCACAGCATATCATCTGGTGGTTCTTCATTTGCTGGGTGGGGTCTTAGAGAGGACACTCTCTGATTCTGTATTTCTTCTGGGAAAGTTAAATACTGAATGATGGAGTGGTGCCTCGTGACTGCTGGTCATGGACTGCCCATGACAAATGCTTTTAGTGCATAATGTAATGGTGCTGTTCTAACCATATAATCTGATCTGCTGACATGTCTTACACTCATGTGAAGACCGGAGCATCAGATTCTGTAAACCCAAATGTGTTGTGCAGGTGAACTGAGAATTTCTAGCAGAGCCCACTATCTGCCAGGTCTTCAAATCTTACCATCAGGATTTTTTTTTCCTGCATCCCATGCGTGGAGGGGGACGGAAATATGCACTGATTTAGATTTTTTTAAAAATAAATAAAAATAATGAAATAATTCCACAACTGAGGGGTAGGTCTGAGTTATGGTCAAAAAATAGGAATGAAAGCTGAAGCCTTTTGGGGTTCTTGCTTTGCATAGGCTAAAATATTAGACAATTATGTCTCAACTCCAGCAATCACTATTTAGCTGGTGATTTTTTTTTCTTTCTTTTTCTGGACATCATTGAGTCTTCACAGTTGAATTAAACATTTAGTAATCAAAAGTGGCCATTTGACTATGAATCCTGTTGACCATGAGTCAACCTTCTATTATTAATTTGGTTTCCAAAACGTTGAGACGTTAAACTGAATCTGAACCTGTGACGTTGATTGTAACACAGTGCTCTCTGTTGTGGAATAATGCAGCCATCATGTATTCTCAGTTCAGCAGATACAGCTTCCATTGGGGAGTCACGATCTATGTAACGCATCAAGTGTGAACCTGACTTCCTAGCATTGTTTGCCTCATTTTTGCCAGTAGCACAATAACATGTATACGAACACACATATGAATCCAGATATGAAGTCAACTTTTCATGCAATTTAAATGCTGAGAATATTTTAATTAATATTTAATTAAAAACTTCAATTAACCAAGTCTAAATTTTCCCAAACCATTAAGGTGGAAAGCACTTGTCCAAATTTCACAATCATTCAATGCCCATAATAATGGCATATTGGCAGGATATTGGATTTAAGGAAGGGAAACACTGTAGAGCAGCTTTTTCTTCCAGCATCTATGGTGACAAAGAGACATGACAGCATAAGTGCCATCATTATCACTCCCTATTTTGATGGCAGGTGTATTGGTGAAGAAGGAAATACACTCACTTGGCTTTATCTCACTCTTACTGACAGTGAATAATGAAAAACAAAAGCAGATATGCCTTTTGAGAAATTAATTTGAGATCAATTCTGTTCTCTTTAAGTGGATATTCACCAGCAAAACCTCAGTATATGTTCACATTTTACCACAGTGTTTGCCTCCTGTTGTCCGCCTGCACAGTGTTGTAGGTTTCATGAACTAGTTTGAAGCTTTTTACATTTTGCCTTTTGATGACACCCCACGCATATTTTGCAAGTCATGGAATGTTTCTTAACTCCACTCGAAGAAATTCATATAAATAATGTTTCCTTTCTTTTTGTAGACGATGACAGTGAACCAATCTTGGGGCTTTGGTTTGAAGAGACAATTTCACCCACCAAAGACAAAGTAGCTCCCCCACCACCACCTCCACCCCCACCCCTGGAGACCTCTCCCAGACTGAAGAGCCCCAGCAAGCAGAACCCGAGTGAGAATGGAAACATTTTAGCTGGTCGTAAAGATCCAGAGCTGGTGAGGACTCATTTGTCTGTACCTGACAACACACAGAATACTCTGTAGCTTATTGAAGTTTTTTAGCACTAACAGCTCATGTTTGCTTGTTCCTGTAGTTTCTCAGTTTAGCCTCCAGCATTCTGAACTTCATCACCACCTCAATGCTCAAGTCCAGGAACAACTTCATCCGCAACTACCTGAGTGTGTCTCTCACAGAGCAGCACATGGCTACACTAGCTAGTATCATCAAAGATGTGGACAAAGATGTCAAAGGTATGGCTGAAAAAAATTAGACTGCTTTCATACAAATTATCTCAAATATTTATCCTAACTTCATTTTCTCTGTCTATTATGTAATGATGGTTGTAGTCCATAATTGGTAGACTGACGTGCTCTCTGCTTGGTTTAATATATTTTTTTTCTGTTCAGGCTCCTCAGATGAAGTGTTTTCTTTAGCTCTGTACCACTTTAACCACACCTTGGTGACATCAGATCTCCCATCCCCAGCCTTGCAGGTAGGATGAATTTGTTTGTTATACCAGAGACTTGTTCACAAAAAATGAATCTTTTAATTGTAATTAACTTATAATAATGAGAATTTGTTGGTCAGTGTCAGCGTCTTATAATTATACATCTTGTCATTCACAGAGCACCCTTCTTCAGCAGCTAGGGGTAGCACCCTTTTCAGAGGGTCCCTGGCCTCTGTACATTCATCCACAATCATTATCAGTCCTCTCCAGACTTCTCCTCATATGGCAGCACAAAGCCAGTGTGCAAGGAGAGCCAGATGTGCCTGAATGTATGAAAGTCTGGGAAAGGTATGATGACCATGGCATCTAATTGTTTTGTGAAATTGAGTTTAGATTTTCTTGATTCTGGTCCTATAATATCTTACAGATCAGTTTGTATTGAAGTAAACTACTAAATCTGTTGTCCCTTTAACCAGTGTTTTCAAAAACACAGCTCATAGACAATGTATTGCTTCACTTTGACATCCATCTGATGTGACAAAAGATTAAAACAACATTTTAGGATTATCAGGATTCCAATGCAATGGATTCCTGGTCTGCTACATGTGGGAATGTATAGAAAATGTAGTGATGTATTTTTCTAAGTTTTCTTTTTTCTCCCACTTTTTCTTTCTGCTACCTTTTACGTTTCTACTCTGAGGTTTTTGGGAACATTGAAGCAGCACACTATCCAGGGGTCTGTTCATGGAGAAGATGACCTTAATGTGGAGCACCTCCAGCTCCTGCTGCTCCTTTTCCACAATCTGTCAGAGCGTGGGCGACGGTCAGTCCTCACCCAGGTCACCCAGGCCATCACTGAAGTGGCACAGAGCAGAGACTCCCAGCTGAAGGCTGTGCCCCTCAACCTGGCTCGCCTGTTACTGGTGTTTGACTACCTGTTGCGGCACTACTCCAAGGCTCCCTTGTACCTTTTCGAACAGGTTAATGCTTATTCTCTAATAGTTGTTGTGTTGATGGTAAATTGCGCAGATCACACTTATAGGTTATAATTTATTTTATAGGTAAATCCTGATCAACTAAAATACCATCCAGCAGTATTATTTGATGATTTACTAATCACTAACAAATCACTTCTTGATTATGATGTGAGGCTCAAACATGTCTACATAGGGTCTTTCCCAGTAAGATTCTAAGGGTCAGCTTTTGGTTTCACCACAGATAATGGCTCATTTTGAATTGTTGAATAAATGGGTGTGAGAATTTGGTGATGAAATTGAATTACTTTCCACCGTGAATATTATTTATAGGTGCAGTACAACCTCCTCACCCCACCATCCACTGGGCCAAGTTCTGTTCAGGAAGGTGGCAAACGCAGCAGTCTCCCTCTTTACTATGGATTCAAAGAGGTGGAGGAGAACTGGGCTAAACATTGTTCAGCAGGTAAGGCCGATGAAGGGAAATTATTTTTTTAGCCTCTGGCCAGATGAATGGTCATATTTACAAAAACTCACCAGATGCTTGATTTTGCCATCTCCCCCACCTCAACCAACCCATTTCACATTGTCTATGTTCTTACTTTTTATCTGTGAAGAGGATGTTGCTGTTTTCTTGGGTTGCAGATGAGAAAATAACATTGATGTATTTGAACCTTTTTAGAGTCAAATGTTCAGCCAAAATTCTACTGCGTTCTGTCCCCTGAGGCATCTGAAGATGATATCAGCAGACTAGACACCAAGGTGAGACCATTTTTAATCAAACAATTTTGTTCATTCATTGTGTGTGTTTTTTTTGACATGCATATAATTTTGATATAAATAATTTATTAAGTTTTTTCCCCTGATAGGTCTTTCCAAAGCTGTTCAATGGAGCAGTTAAATACGATGAATTGTATGCGTGGCTTATCTCACTCCTGGCAGCAGGTTCTCAGTTTGACACAGCAAGAAGACAGGAGAACAAGCCCATAACTCCTATGGTGAGAACACACCACATGAACAAACCATGAACTGTGCCAACACGGTAAACAAGCCTATGATGTTGGTGTCATCACAGGTTTACCCAAACTGCAGTAAGTACCTGTGTCCTGTGGTGCTTAGTGTTGCAGAGTAATTAGTTACATGACACACAATTATATAATTAAATTACAAAATTAATTAAGTTGTAATCTGTTAATCATTGAGAGAGGGATATATTTTTTACTAATTGATTACATATGACTATTCTTTTTGGTAGAATATTTAGAACTTTTATTCTGTTGCTCAAGAATAATAACTTACTTACAACTTACAAATGTAAGTTACATCACTTTGAAGTAATTGGAGAGATGCGTCATTTTAACTAGCGGCAACTAGTAATTTGTAAACCTGCCTTTCAAAAAAGCTAACTTCATGTTATGAGATCACTGTCTGCACCTATGTTCGCCATTCACTCACAATATTTAGAATTGATGTGACACAATTTTTTTGAATCAGTCAGTTAGTCACTATCTGTGCTTTAAAAAAGGCCTTCTATTGGTTTGATTTCAAAAGCCATTTAATGTGAGGAGCAGCAGAGTGTTACATTGTAATTAATAAAATCTGAGCAGGAGCAGACCTCAAGTCAAACAGCAGCTGAGCGCAGTTTGGTGAACAGTATCTGTTGATTACCCTGCACAGGAGGCATGCTCCCTTCAGTACTACTTCCTGGTATTATGGAGGATCCTGGGTGTTTTGCCTCCCTCGAAAGCCTACATGGAACAGCTGAAGACGGGCTGCAGCGATCCCAGTGAGAGTGACATACTGCACACACTGCGATGGTCCTCACGGCTCCGCGTGTCTACCTACGTGAATTGGATCAAGGTTTGTTGACAGCTGAAAGGACTACAGAATGCTTAATTTGCATGAAGTAAATAAAAGATTTATTTTAAATTTTGAAGAAATTACATTTTACTTTGTCTTTATTTTTTTTGAAAAATTTTGGAAAGTTTTTGACTTCATGATTTTTTGAAGTCTGATTTTAAATGTACACTATATTCAGCACCTTATCCATAATCCTGTAGTGTACTTTCTTTAATTAGTCATTCTACTGCCTTCTGATGTATGAATATGCCTATGCCATCACTGACAGGAGCACTTGGTGAAGCAAGGAATGAAAACAGACCAAGCAGCCTCACTAGTTGAGACAACATCTGCTAAGTGCAGTACTGTGAAATATGATGTGGAGCTAGCAGAGGAGTACATTGCCAGACAGGTAATGATTGCAAGGTAGTCACCAATGTTGTGTTTATGTATTGCTGTTCAAAGTTTGAACTCTCTTGTTTGTCTTTGACAATTTGTTTTGACCTTTGTTGCAGATTTCCACTTTCTCCAGTGTAGACCCAAACGTCATTCTCCCACTTCATCAGTTACCCTCTCTACAAGCCATCTATACACTGGATGCAGTCATCTCTAAAGTGCAGGTTTCCTTAGATGAGCATTTGTCTAAGGTTGCCATTGAAGCAGACACCCACAAGTCCTCTGAGATCACAAAGAACCTGCTGCCAGCCACACTCCAGCTCACTGACGTTTACACAGCCTTCACAAGGTGAGAACAGATCACTGAAACTGCCACATTGTGCCTCGATTAACACGGGACAAACAGATCCAGGCCTTTCAGGCCCAAGAATGAGTGAATGAATTTATTTTATGAAAATATGGATTAAAAGTACTAACAGTAGTTGTGGGTTAAAACATGAAAAAAGTCTTCCCCATGGTTCACAATATATGAGAAACAGCATGACAAGAACAATAGAGAGCAAATGTATACACATCTACAAATACAACCGAAATTTACAGTGGTGAAGTTGCATGGCCTACAACCTCAGGTTTTACATTACTGTCTAGAAAAATAGGAAAATCTTCTATTTGTTTTGTAATCCTTATCCTAATCAAATTATAAAACCAAACTTATCATAACCAGGTCTTACCTACTAATGAACATCCCAGAGGAAGGAGAGAACAAGCTGACAGATGCCAAGCTCCAAGGTTATGCTGCAGTTCTGTCTATTGGCTCCACCCGCTGCAAGGCCAACATGCTGGGTATGAGTAAAGAATTACTCAAAAATAAGATAAAAAACATCTGTACACTCACAGTTTTAACCTGAACATTTTAAAATGAAACTTTACAGGTCATAGTATCATGCAGAACTTACCATCAGCTGTGCAGACAATATGCGAGACTTGGAACAGCATCCACACCAATGAATTTCCCAACATTGGCTCATGGGTACGTGAGTGAAGTTGTTGTTTGGTTTAACTCTCTCTTTGTATTACAATTCATTGACCATTTTCATTCATTATGAATCTGTCTTGATATGTCCTACTCAGCATGTTTTATTAAAAATGAGACTGAGCTGGTTTGTTTTCCTTCTCAGCGAAATGCGTTTGCCAATGATACCATTCCATCAGAGAGCTACATCAGTGCCATCCAAGCAGCTCATCTGGGCACACTCAGTTGTCAGTCCTTACCTCTGGTCTCTTCTCTTAAACACATCTTGCTCTCGCTGGTTCGCCTCACTGGTGACCTCATTGTGTAAGTTCCTGTAAAGTCTGAATCATTTCAGATATAATCAATTACATGTGATGAATAGAGTTCATGAAAACCTGCAATTGGCAATTAATCTTGCTGCATGTTTGTCTTTTAAGCACGGAGGAGCTGAATCCATCTCAGGTTGTGCGCACTCTGCTGCCCCTCCTCCTGGAGAGCAGCACAGAGAGTGTGGCTGAGATCAGCAGCACCTCACTGGAGCGTATCCTCGGCCCATCGGAGTCAGATGCTTTTCTAGCTCGCATCTATGAACGTTTGGTGACCGGGTGTTACAACATCATTGCCAATCACTCAGACCCCAACAGGTATATTGTGTTAAACCTGCATTAAATAATATATTTGACATAATTAACAAATCTACATTTCAGCACTTCTATTGTTTGTGTGTTGTTTTGTCTCATTGCTCGTTCAACCTTTTATTATTTTCTAGTGGTTTGGATGAGTCTGTCCTGGAGGAATGCCTTCAGTACCTTGAAAAACAGCTTGAAAGCAGTCAAGTCCGCAAGGCTATGGAAGAGTTCTTTTCATTCAGGTATGTTGAAAATGCTGATAAACCTAGTTGCAGAATTACACAATACATCTCCCTCACTCATTTTGTGCTCTTAATTTTTTTTTTTTCAGTGGTGAGCTTGTCCAGATTATGATGGCAACAGCCAATGAAAACCTGTCAGCGAAGTTCTGCAACAGGGTGCTGAAGTTCTTCACCAAGCTTTTCCAGCTCAGTAAGTCTACTGTTGTCAGAGTTTATAGCAGTCAAGAAAAGCTATCTAAAGTCTTCAAATGGACTAGTTTGAATAACGTGTTGTCAAAACGCATGTAACGGCAAAAGTGCTGCTCCACATTTGTAATTTTAAGTGTGTGAAGTGAAAAGCCTGATGTCAGAGAGGATGAGATGCAAATATTGTACAATTTCAGACAATCTTTTCAAATGCTTGCATGATGGTTGCACACACAATAAGTGGTGGAGGTGTTTGCATGAAGAATGAAATTTGAAAGCTTGAGAGAGAAGCTCAGAACCTGTATGCTTTGTCACACATTAAGAGTAGTGCAGAGTGGGTGTATTTCTGTAATTCTTTATTTTTCTGATCTGAGATCAGGTAGAGTACCAACAGGGTTGAAATTTTAAAAGCTGCAACCTGCAGATGCATCGTGTGTCTCTGTAAGATTAAATGTTGTGATCATGCTGTCGTCCCCAGCGGAGAAGAGCCCAAACCCCAGCCTGTTGTGTCTGTGTGGGTCTCTGGCCCAGCTGGCCTGTGTGGAGCCCTGTCGGCTGCAGTCATGGCTGACGCGTATGACAGCCACGCCACCAAAGGACTCAGAACAGCTGGAAATAGTGCAGGAAAACCGACAGCTTCTGCAGCTGCTCACCACTCATATTGTACGTGACAACAGCCAGGTGGGCGAAGGAGTGTGCACTGTCCTCCTCAGCACACTCATTCCCATGGCAACAGACATGCTGTCCAATGGGGATGGAACAGGCTTTCCTGAGCTCATGGTCATCATGGCCACACTTGCCAGTGCTGGACAGGGGGCCGGCCACCTGCAGCTGCACAGAGCAGCTATCGACTGGCTGACCAGATGGTAAGAATCAGTTTCACAGACATCCTGAGTTTTAGGTATTAAGTCACCAGAAAATAGCTTGGTGAAAGTCCACGCATGTTATTGGTTAATCCTTTTGCTTCAGTTGAACATAACTTGTTCACCATGGCCATGCTGCAGTAACATTTACTTAAAATTGTTCTGTTTTTCTGCAGCAAAAAGTATTTAACACAGAAGAATGTTGTGGAAAAAGTGAGCACAAACGTATCCCAAGGAAAGGTATGTTTTTACCTTTATCATTATATGGCAACAAATGATAAAAGTTGCAAATGCATTTGCTTCCATTCAGGTGTAATTGTATTTTAGAAATTTTAAACATTGGGAAGACTCAACATTTGAACCAACTGTCAAGTCACTGATGTACTCTTCTTCCCTGGTTTCAGCATGCAAGCATGCTGGAATGCTCATGCCACATCATTTCCTATCTGGCTGATGTGATGAATGCCTTGCGACAAAGCAGTGGACAAGGCACCTCAGCACTGCTGATGGAGGGAGAAGAGAAGGCCATGGAGGTGGACTCAGACTGGGTGGAGGAACTTGCAGTAGAAGAGGATGATTCCCAGGCAGAAGACTCTGTGAGATCTCACCCCTTTTATGTCTGTCCTTCTGAAATAGGTCCATGTTTTGTAAATGTGCAGTATGCAGACATGAATGTGAAATGCTTTTTTTATGCCAACTATCAATTTTATGAACTATGAATTCATGTGGATAGGCTTAATTGCATTATGTTATCTGCATGAAACCAACCATTCAAAGTCTGCACATCTTGGTTTCACTAAAACATTTATTTATACTTTTATAAAAATTTTTACTCAGTTGCCAAATGGTACGATCCTTCTTGATGTGTTTGTTATTGTTTGGCAGGATGAAGACTCCCTTTGCAACAAACTCTGCACCTTCACCATTACTCAAAAAGAGTTCATGAACCAGCACTGGTAAAGAAAAGTTTATTGTTCCCTGTGGTTTCAGTTTTAGTTTTGAACAAGATCAGGAGTTGTTTCTGTTTTCAATCATGGTCAACATTAAGGACCAAACTAGAGGGCTGATAAACCTGAAAATAGATTTATACAAGAAAACTTTCATAATTTAGAAAGAACATTTTTATGAATTGAAATAATATTGGCATTTATGAAAAACAATGGAAACAGGATAACTCCATACTGATGACATAATGAAGAAATAATAGACCAAATTCTGTTTGTTTGAACCATAGCCAAGCGTTGGGTAGATGAAATGGAAAGTAACAGTGTGTGATTGACATATTTTCTTTGAGCTTGGTGTTTGTTTGTTTTTTTAGTGAATACATTGAGTCTAAACCTAAACATGTTAGCAGCATCTTTAAAGGATTTGTGAGATGAACTCTTGGCTTTAGAATGTGGGAATATGTACATGTCATGTACACACACAAATTAGCTTCAGTGCAGGTAAAGTCCTCTCCTCACTACTGATGTACTATACACAGTCTTGCCCTGTTCCTTTTCATTCTGCAGGTACCACTGTCATACCTGTAAGATGGTGGATGGGGTAGGTGTGTGCACAGTGTGCGCCAAGGTCTGTCACAAAGACCATGAGATCTCCTATGCCAAATATGGCTCTTTCTTCTGTGACTGCGGTGCCAAAGAGGATGGCAGCTGCCAGGTGAGACCGAATACCTCAGGTCATCATGGGAAGAGAACAACAGCGGTAACTTTGGCTTGCAAGTCATTCCCCCATTGACTTCCATCCAGTCATTTCATTTGGTCAGGGTTATAGCTAGCCCACACATGTGGCCAGAAAATGAGAGAAATTATGTTATAAATATCTATTGCCAACATTTCCTGTACTGAAAAGGCCAGATTTCCTAGTTAATCTTAAATGATGGATTTTTGCATGTTTTGATGAACAAACCATCAACTACATTTTACCTTCAGTTTACCATTAGTGTGATAAGATGTATAATAGTCCTTATGCATTCTGATTGCAATGTTTTTTCTGTGTCAGTCTTGTGATTATGTTGGCTCAGAATTGTTTTGTAAATCTACTTTTTTCACTTTTCTAACGACAAATTATGAGTTAAACTCTCCTGCAAGGGCACAATAATGTACAAGTGTATTGGAATTCATAAAATTACATTTAGGAATCCAGTTAATTGCTCCAGTACTATTAAAGGTCTTAGTCAGTCAGCAGTTTTTGTTTGCCTGTGGAGGCAGTTGAAATAAAGTGTGCACCCAACACAATTGCTGTGACCATCTTTTTGACAAAACACTCCATTGTGGAGAAGCTAGCAAAGTCAAAATAAAATCAAGTTACTTTAATTGTAAAGAAGTTAAAGAACAGATGATGCTCCTATGTGGAAATGTCATGTTTGATACGCTGTATTAAAGTTTATATTGATTTGTATATGGACGCTGTTGTTGTTCTCACTGCTCTTTTTGGTGTTCCATCATCTACAGGCCTTGGTCAAACGCAGCCCCAGCAGTGGCATGGGCTCCACTCTCAAAGAGTCTTCTGCGTTCCAGAGCGAACTCCGAATGCCTGAGAGTGCTATTCGCCACCAGAACGCCTCACCTTCTGACAAGGGCAAGGTCACAATCTGTGATGGCAAATCTGGAGATGAGGACAGACCAAAGAAGAGCAGCGTGTGCAAGAGCATTGAGGGCTGCCAGGAAGAGTTGCTAGCACAAGTGGTGAGAGAAAATAAACTAGATTTCTTTTACATGCTCAGCACTGTACATTGTGTGACTCACACTTTTGGCTCTATTTTTCCATGGCAGATGGGATCATCCACTGCTGCAGCCATACTGGAGATGCTCATGTTTCTCATGGAAGCCATCCAGACCAACTTCCAGCAGGCATCAGCAGTGGGAAGCAGCAGCCGGGCTCAGCAAGCACTCAATGAACTGCATACTCAGGACAAAAATGTGGAGATGACAGACCAGTTAATGGTATGATGATCTGTAGAGTTTGGTGGAGTTAGGAAAATCACTTAATTCATTTTTTTGAACATCATCAGCAACAGAAAATCCTCATTAACTGTGGCTCTTTTCCTCAGGTGCCCACACTTGGCTCTCAGGAAGGGGCTTTTGAGAATGTGAGGATGAACTACAGTGGCGACCAGGGGCAAACTATACGCCAGCTCATCAGTGCACATGTTTTGCGCCGTGTTGCCATGTGTGTCTTATCCTCACCCCACGGCCGCCGCCAGCACCTTGCAGTCAGCCATGAAAAGGGAAAGGTAAGACACACAAACGAGTTCGCTTGCAATCACGATTGTTCTTGGTTCCCTTAAAGGAGCATGAGAGAAGTATTTGTAGATGTAGATTGAAGATGTTTTGCAAAGTTTTTGATACACCAGCAAACAAAGCTGCATTTGTATTATTGCTTTATAGTTGAAACTAATTCCACTTAGTGTTCATATCTGTTTGGTTTTCTTTCAGGGGAGATGTGCTACTTAGGTTACAATTTTACATATACACTGTCATTCAAGCAGGTTGTTTTTTTTTAAAAGGCAAATCACTAGTTTGCAGTCTTCCTTTTTACAACACCCCCTAACCTATTCTCTCAATAACTGGACAGATAACAGTTCTGCAGCTGTCCACTCTCCTGAAGCAAGCTGACTCGAGCAAGAGGAAGCTAACACTGACCCGTCTGGCCTCTGCCCCGGTCCCTTTCACTGTCCTCAGTCTTACAGGAAACCCTTGTAATGAAGATTACTTGGCTGTGTGTGGCCTCAAGGTAAGAAAATCTGATGTTTGTTTCAACTGTTATTTTTATAGTTTTTTGAATGACTGATATATAGAGAATTGGGGTTTTACTGACTTATCTATGTTCTTTTATTTTTCTTTCCAGGACTGCCATGTACTGACTTTCAGCAGCACAGGATCTGTGTCAGATCATCTGGTGTTGCACCCACAACTGGCTACAGGCAACTTTATCATCAAAGCTATCTGGTTACCAGGCTCACAGACAGAACTTGCCATCATCACAGCTGACTTTGTCAAGGTATGTGTCAAGACAAGTGAAGTTAGAATATTGACCTAATTGACTCTTTAATTTGACTTAATGTTCATATTTAGGATGATAATTTATACAGGGATGATTATACAGCATTTTGCATATTGAAAAAGAAAACAGTTACTACTTGTCTTCATCTATTTGTCTCCCTGACTTAACAGATATATGACTTATCAGTGGATGCCCTGAGTCCCATGTACTACTTCCTGCTGCCAAGTTCCAAGATACGCGACGCTACATTCCTTTTCAACGAAGAGGGGAAGAACATTATCGTCATCATGTCTTCAGCGGGTTACATGTACACCCAGATCATGGACGAATCTAGCAGTGCCCAGCATGGCCCGTTTTATGTCACAAATGTTCTGGAGATAAACCACGAAGACTTAAAGGTAAGTAGGACATGAACTTAGTCCATTTTACTTTAAATTCTAAATCATATGATGTTGTAGAATCACATCAGCAGCAAAACATGATTATTTGCTTTAAGGGTGTACACAACTCAGACACAACGCCCTGCAGTGCCTTTCCACTGTTATTTTTGTGGTTTGGTTGATTTCATGTTTACACATCAACAGAAATTGCTGAATGGCAGAAAGCAATATTGTGGTAAATTCTCTGTGTGTGACTCCAGGACAGCAATGGGCAGGTAGCCGGTGGTGGTGTGTCGGTCTATTACTCCCATGTGCTTCAGATGCTGTTCTTCAGCTACAGCCAGGGAAAGTCCTTTGCGGCCACAGTGAGTCGCAGCACCACAGAGGTGCAGAGGCTCTTCCCCATCAACATCAAAGGGTAACACTTCTTCAACACCACACACAGTCCTTAATTTCCCTCGAGATAAATAAAGTATCTATCTATCTATCTATCTATCTATCTATCTATCTATCTATCTATCTATCTATCT
>CM076651.1:17551317-17688994 GCA_038496675.1 Rachycentron canadum
CTCTATCTCTCTCTCTCTCTCTCTCTCTCTCTCTCTCTCTCTCTCTCTCTCTCTCTCTCTCTCTCCACCTCCCTGGCATTGCACTGGATCTGGGAAAATGAATGGGTGACTGGAAGAAATGACTGTCTCCATTCTTCTCTTCTACTCCTGCCTTCTTTAGCTCTAATGGCGGTAGCAGTAAGATGTCGCCTGCTCTGTGCCAGTGGTCTGAGGTCATGAACCACCCAGGCCTGGTGTGCTGTGTGCAGCAGACAACAGGCATACCACTGGTCATCATGGTCAAACCTGACACCTTCCTCATCCAAGAGATTAAAACTCTGCCAGCCAAAGCTAAGGTGATGGACATTTACTGTACTGACATGTCACTAGCAGTTTGAATAGAAACAGCTGCTTGCTCTTTGGTATGAAGCCTTTTTACATGTATATACTACATACTATCTAATATATGCAAATTAGGAAAATGGTAACAGTGTACCTAGAAGAGAAGTGTCATCCCCTGGGCTAATTTCCTATGGTTAACATTCAGTTATTGTCTCTTTTCACTAGATTCAAGATATGGTAGCTATCCGACACACTGCCAGTAATGAGCAACAGCGCACAACCATGATTCTTCTCTGTGAAGATGGGAGCCTGCGAATCTACATGGCCAATGTGGACAACACCTCTTACTGGCTCCAGCCCTCACTGCAGCCCAGCTGTGGAATCAGTATCATGAAGCCGGTCCGCAAGCGCAAAGCAGCTGCTACCAGTGAGTTTGAAGCCAAAAAATACAATTTTTATTTATCACCAGAGTTGACTCAGCTCGGCAATATTTTAGTCTTAGCTTCGGTTCTCTTGCAATCAGATTTTCATTAGAACTTTTGCCTGTGTTTTGCAAGACAATGCTTGCTTAAATACTATATGCTGTGTCCTTGCAAAATGTTCAAATTTTAATGTAATTTTTTTTGCCTGTCAGCCACCCGGACGTCCAGTCAGGTGACATTCCCCGTGGACTTCTTCGAACACAATCAGCAACTAACAGAGGTGGAGTTTGGGGGCAATGACTTGCTGCAGGTCTACAATGGACAGCAGATCAAACACAGGCTTAACTCCACTGGGATGTATGTGGCCAACACAAAGGTGGGTAACAAATTAATTCTATGCTAAAGGTGTAAGAGACTGCGAGGGGGTAAATTTGATCCTACATTTCACTGTGGATATTTGAATTAAAAAAATGAGGCAACACTGAACATATTTACACTGCAGATGTACAAGAAGATAAATAATGTAAACACAAGAACAGGATGTCACGATTCTGGTTGTTTCCTTCTAGCCTGGGGGATTTACGGTGGAAGCGGTCAACAACAACAGTTCGATGGTTATGACAGGCATGCGGGTGCAGGTGGGCACTCAGGCCATTGAGAGGGCTCCTTCCTACGTGGAGGTCTTTGGCCGCACCATGCAAATAAACCTGACGAGAGCCCGCTGGTTTGACTTCCCCTTCACCAGAGAGGAGGCCCTGCAGGCTGACAAGAAGCTCTCTATCTTTAGTAAGAGCTGGAGCTGCTATGATGCTGCTATCTATTCACGTATATGCCATCTTTATAAATGTATCCATTTATGTGGGTTATTACCAATTACATCAGATTTCACATTTTTGTAATTTTTGTAGGTTCTTGATGTAAATTACAAGATTTAATGAATAAAGGTGACGCTAAAAGATCACCTTACTGTGAATGTTTCAATCACAAGATTCCAAAATGCCACAATATTTTGAGTTTGGCAACCCTAACCCTTTTAGTAAAATTCCATGCAATACCTTGGCATTATTAGAAACTAATTTTGTTTTCTGTTACTTCTCAGCTTTCTCCGAAACAGCAGAATTAAGTTAACAAATTGATTTTAAACTGCACTGTTCCATTTAACCTGGTCACCATGAATTTGCTGCAGTCTGTTTAGAAACCATGTTCTGATGCAGATTCTTTCTGTTGGTTTTAAAGTTGGAGCATCTGTTGACCCAGCTGGAGTCACCATGCTTGATTCAATCAAGATATACGGTAAAACCAAGGAGCAGTTTGGCTGGCCTGAAGATCCACCAGAGGACTTCTCCTCTGCCTCGGTTAACAACGTCTGCAGTCCCAACCTCAACCAAGGCAATGGCGCCTCTGATGGAGACATAGCCACCCCCACTACCACTAGTGGCACTGTGCTGGAGAGGTATGGGCTTTCCATTTTAGGGCTCACAATGTCAACACAATTTTTTTGGAAATGGAATTTACAATCCCCTGTAGTTAAGTTCCCCACATTCATGCTTTAATGTGATAGTGTGACCATTTCTTTGACTTCATAATGGCCCAGTTTGTTACTTTTAAAATACTCATCTATCTACGCTGCAGATTTTACCTCACCATTTATAAGTTCTGATCTTTTATTACCTGTGGGTGTATAAGACCATTGTACTCAGTCAGTACTGTTTTATGATAATCTTGGATTTTTGGATGATTTACAATTTCTGAATTAGTTTTCCTGAAATTTTAACTTAATTAAAAAATACTGTGATACATTTTACAGATTTTATTCTTATCACCCACACCTAGTATATTTTTACACTTCGTGGGTCCAGCTGTGGCAGATTTTGTTGGGGTCAAACCTGAAATTTAAACAATAGGGTTTGCGTTCCTTTTAGAGTATTTAGTGCATGGCTATCGTGATGTCATCTTTTCTTGCATGCTTATCTTTTGTTCAACTGATTCATTTAATTTCACTTGTTTCTTTATGTGATCCTCACACTTTTATTTGTTCTTTTCTTTTGCTCCCAAAAATACAATAAAAAGTTGTGAAACTGAGTCCTTATCAACCTTGGACCGGTTAGTAACTGCCCTTTCTCTGCTTGTTTGTATGGTTTTGTGCATGTGTGCCAGCTTGTGTGTCCATGCCTGAGACTTTGAACATGCTATGCACCATTTCCACGCTTGCACAGCAAAGAACATGTTTTTTACTTACTACATTTATTCCTGCATTCAGTGTTGTTTTGGCATATAGAATAGCACAGATTGCAACAAGTTGAGATTTCCTTTTTGTTTTTGGTTGTTTGGTCGGTTTAAGGTAAAAACTGCAGTAGCAATAGTGTTAAGCTTGTTTCTTAATTTCAGGTTGGTGGTCAGCTCCCTTGAGGCTTTGGAAAGCTGCTTTGCAGTAGGTTCCTCCAGTGAAAAGGTAAATTAATACATATTTTGTTCTTTGAGGAATTTAAAAGTAATAGTATATTTGTTTTCCCTTGTTGACTGCACATCTTTGACTTTGTAGGAGAAGAATAAGGCTGCAGCACTGGAGTTGGCCACTCTACTCCTGTCCATGCCAACCCCTGCAGGTGTGCAGCAGCAGACCAAAGGACTTCTTGCCAGCCTGCATACCAGTCGAAATGCCTACCACAACCACAAGGTAAAAAAAACATCTCACATCTTAGACTACAACAAAATCATAGCATTTTCCATATATACAGTGTTGTCATATATTCAGCAAAGTCATTTGTATTCTTCATCAATAACGTTTCATTGTCATAAGCTTCCAGAAGTAAAATCATTTGTTGAAAATGTTCAAAAACTTGTGAAAGATTAAATGTAACATTCAGACCTTGAAAGAGTGAGCCAAGGAAAAGGGAAAACTGCATCAGATTTTTCTAGTTTACATGAATTCATACTGAATTCTGTCTTGAATCTGAACGATGGAGGTAACCCAACATGATTGGACATTTAATGGATAGTGTGTAGCTAGCATTGTGGAAACCAGACAGTTCTTGTTCATCATTAAGCAACAGATAATCCTTCAACTGTATAAATTACACAGCAGTTGTCCTGAAACCACATCTTCAAAAGTGTAAAATAATGCACTCAGGTGCTCATCCTCTACATCACGTATAAGAACTAATCCAATCTTTGCAATCTTTTTTTCATCAGGACCAGTCCTTGTTGAGTAACGCAGTGCAATGCCTAAACAGCTGCACTCGTGAAGGGAGGGAGCTTGACCCTGATGTCTTCCAGAGGCTTGTGATCACCGCCCGCTCCATTGCCATCATGAGACCCAACAACTTGGTGCATTTCACAGAAACAAAGTCACTACACCACGACTCTGGTAAGAGGCTGTTTGGATGGTATTTATATAAATAATTAATCTAACTGCCAATAAGAGTAATTTTTGTTCAATTTGTCTGAATGCAGAAATGACAGAAGATGGACAAAAACATGTGGATGGTGAAAGCTGTAATTTCATCTCACAGCTGATGAATAACTTCTGGAAGCTTCATGCCCTCAAACCAAAGAATGCATTTCTTGCTCCTGCTTGCCTGCCCGGTAAATGAAAACATGCAGAGTTTCATATTTATTGAGTGTTAAAAATGTGCACAGTTGGATGATCCTGAGTGAATATATTTTCTTCGTCTCTCTATTTAAGGCCTAACTCATGTGGAAGCAACAGTAAATGCCTTGGTGGACATCATCCATGCATACTGCACATGTGAACTTGATTACATCAATGTGGCCTCCAAAATCTATATGCAGATGTTATTGTGCCCTGTAAGTACCAAACTTGTCACCAGAATCATAATTCACTTCAGTAATATCTTATTAAGATAATAGGGATACAATATTTACTGATAGGAAATGAACTGTTGCATGGATTACTGTAGTTACAGGCATAGTATAAGAGTATCATCAGGTAACCATTGTGTATTTGAACAAATTTCAGGACACAGCTGTCAGCTTTGCTTGTAAGCAGGCTCTGATTAGAGTGCTTCGACCAAGAAACAAACGGCGACATGTGACCCTTCCATCTCCCCCACGCTCCAACACGCCCATGGGTAGGTTGGCACAGGCTTTAGTCAAAAAATCAATGTCTTCACTACATATTACTATGTGTGTTTAAAACTTAAAAAGCAAGAGGCAATTTTGTTGAGTTAAGTATTACAACTTGTGTTCTTATGGTTTGGTACTACAAAGCATTAGGACAATTACAGTTTGAAAAGTTTGACAACATATATATTCCATGCCTGCTCTGTGTAATGAAACAAAGAATGTCTAAACAAACAATTAAAATCTTTGTCGAGCCTCCTGCGATCACAAATGGATTCTGTTCTGTAAAACTTGATGGATTATTTCTTTTACCAGGAGACAAGGATGATGATGACGATGATGATGCTGATGAGAAAATGCAATCGTCAGTGCTGACTGGAGGAGAAGAGGGTAGACAGGAGAGTCAGGAGCAGAATGAAGTGGACCATGGTGACTTTGAGATGGTGGTGAGCAAAGAGGGGCAATTAATTCTATGGGTTGTAATTTACATTATGACTATACTGTTTACACTGTGAGGAAACTGGAATGGCTTAACCAAGTCTTCACACAGAAAAAATAAATCATTTGAAATCTAAAATAACATAATTCCTCTGGAATTATCCTACATTTAGTTAGTACATAAGGAGCAGATATTGTACATGTATGCACTTGATCTGATATGACAATGGCAGCACCATTTCAGTAAACGGCTCAAAGTAGGCTACAAACAGGCTGTCTTGTTACATGAGGAGCAGGAGGTGGACATCCTGGTCATTCCAGTTGGGCCTATTTGGCGAGAACCATACAAAAGAAATGTGAAGTAAAGACAAGTGATGACGTAGCTCTACAGTTCTGTCTCAAGTGGCCCAGTCGTCAGGTACCAGTTGTAGCAGCTGTCAGACTTCCAGGCACCAAAACACCATGACCGAAAAAGCCCTTCAATCTCCCCTCCACTCGTGAGCCAGCCCTGGCCCCCAGACTATTAAAGTCACCCAACAAGGAGAAATGGAACTGCAGCTGATAATGAATCTTGCTCTTTTCCCTGACATATCAGTTTATCTTCAGATATAAATCAGAGTAACAGTTTTTCTGTTCACAAGAAAAAAATGCCACTTTAAAAAAAAAAAAAAAAATTCTGTCTGTTTAGTCCGAGTCCATGGTGCTTGAGACAGCAGAGAATGTAAACAATGGAAATCCATCTCCCCTCGAGGCTCTGCTGGCTGGAGCTGAGGGTTTCCCACCCATGCTGGACATCCCTCCTGATGCAGATGATGAAACTATGGTAGAGCTGGCCATCGCTCTTAGCCTTCAGCAGGATCAACAAGGTACGACAACATGAATTTAAAAATAAAGCTATAAATCTATTTTGAGTTTCCATATGTCAAATAGTTGCCCCAATCTTAAACAGATTTAAAGTTACTTTCGAGAGGAATATATTGGTTTAGTGTTTGTACTTGGACATTTTTAGGCAGTAGCAGCAGTGCCCTTGGACTTCAGAGCCTTGGCCTTTCTGGCCAAGCCCCAAGTTCCTCTTCACTGGATGCTGGCACCCTTTCAGACACCACTGCATCAGGTAATAAGACCACCTCCCTGATGGTATGTGATCATGTGATTTTTATTCCTGTACGATCATAGTAGCTAGTAAGGCATTTAAATTTATTTTTGTCTTTCGATTAAATTTCACCTTTAAATTGTCAAAATCTAACCATTTGTGCATGATCATTAATCATTTCCCACATTAAACCTCATAACCGAAATTGCTGCACAGCTTGTGGTCTTAGTTCCTCATTTTGAAATCACAGCAGTCGTTTTTGCTCTTTTCAGTCAGTTTCTGGAGTAGCTGTAGATGGCAACTCACTGATTAGTTCATATGACAATGTGAACAATAAATTGAACAGAAGAAAGAACAGCCAATAATGGCAAGTTAAAGTGTTTTGAATGTACTGCATGTTTTTTTGTATTGTTAGTGCACAAGTGTGAACTAAGATCATGTATCCTGGCCAGATGACCGCGGTGTATTTACTGTTACAGCTATTGCTATGATTTCAGCCCCGGCATCAGATGATGAGGGCAGCACAGCTGCTACTGATGGCTCCACGCTGCGGACCTCCCCAGCTGAGCATGGAGGCAGTGTGGGCTCAGAGAGTGGAGGTTCTGCAATCGACTCTGTAGCAGGGGAGCACAGTGGTGGGTGATTTCAGGAAAAACAAGTGACCCTGAACACAACCAAATGCGAAATACAGAGTTTTTAAAGCCAGACTTGTATTCAAAATGTTGTACATTTATGCACGTCTAAATTAAGGTTACAAAGTATCTATAAAATATGTGGATCAGTCTGTATGTTTGAAGACTTATTTTCACACAGTTCAAAGAGCATTGAACCAAATTGACCAGTGAAACTAATCTCTAACAACTTTCTTAATACAGTAGTTTTAATTTACAGATCATCAATCTTGGTACTTTGCACACCCTTCCTTTTCCCCATAACTCAGTTAGAGGTTATGTTTATATTCCCGTAAATCTGTCATATCATTAATTCATTCCACGAAATGAGTACCAGTGTTTATGAAAAAGTTCAAATTACTTTTTCATTTTGAAATATTATGTGACAAATGTTTCCAGTTTGATTAGTTGCCTTTATGCATGCATCTGTGCAGTGTCGGGACGCAGCAGTGCATATGGGGACACAGCAGTAGAGGGGCATCCTGCGGGTCCAGGCAGTGTCAGTTCCAGCACTGGAGCCATCAGTACCACCACAGCCCAGCAGGAAGGTGAAGGCTCAGAGGGAGAAGGAGAGACTGAAGGAGACATCCACACAAGCAACAGGTCAGACATTGTGAACATGAATGAGTTTAGATTAACTTGGAAGGTTCAAGTGTAAGCTCTGCTCCTAACAAACATTGACCCTCTCAAGAATAAAGAGACATTCCTTCTACCATGCATAGCATGTTAGATAAATACCATGCATGGAGCTCAATGTGGGCAACTCAGTTGTAGAAGTAAAAATGTTCTTACTTTTCTATTTTGTGTTTGTTGTTAGGCTGCACATGGTTCGTCTCATGCTACTGGAGCGCCTGCTTCAGCACCTTTCTCAGCTCCACAATGTGGGTGGAGTCCAAGCCATCCCTTACATGCAGGTTATCCTCATGTTGACCTCTGACCTGGATGGTGAGGATGAAAAAGATAAGGGCGCCTTGGATGACTTGCTTGCACAGCTCATTGCTGAGCTTGGAATGCACAAGAAGGTAACCAGAGTCTCTTTGTAGTGAATCAGGGTTAATGTGTCATTGTTTTACTAAGTGCATGTTATTCCTCTGCAGGACGTGTCCAAGAAGAATGAGCGTAGCTCCATCAATGAAGTTCACCTGGTCATCATGAGACTCCTCAGTGTCTTTATGTCTCGAACAAAGTCTGGCTCTAAGTCATCTTCAGAGGCAAGTCCTGTTTCCTTTCTTAATTCTGTTTTCAGGTTTTAATAAAATCTGTGTCATGAGATATATTTCAAACTAGTTTCAACTCACTACCAAAATAAATATGCCTGCATACAGATGTGATTTCAGGCGGTTTCAGGACAAAATGTGATATTTTGTAGATGAAAAACCTTTGAACTCTCTACTCTTACCAACGTAGTGGGCTCACCAGTCAGGTGTTTTGGGCACCAACTGATAAGAGACATGTTTGTCAAGTCAGGTGGTTTTTTTTCAAGCCACCTTAAAGTATGCAGATTACAGATTGCTCAAATGTAATATTCTTTGTGATTGAATTGATGTGAATTTGTTCAGCCTAGAACACACTCTTTAATGGGTATTTATTTGTTGCCGCTTTGTGCTTAGTGCTGGTTGCACCTTTCTTTCTTCCAGTCATCCTCCCTGATTTCCAACGCCACAGCGACTGCCTTGCTCAGCCTGGGTGCCATTGACTACTGTCTCCATGTGCTCAAGTCACTCCTGGAGTTTTGGAAGAGCCAGCAGGGTGAAGAGGAGCCTGTTACCACCAGCCAGCTCCTGCGCCCACACACAGCCTCTTCTCCTCCAGACATGAGTCCCTTCTTCCTACGCCAATATGTCAAGGTATCCAATAACAGGAAACCTCTTTATCACTATAAATTCTTCTATAAATTCTTCTTTTGTAAGTAATATTAAAGTGAACTCACTGTCTTGTTCCTGGCCTCAGGGGCATGCCGCTGATGTGTTTGAAGCCTACTCTCAACTGTTGACTGAAATGGTGTTGCGGCTGCCATATCAGATCAAGAAGATTGCTGACACCAACCCTCGTATCCCACCTCCTGTCTTTGACCATTCTTGGTTCTACTATCTGTCTGAAGTAAGCTATTGAGTGTAATACCAGTGTGTTTTTCCTTTTTAGTGTCTATCCTCAAATACGAAACAAACATAACACTTAATCCTCTGTCCCTTTTCTCCTCAGTATCTGATGATCCAGCAGACTCCATTTGTCAGGAGGCAAGTGAGAAAGTTATTGCTGTTTATCTGTGGCTCCAAGGAAAAATATCGTCAGCTGCGGGATCTGCACACTCTTGACTCCCATGTACGCAGCATCAAGAAGCTTCTGGAGGAGCAGGGCATCTTCCTCCGAGCTGGCGTGGTCACAGCCACATCTGGTTCAGCTCTGCAGTATGATACACTTATCAGTCTGGTGAGTGACTTCTTGGACAGTGGTTAAAAATACTAGCTGTATACTGTGTGAATTTCTTAGATAGATAACACATTTTTAGGGTCTATTCCATAATTGTCATCTGCTAAGTTATTGTTCATACTCCCTTTTCTGCTTTTTGTTAAATGTCTTTTCTCTGTGATGCTGCTCTACGCTGCTGTAAGGACTGATAGATTTTTGATAGATTTTTATAGCATCTTGTCCTTAAGTGTAATTTGCTTCTCTCTGTTCAGATGGAACATCTGAAAGCTTGTGCTGAAATAGCCACTCAGAGAACAATCAACTGGCAGAAGTTCTGCATGAAGGACGACTGTAAGTTGTTTTAGATCAGTGTTCGTAACTAAAACCAAACCAAGTCCCAAAGACAGTACCGTTAACACTGTTTCTCTACTTTCTCTCCCCTTATCTGTTATTCTCTCTGTCCAGCTGTGTTGTATTTCCTGCTCCAGGTCAGTTTCCTTGTAGATGAAGGTGTCTCCCCTGTACTGCTGCAACTGCTCTCCTGTGCCCTGTGTGGCAGTAAGGTGCTGGCCAGCTCCTCCTCTTCCTCTTCATCATTCTCAGCGGGAGGCTCTAGTAGTTCTGGACAGACAGGAGCTTCTCAGTCCTCTCAGAGCAAATCCTCCAGTAAAAAGAGTAAAAAAGAGGACAAGGAGAAAGACAAAGAAGGTGAGGAGGTGCCAAAGACTTTGTCATACTTCATGCTGGTGCTGCTTGTTTAGATGAGACACACTATATAGACTCAAGTCACCCAATCAACCTGAACTATTCGTTATTAAAATGTATAGTATATGTAAATGTCCTCACTGTGTTGGATCTTTGTGGACTGACCACAGGTGATGGCGTTGGCAGCCAGGAGGATCAGCTGTGTATGGGCCTGGTCAGTCAGCTTAACAAGTTTGCAGACAAGGAGACACTAATACAGTTTTTGCGCTGCTTCCTGCTGGAGTCAAATTCCTCTGCTGTGCGCTGGCAAGCCCACTGCCTGGCACTTCATATCTACAGGTACTGTTCAAATACATTTCACTACAATTTGGTTTCGGCTTCCTCTGTCATTCCATCACTTTACTAACAGGCACGGACGCACACACAAACACACATCCACCTCATTTAATGTTCTCTCTTAAATGTAGGGTATTTTAACCACAATACAAAAACCATCATCTATGAACAATCAGTGGAGTTACTTTGTGAACAAAATTTTGACTAAATTATTAAATGAATGAAATAACCTTGGCTAACATCTGAATATTTCTGCAGGAACTCAAATAAATCCCAGCAGGAGCTCCTGCTGGAGCTGACTTGGGCCATCTGGCCTGAGCTCCCTGCATATGGCCGTAAAGCTGCCCAGTTTGTCGACCTGCTTGGATACTTCTCCCTCAAGACTCCACAGACAGAGAAAAAGGTATGTTTGAAGTCCTTGTGAGCTAACTTTTAGCATAGTAATGGGTCTGAAATCGTATATAAAAAATATCTTATGTAGGAATTATATTTCTTAGTTTTTGTGCTTTGCTTGACAGTGAACTTGCGAGCCTTGTTTGGGATTTTAAGTCCTTGCTGTTCAGTCTCTTGTTTAACTAGTTTTGTTTCTCATGCCATAAATACAAGATAATTTTGACAAAAGTGCCCTTGGACTTTTTACATAATGAACAAAGTGTGCATAATGTATTGATTGTCTTTTCAGTGGAACACAGTCTTGTAATGATAATGCTCATAAGTCTCATAAAGAAATTGTTTTAATTTCCAGCTGAAAGAGTATTCCCAGAAAGCTGTGGAAATTCTGAGGGCACAGAACCATATCCTGACAAATCACCCGAACTCCAACATCTACAAGTATGTCTTCACAAACATGCTGTGCAAACATGTCATGGAGAATGCTATTTCAAGCAGTGAACGTTATCTTCATGCATCTTGTGCATTCTCTCTTGCAGCACACTGTCAGGTTTAGTGGAGTTTGATGGCTTTTACCTGGAGAGTGACCCCTGCTTGGTGTGCAACAATCCAGAAGTTCCCTTCTCGGTATGTGTAACACAACTGCTTTTAATGTACACAGTTTGTTGCCAGAAAGTGCACAAGAGGTTTAGTTAAATGAATCCGATGGCAAGATTTTACACACGTTACCCACATAAATTTGCATTGCTTTGACATTGGTTAAGGGTTTCTGTTTCATCCTGTGGTACAAATTTGAAAAGGTAACAGAATATTACTGATACTGATATTTAAAATGCAAACCATGGCGAAATGGTAAATATGTAACCAGAACCCCTCAAGAGTAAGAGCCTACTGGTGTAAACACAATGCTCATAGTTGTCCTCTGTGTTTTGTATTTGTCCTCCAGAATATAAAACTGTCATCTATCAAAGTGGACACCCGCTACACCACCACACAGCAGGTTGTCAAGCTCATTGGCAGTCACACCATCAGCAAAGTCACAGTGAAGATCGGTGACCTGAAACGCACCAAAATGGTCCGCACCATCAATCTCTACTATAATAACCGCACTGTGCAGGCCATCGTGGAGCTGAAGAACAAGTATGTTTCAACAAAGAGCTGCTGGTCTTTCTCTCTCCCCTTTAACTTACCCTAGTTATGTGATCATGTTTGTGCATTTAACAAGGATGTTTTAAGACACCATAGTGGCCACTGTTCTCTTGGCAGTGTAAAGTTAAAGCTCTTTGCTGTATATTTGTAGGCCTGCTCGTTGGCACAAAGCCAAGAAAGTTCAACTGACACCTGGACAAACAGAGGTGAAGATCGACCTTCCCTTACCCATTGTCGCATCCAACCTGATGATTGAGTTCTCTGATTTTTATGAGAACTACCAGGCCTCCACTGAGACCCTGCAGTGTCCCCGCTGCAGTGCCTCTGTGCCCGCCAACCCGGGTGTATGTGGCAACTGCGGTGAGAATGTGTATCAGTGCCACAAGTGCAGGTGAGCCACAGGTTTCCTTTTCAGTTTTAAAAAAAAATTGGAAACACTGCAGTTGACTGCATTTTAACTTTGTGTTTGTTCTATATCAGGTCTATCAACTACGATGAAAAAGATCCATTCCTGTGCAATGCCTGTGGTTTCTGCAAATATGCCCGGTTTGACTTCATGCTTTATGCTAAACCATGTTGTGCTGTGGATCCCATTGAGAATGAGGAAGACAGGAAAAAGGTAAGCAGTCATTTGTTGGAAAAAGAAATAAAACTATTCTAAAAATCATTTGTCATGTATGCCAGTGTTACCATTTTAAATTAAGGATTTAATAAAGGATGTATTTGCAGTCTATCTCTCTGCCTTTGGCTTCACTCTGCCTCCATTTAATCTGTGTTTTTGTTTTTAACTGTAGGCTGTGACCAACATCAACACCCTGCTAGACAAAGCTGACAGGGTCTACCACCAGCTGATGGGACATAGACCCCAGTTAGAAAGCCTCCTGTCTAAAGTCAATGAAGCAGCACCAGAAAAGCCACAGGTTGGTCGCATTCAGGGCATGATCAGTACCTCTGATCTAATATCAGATGCTATATAAGAATCTAGGGCATGGATACTGTTTGGGAAGCCACTTGGTCACACTTGCTAGTATGAACTTAAATGTAAAGTACTGTATCTACAGATATAGTAGATATAGCAGTATTTTACAGTAATTATTTTGTTTTCTATGAAATGCTGCTTTAAGATACTGCAATAGAAAGTAAAATTTATTATTAATGAATAATAATAATCCTGTTTTTCAGTGTCTACAATTTTCTTATTTTCTCTTTTCCCTCCAGGATGACACCGGGGCAGGTGCAGGACTTGGTACATCCTCTGCTAATGTCAACAGGTATATTCAGCAGCTGGCTCAAGAGTACAGCGGAGACTGCAAGACATCATTTGATGAACTCTCCAAGATTATACAGGTTAGAGAGAGAAGAAAGTTAATTTTCTTAGTCACTGTTTTTTGTCCTTTTCCTGCTCACACGACTCTCTGACATTTTCTTTTTGTCTACAGAAAGTGCTTGCATCTCGTAAAGAGCTTCTGGAGTACGATCTGCAGCAGAGAGAGGCTGCCACCAAGTCATCCCGAAGCAGCAGCAGCCACCAGCCCACCTTCACCGCCAGTCAGTACCGTGCTCTCTCTGTACTGGGCTGTGGCCACACATCCTCCACCAAGTGCTACGGCTGTGCCTCAGCTGTCACAGGTCACTGTATCACACTACTCCGTGCACTGGCCACCAACCCAGCCCTCCGACAGATCCTGGTCCTCCAGGGACTCATCCGGGAGTTGTTTGAATATAACTTGCGACGTGGTACAGCAGCCATGAGGGAAGAAGTGCGCCAGCTGGTCTGTCTCCTCACCAGGTAGGTCTGCTTGGTTGTAGTTAAGTGTAGGAGTTGAAATAGGTCTATATGTATTTCCTTTTTACTGCTTATATGCCACGTTGAAGTGATGATTAGTTACTGAAATGTCTTTTGTTTCCTGCTATGTTTTCCTGCTTCAGAGATCATCCAGAAGCCACTCAGCAGATGAATGACCTCATCATCGCCAAGGTGTCGGCTGCCCTCAAAGGGCACTGGGCCAATCCTGACCTGGTATGGCATCTTACATGTCTTTTACTATGAGCAGAAATGAAACTAAAGAAACATTGCAATCCTGTTACTGTCTTTTTTCCATAAACAGGTTAGCAATCTGCAGTATGAGATGCTGCTGCTGACAGACTCAATTTCAAAAGAGGGAGGATGCTGGGAGTTGCGGTTGCGTTGTGGTAAACCTGATTTTCTTTTTTTGTGAACTGAGTTTGACTTTTCAGTCTCTGCCCTGATTCCTTGTCTTGGAAAAATGATCTGGAACGACCTCTGCTTCAGATTTTGTTTTGCCATGTTTTCACCTAGTAATCCTGCAGCCTTTAATATGTTGTCATTGTTTCTGGTCACAACTGAGGTCTAAAGGCATTGCATGTTTTTTGTTCTCCTAGCTCTCAGTCTGTTCCTCATGTCGGTGAATATAAAGACGCCTGTAGTGGTGGAGAACATCACTCTCATGTGTCTGAGAATCCTGCAGAAGCTGATCAAGCCCCCAGCTCCCACTAGCAAGAAGAACAAGGTATATATGTATAAAAAATACTCCAATCTGCAATTCAACCACTGCTCTGTCTGATGGTTTCAGGTGACAGTGATGCAGTTTAGGTAGAAGATGGTCAGTACATTTTGATTACCAAGCAATGATAGGGCCAAACAGAAAAATACAAAGCCTGTTGCAATAAAGACAAACAATTATACATTTAATATTTCATTTAAAATATACTAGTTGGGGAACTGTAAAAGTTACATTTGCAGTGTCTGTCAGTCACAACTTTACACAACTGTGTAATTGCTTTTGTTCAAAGGACGCTGCTACTGAGTCCCTGACCACAGTCAGGCCCTACAGTAATGAAATCCATGCCCAGGCCCAACTCTGGCTCAAGAAGGACCCCAAAGCATCTTATGAGGCCTGGAAAAAGTGCCTCCCAGCCAGATGTAAGTACTTTGTCTGAACAAATATACAGTTTTGCAAGATGACCCTCTTTATTTATTTTTGGTCGTGATATTATGAAAACTCATGATGATAAACTTTCCTTGTTGAATTTATCCTTCTGACCACAGGCCAGGAGACTGTGTCAAAGCCTCAGGGGAAGGCTGAGTTGCGAAAGCAGTATTTGCTGGAGAAGTATGTGTGGAAGTGGAAGCAGTACATGAGGTCCAGAAAAGGTGAAGGGCTTTTCCCTCGCCTGCTCAAACTGAGTCACAACAACTGGTTGCGACAGGTAAACAAAAAAAGCTGTATTGTTTTTATTGTTGTCTAACTGGTGCTCTGCTTGTTCTCCTTATTAGTCTCACAAGAAAGAAATCACTTGAGGAGCTAGTAACTATTTTAAAATTGAGAAATTATAAAAATTTTTTTGCTTATTTCATAAACTAGTTAATTCATCCTATGAAAGAAAAATTGTTGACAAATACAAAACATTTTTTGTAGGTCCTTTTTACACCTGCCACTCAAGCAGCCAGACAGGCAGCTTGTACAATCGTGGAGGCCCTCACAACAATCCCAAGTCGCAAGCAACAGGTCCTGGATCTGCTCACCAGGTATGAGTCTCAAACAGTAAAGCCCATTACTACATCATACAGTAAGATTTTCCTACTGCAAAAAGTTGAAATATATATGATCGTGAATATACAACTGTATGTTATATAAATAAATATTTTTATTTTTAAATTATCATGAAGTTAATTGTTGAATGAAAATATCTCAAGCTGAAATATGAAAACTTTCAAAATAATCAGAAGAAAAACATGTAACTAATACCAAGAAGTGGGAAATGTGCCCAGCTGTAAAGCTGACTATATCTAAGTCTAAACTTTCTCTTCCTGTGTGTCTGTTAGTTATCTGGATGAGCTGAGTGTGGCTGGAGAGTGTGCTGTGGAGTATCTGGGTCTGTACCAGAAGCTGATCAAGCCAACACACTGGAAGGTTTACCTGGCTGCTCGTGGAGTCCTGCCCTACATCGGTAACCTGATCACCAAGGTAATGGTCTGGAAATGGTAACATTCAAAAGAAATGTACAGTATATATGAAGAATATGTGCATGTGCCCGTAGTTTCCTTAAATTCAAATCAAATCATGTTTTGTTAGATGCTGATTAGATGATTTCTTAGATGCTGCAGATCTTGGAAAAAACATTGTTCTTTTTATGTTTTATTGCATTTAAAAATCCTGGTATCTTTTTTCTATTTACTGTAATTCTCTGTTTAGGAAATAGCCAATCTGCTGGCTTTGGAGGAGGCGACACTGAGCACAGACTTGCAGCAAGGCTACGCCCTCAAGAGCTTGACTGGTATGTTCGTTTGCCTGTGACTGTTTATCTGACACATTAGTCAACAGTTTATGGGAGAACATCATTCAACCTTATAGAGCAAATGGTATAGAATATTTTTTTCTCACAAGTGGACTGCAAAGCAAATATGAATATTAAATTCATTGACACTGATTAATTTTTTATTTACTTTTGATGCCATTTTTGAATAGTTGAATGATATGTGTTTTCATTTGGTGCCACTTCAGGATTGCTCTCATCTTTCGTGGAGGTGGAGTCCATTAAGCGGCATTTCAAAAGCAGGTTGGTCGGCACAGTGCTCAACGGTTATCTGTGTCTGAGGAAGCTGGTGGTGCAGCGCACCAAACTCATCGATGAGACTCAGGACATGCTCCTTGAGATGCTCGAGGACATGACGACAGGTCAGCACTGACTCACGTCATCACAAAACATTTAATCATGTCGCAAATTTTGTTGTTCAGAGCAACATTTTTGTTTTACACTTGTGAACAAAGAACAACATTTTTCACTATTAAGAAGAGAGTTAATGTCTTTGAATCAAATTTTTCTTTGTTTCCATTACCGACGAATAATAATGATAATAATAATAATAATATAACTTAAAGCATAAAATATAAATCGTTTGCTTTTTAGTCCAGAAGTCATATATTGAATATTTGTTTAGAAATCTTGTTTTGGTTATAGGTACTGAGTCTGAGACCAAAGCCTTCATGGCCGTGTGCATAGAGACGGCAAAGCGATACAACCTGGATGATTACAGGACACCTGTGTTCATTTTTGAGAGACTGTGCAGCATCATCTATCCTGTGAGTTGCCCTTATGCTAAATCATTTTAAAAGTCCTACATGCTTAAATGCTCTGAATTCAGCGTAGTTGTGAATTTGTCTTCACATGGAGTTTTTGTTTCATCCTCTGTGTCTAGGAGGAAAATGAGGTGACGGAGTTCTTTGTGACACTGGAGAAGGATCCTCAGCAGGAGGACTTCTTGCAGGGCCGCATGCCAGGAAACCCTTACAGCAGCAATGAGCCCGGCATCGGTCCTCTAATGAGGGACATCAAGAATAAAATCTGCCAAGACTGTGACCTGGTGGCACTTCTTGAAGACGACAGTGGCATGGAGGTTAATTGACTTTTTATGACTTAGTTTTTTTTGTTCATTTTCATCCTCTTTGGACAATTTCTTTTTATGCCAAACTGTTCTGTTTCTTTTATAATTCTAAAAGCTGAGAAATTGATTTGATGTCGCTCTGCTCCTTTTAGCTTTTGGTCAACAACAAAATCATTAGCTTGGATCTGTCAGTGGCTGAGGTCTACAAGAAGGTGTGGTGCCCAACAAATGAGGTGAGACTCCTTGTCCTGTCCTGAGTTTGTCAGTAAATTCACAATGCTTTGTGTAATTAAATTATGTTTACATTACTCTAAATACCAATGTCATAAGATTAATATTAATCAGAGTCCTGATGACTTTTCTTTTTCAAGGGTGAGCCAATGAGAATCATCTATCGAATGAGAGGTCTGCTGGGAGATGCCACTGAGGAGTTCATCGAGTCACTGGACTCAACCACAGGTTTGATTTACTATTAACTTACTATATGTACACGATTGAACAAAAACACTTAAGCATTGAACTTGTTCTTGACATTTTTTTTTTTGCTATCACATCTGTAATCTGTACATTCTTCAGTGAAAGAGATGAATTTCCAACATCTCATCTCAATTGAGAAAAAAATATTTTACCTTGTCTTTTCACAGATGAAGAGGAGGATGATGAAGAGGTGTACAAGATGGCAGGAGTCATGGCACAGTGTGGAGGACTGGAGTGTATGCTCAACCGTCTGTCTGGAATTAAAGATTTCAAACAAGGACGACATCTACTCACTGTGAGCCATTTAGTCAAAAACTCCTTCACAATAAGACGGTAATCTTCATTCTCTGAGCTTCTAAACTGTAGAGTTGACCAGTGTGTATCTATCTCACTCGCAGGTTTTACTGAAATTGTTCAGTTACTGTGTGAAGGTGAAGATCAACAGGCAGCAGCTGGTCAAACCGGAAATGAACACACTTAATGTCATGTTGGGAACTCTGAACCTGGTGAGTGTTAAAGTAAACTTGCTACATTCACATGCTCCTAGGATGGTCCCATTTCCTAAGTTGGGAACCTTGGTTTGCTCAGAAACATTTTTTTCAATCATTCTGAGCTCAGATGAATTCAGGGACTGCAACACTGTGTCAGAGGGACACCAAGAAGTTGAAGTGCAGAATTAACCAGACTGTTATCTTGTTATATCTTGACTGTTATTTTGTTAAGAGTTTTTGGAAAAAAATTATTATTTTAAACATTTTCTCCATCTCCAGGCTTTAGTGGCAGAACAGGAGAGTAAGGACAGTGGTGGAGCCTCCATAGCGGAGCAGGTTCTGAGCATCATGGAGATCATTCTGGATGAAGCTAATGCAGAGATTTCAGAGGACAAGGTAAGAATGCAAAGCAACTCTTGGAGTAAAGAAGAGGAGGAATGAGTCAACCTTTGACACCATAATATTACCATAACCTAAAAAGTCTTGTTATTGTTTGATTAATATGACAGCCGTTTTTTCTTTGTAAGGGTAACCTGCTGCTTACGGGAGACAAAGATCAGCTGGTCATGTTGTTAGACCAGATCAACACCCCATTTGTGCGCTCCAACCCCAGCGTGCTGCAGGGTCTGCTGCGCATCATCCCATACTTGTCCTTCGGTGAACTGGAGAAGATGAGGATCTTGGTGGAACGCTTCAAACCATGTTGCAGCTTTGACAAGTGGGCATTACTTAACTTTTGCTTTTAAAAAAAGCACATTTAAAGTTTTAAAAGTGCACAGTGTTTAAGTCTTTAAATGTCTAGAAATATTATCAAGCAAATCAGTTAAATCATTTTACAGCCCTATATGTTTTCAGTGTTTTGATCAGGATGTTTTGTGAAACTTACTTCCTCTGTTTTTCTAAGGTACGATGAGGAGCACAGTGCAGATGAAAAAGTGTTTTTGGATTGCTTCTGTAAAATTGCTGCTGGGATCAAAAATAACAGCAACGGCCATCAGCTGAAAGATCTTATTCTCCAAAAGGGAATTACACAGAGTGCACTGGACTACATGAAGAAACATATCCCAAATGCCAAAAAGTAGGTGTCTCAGAGCTTCAAGTCTCAAAATGTTTGAAAATATTTGATATGAATCACTTCAACCAATTTCTTCATGTTCTGAACGCTCTCATTAGTCTGGATGCAGACGTCTGGAAGAAGTTCCTCTCCAGACCAGCTCTACCCTTTATTCTCAGATTGCTTCGTGGTTTGGCTACCCAGCATCCTCCCACACAGGTACTGAAAACTCTATTGGCCAACACATGGACGTTTTACTGTCGACCCATAAAATATTTGACCCAGCTTGCAAACTCAGCATCAACAATGCCTTTAGGAAAAAACAAGCTTACCCACCAAACATGACTGGATGTTTTCTTGTCTTCTGTCCAGGTGCTGATAGGCACAGACTCAATAACCAACTTGCATAAGCTGGAGCAGGTATCCAGTGACGAAGGCATCGGCACTCTGGCAGAGAACCTTCTGGAGGCCCTGAGGGAGCACAGTGACGTCAACCTAAAGATTGAAGCCGCCCGCAGGGAGACCAGGGCTGAGAAGAAGCGTATGGCTATGGCCATGAGGCAGAAGGCCCTGGGGACATTGGGCATGACCGTATGCTTTTTTTAAAAATCTAAATACTTTGCAACTCTGCATATATCACTTTCTTTCACCACATCATTTACACAGCCAACTATTATATTGTTAATTTTTGCGTCTGTGTTTGCCTTTCAGACCAATGAGAAGGGTCAGGTGGTGACTAAGACCTCGCTGTTGAAGCAAATGGAGGAGTTGATAGAGGAGCCAGGCTTGACCTGCTGTATCTGTAGAGAAGGTTACAAATTCCAGGTACAACAACATATCGAGGATTACGAATGCATTACATCACAGATAATCCTGAGTACAGACGAGTTGACCTACTGTAAATTGAACTGACTTGTGATGTTTTGAATTAACATTTCTCTCTCTTATCCCAGCCAACCAAAGTCCTGGGTATTTACACTTTCACGAAGCGTGTGGCCTTGGAGGACTTCGAAAACAAGCCTCGCAAGCAGCAAGGCTACAGCACTGTGTCGCACTTTAACATAGTCCACTATGACTGTCATCTGGCAGCTGTCAGGTAGCAACAAACACCATCACGTACCTAGCAATGTTTGGAGTATTGAAGAAATTTTCTACTGCACACGTTTAATCTAAGTGTGTAATCTGAGTTTTTCATCCTTCCTTTCTCCTGGGGTAGGCTGGCCCGTGGGCGAGAGGAGTGGGAGAGTGCTGCTCTCCAGAACGCCAACACCAAGTGCAATGGGCTGCTCCCTGTGTGGGGGCCACATGTGCCAGAATCAGCCTTTGCTACATGCTTAGCAAGGTAAAGTCACGCCTCAGCACGTACACAGTCGATAAAAAATTCACCTCATAGGGCACACTATGAATAATCCCCCCGGTTTCTCTCTGCTGCACAGGCACAACACATATCTGCAGGAGTGCACAGGCCAGCGAGAGCCCACGTACCAGCTCAACATCCACGACACCAAACTGCTGTTCCTCCGCTTTGCTACTGAACAATCGTTCAGTGTGGACACGGGAGGAGGAGGCCGAGAGAGCAACATCCACCTCATCCCCTACATTATCCACACTGTGCTCTATGTCCTCAACACGTATGTACCTTTTTGATGTAAAATTGTTTTTGACCACAGAAATGACTCATCAGACATCTGATCAGTATCAGTGTTCAGCTGCTACATATAGGCCAGTGTTGAGGTGTAAAGACGACACGAACCTTAAGTCGCCCTTTTTGACCAGTGTTACCTATTTCCTACCTTTATCTCACTTCACTGTGCAAACTGTCACTGCAGTACAAGAGCTACATCTCGGGAGGAGAAGAACCTGCAGAGTTTCCAGGAGCAGCCATGTGAGAAATGGGTGGAGAGCTCATACGAGGTTGAAGGACCGCACTATTTCACCATCTTGGCCATGCACATCATGCCGCCTGAACGCTGGAGGAGTTCACGTTTATACTTCCTTCGGAGACTCCTGGTCACTGCACATGCCCGCAAGGTCTCGACCGTCTGCGCCAACAAGTATGACACTTTTTCTTTGTCACTTCTCTGCCCCTCTCTACTTTGCAGGTAATGTAGGGTTAAAGCAGCAACATGTCGAACATATTAAATCACCTCAGGTTGGGCAACTTCAAATGATGATGTTCCATGGGTCTGAGGGTGTTCGCCAAAGACAATAAGTGTTTCACCAGTGTAATTTTGAATGATTCTTATATCTACATGGAATAATTTCAAATATAACCAATGTTTATTTAAAGCAGAGTTAAGTTAGGGAAACAATCTTAAACTTCATATCTTTATTGTTTCATATCATATTTAAAATATCATTAATCTTTATCCTTTTTCTCTGTTTTACTATCAGACTCACAGACAAAGCACCAAAGGAATATGCAGTCTATCGCTCGCCTCTTCTCTTCTGGGGCCTGGTGGATCTTGTCTATGACATGTTCAGGGTAAATATGTTACAGATCAAATATTTTTGATTCATGATATTCTGTTGTATGTTGTGTGTGTGTTTGTTTGTTATCGCTTTCCCTGGACATTGATCAGTGTAACAGAGAAATCCAGTCTGATCTCTGCAACCTAGGTTAACTTGTAGAGACATGCTCAATCTAAATTTAGTGTGTTGAGTCAAGGCTTTATGAAAAACAAAAAGAAACACCTGGAGGCTAAAAACTAAAACCTCTCTGAATATAATCAAAGGCTTGAGGCCTCTTTTCTTCAGTCAGTTTTTTCTTGGACCAAACATGATGTTCTTATTTGCTGTAATACTGAGACCAAAACCTTTTCTCCTTTGCTTTTTGACTATACAGAAAGTTCCCACCAGCAACACAGAGGGGGGCTGGTCCTTCTCGCTGGCAGAATATGTCCGTCACAACGACATGCCCATCTATGAGGCCTCGGAGCGCGTGCTCAGGGCCTTCCAGGATGAACTCATGCCCGCCGAGTCCTTGTCAGAGTTCTTTGATGTTGTAGGTCAGTATCCATCCACACCTGACCGCCCTTCTTCTCTGTTGCAGCTCTACTTTTACCTTTAGGACTGGTCTGAACACTTGACTTGATTTTGTGCGATGTGGCATGAATGTTAATCCAGAACTTGTTGTGTTTTCCAGGTCTCCTTTCTGAAATAGCAGACCCAGACCTCTTCCTGCAGGATTTGTTAAACTCTTTGCCCTGAAGGCCAACCTTAGCCCACACCCCTCCAACACACAATAGCCCTGCAAATAACATTGGGACACCTACCAACTGAAAAAAAATGTCTTTTTACACACGGATACACACGCAGCGTATACACACACACACACACACACATAGTATACACCATGCTTCCTGCTCACCTCCTTTCCCCACATGGCAACAACTTTAAGCAGAATCGATGTGTAGTCTAAAAAAAGATCATCCACTTTTACAACATCTCTGTGACATTTAACACAAAAACATAATGCTGTTAAAGGGTGGGTGGACACACTAAAACAGAATTTGACATGTTGGCTCTCTGATTCAGTCGGTGTCAGTGTAGAGTCGAGACGAGACCTCTGGGACTCTGGAAACATTTTGCGTATTTTATGGTTCATGACGGCCACAACCAACAAACCTGAAGCTTCACCATTGTTCTCATCGCAGATCACAGACTGATGAGCTGAGAGAATTTGGTTTTTGGTATTTTTTTTAAATTGCCAGATTGATGGAAATAACTGGAGAATTCTGTTTTAGGGTGGACATTTTGGCTTTTCAAATTCCCTCCTGCTTATCTTGGGTTGCGATGTTAAGGTAACTAAAAATGTTTTGGGATTTGATCCACCATGTATTACAAATGGCATTTGATTTTATCTTGTTTTCATTTTATGTTTGTTTGGTTTAAGTTTGTTTTTGGTCAGGGCTTTTTAACATGGCAGAAGGTGTCAGTGTCACATGGTCACCAGCTCACCTGTCCTTTCTTCTGGGCTTTCGCCGTTTGGTCTTCATGTAGGTTCTAACTGGAATTTGAGTGATGGACAGAAAAGGGTTTTTGATTTAGTGTGTATGTTAGTGTTTAGNTCATCATCATCATCATCATCATCATCATCATCATCAGTCAATACTGTGCCAACTTCCGACACAAAGCATTTCACTGTAGTATTAGTTGACCAGCTCTGTCTGTGGTTCAGCCTGTTTCATAATGACCATTAAATGAGATTCAGATCAATCTTCAGCACATCGTTGTCAAACTTGTGTGTGTGTGTGTGTGTGTGTGTGTGTGTGTGTGTGTGTGTGTGTTGTCTCTACCTTCCGTGTCGCCCCTCGTGTCCACACTGTCCACACCAAGCTGCAGCAGATACGAGCTCCGTGTGTCCGTGTCTCTGCGTGTGTCCCCCTGGGCGGGGTGGAGGGCGGCCTCCTCGGCTCCTGGTGTCCGGGTCAGCGGTGAAGCGTCCTCCTGGTGCCGCACAGTCTCCCGTTCCTGCTCCACGGGGCAGCGGGAGCGCGCAGCCGGGGTGCGCGCAGGGTTGGGGGAAGTCAGTGGACAGCCTCCGGAGAGGGTGGTGAAGACTGAAGCCAAACATGGAAAAAAAAAAAAGAAAGTTAGCTGCTGGATACAGAGCACAACGGGTCAAAGTAAAACCATAGTCAATCAGATTTAAAGAAGGCCACACATTTTATTTGTGAAAGGCAATTGTTTTCAAGTATTTATCTGAATATTGATCGTGTCCTCACATTCAGCTTATAACAACTGTGTCTGGAAACTGATGGAGAATTGAAGGTGCTCCTCTGTGACTGAGAAAGAGAAGGAAAAAATACATCCCCACCATTTCAAAGACTTTCTTCTTCTTTTCTGTGTCTGTGTATGTATGTGAATAAAACATGTAGCCTACTCATATGACATTCTAAAATAAGAGGATGAAATATTAAAAGCAAGTATAAACTATTGCATAATAATATTATATAATTGATAATACCTTTGAACACTGCAGGAAAACCCAGGCTGAAGAGCTTTCGCATGGACTCAGGAGGCAGAAGCCAGGAAGAATCTCTTCATTCAATGAAAGACGTGAGTTAAGACCGATCCCTAATGTGTAACAGCTTGACCATGGATTTATTCAAATGTGATGATCTGAACATGGGAGAATGATCAGTAACACCATCTTCTAATTACTCAAATAAAGCTGTACAATAAGTCTGAGAAATCATGGTAATGTACCTCTACCTTCTCTTTCTCTGTCCCAGTGGAGCACCTTCAATTTTTCAGACTATTGTTATTCGCTGAATGTCTGTGTGTTATTGTAAGGACATGCAGCATCACACACACACTACAGATTACAGTATGAAGATGTTTCACATGCCACGGCTGTTTACAACACGGCTTCCTTTCTCGTGGGAACTATGAAGAGCAGCTTATTATAATATAAGAGAGCACGAAGGAAGTTCCTGTGGAGTTTGAGATTTTCATCACTTCTGAAGAATCTGGGAAACGTGGTTCACCACTGTGTTCATACACAGAATGAATGAGTTTAATGTTACACTCTCAGAGTTTTTAATTTTTATTAATTAAAGGTACACACACCATAAGTATGTATGGACAAAAATACATTTTATATCTGTATGTTTTACCTGACCTCTGCAGCATGCAAAGTAAACTTGTGTTTATTTAAAAGAAACAGTTACAGTATCAGTTCATTTAGTGCTGTAAAAGTGCTGAGTTTGCTTTTTCTATAATGAATATGCAGTGCTCTCACATATCCATTATCAAGTAAACCACAACCCAGAGGAAGCTGCTTTACTTGACTTTACTTACTTTCTGTATTTCATCTCTATTCAACAGCCATCCTCTTTTTTCAGTCACATTTTGGGAAATTTTCCTATGATAACATAGTTGGAAAATGGATTTCCTGTTTAGATGAGGCATTGTAGTAACAACAGAGAGCTCCCAACACAACAGCTCACTGGTAGAAATCAAATCAGTTTTCACTGGAGTTGCACATTTTTAATACAGTAGTAAAATACTGCACTTCAGACATTTGAAAGGAGACTGTGCCTGCGTTGGAAAATCTTTTTTTTTTTTAAATCAGTTTCTATCTCCTTTGGGTTAAAGGCAGATGAGGAACAGCCTTTTCATGAATCTATATCAGGGTTACAATTTCCTTTTCCATCAACTAGATGGAGCCATTTTCAGCTAAGAGTCAGGGCCGACCTGCTTGTTGCACACTTTGCACTTTAGACTTGAATGATTTCCCTCAACAAACTCCTTTCTACAAGTTTATTGAACGTTTTACTACAACACAATGGTTCACATACAATACAGCATAGTGATGAGTCTATATATACAGAAATTTTGCACGGTGATTCTCCACATAATCATGTTGACGCTACAGTACTGCCATACAGAAATAAATAAAACTAACATTTCTTTGAACAAAGTTAGCGTGTACCTTGCTTTTGCATTTTACTATGTCATGGCACACCATTTTACTTACAAGATTAACAATATATAGCACAAAAGTTTTAGATATGTTGAAATCAGACAGTGGAACAGCAGGTGACAATATAGTACACATCCCCCTCCTTTGAAATTATTTATTACATTTAAAACATGATGTCAAATAGAGGGTCTGCTTGGACACAGTAGGGTCTGACCAGGGTGCGTCTGAGGGATTATTTTATTTTGGATGTCATGTGCTAGAATGGAAATGTTACGTATGTATAAAATGATGTTATTCTGGTAATATTAGAGTCATCATCCTGTTCCCCTGCTAAGCCTCGAAGAACACACACTGACCTGATTGTTCATCTGCGATCACAGGGTGTAGAGTTGATGAGGAAGATGGTGGTGGTGGCCTGTGGTCAATGTGATTGTGAATGTGAGGCCCTGAGATGTTAATGTCAGAAAGAATGTGAGACCGAGCGGCGCTGTCATGAATGAGGACTGATCGAGTTCCTACCTGGCCTTAAGTAGAACATGTCCGGTAATGCAATCTAATATACTGAACTTTCCATGGAGAAATAGCTTTGAATATAAGATCAAAGATTTTGTTACTCAAACAGTAATTGAGGCTCAATGACAACAGTCAGATCAGAGACAATTTGAATGGAAATTAAATGTCTGGTCAAAGTGTAAATACGAAATATAAATAGAAACCTAAATGAGGTCTCTTTAATTTCTTCATATTCAAGTCATTTATAATCTTAGAAGGCACATTTAGCTTCAAAATACTGTCCACCTTGCCTTTTCATTTGAATTTGGTCCAACTTCTCCAAGCATAAAAACACTGTTGTTTCATTATTGTTGATTGTTATGTATGTTTCCTTTAGAAATGACACACTTGTGCTCTAATATGACCTTTACTTCAGTGACTCTACTCAGTCCAAACACATTTATCTCAACCAAGAAATGCTGCTTTCTTCTGTCCTGATTGGCTGGTCAGGATTTCTAAGAGAAGAATGACAGTACGACCTGGCAACAAACTACAAGCTTCTGTTGAACTGTCTGTCCATACCAGACTGGTGGCTGCTCATCTGGGGACTAGTTTGCAGACGATCTCAGATCATTCGACTTGATTAACTGAATAGCATCCACCCACTCTTAATATGTTCTCAGACATTATCAAACTACTGTTTAAAAATCAAAATTCAGAAAAGGCAGGGGAAGTATGTCAAAGTTTAGGGAAATATTCAAATATCAGTGTAGTATATTTCTTCTTTGACAATGAACTTGACACTGTCTGACCTGCCCTGATGTGGTGAACCCAGATATTCAGTTTGTCTCCAGCAGTAAGAACTCTGAGAAATGCTCTGAGGAGCTCTGATCTTGTTACATAATTAAGAATGAATCTGTGTATGCATGAACTTGCAGGACGAAACTACTGCTCTAAAAAGAGCATTTAAATCTACTTACAGCTATTAGTGCACTTAAGTTGCAAGTTACTCTAGAAACTCTACGATCTGCTTGTTTTTAGCATTTGAAGAGGTGATATCTCATTATACTGTGATAAATGTAGGTAGCTCTAGAGGTAGTAATTACAAATGTATGCACATGACAGCGTGTTAGTTTTGATCATGAGAAATCAGCTCTTGTTAAGGCTCAGTAAGAAGGAGACTCAAGGTGTGGGTGCAATGCAGGGAGGGAGCCACATTAAATGGATACAGGCAGCATAACCTGAAGTTACGATGGCATCTTACAGCTGCAACATCACAGTATCAAAGCAATTACAAAAAGTTTCTTCTATACAGCCAAGTCCGGGCTGAATTTCCCTCACACATTTTACATCTGATGTCCTCTCTTCTGAAAATAAAAACTAGACCCAGATGTGGTTTTTGTTAGTTTTCCTGTGATAAAGCCTCAACAACCCAGTGTTGGACTCAAATTTAGTTGAAAATAGAAAATCTAAAGCACTAAGACCAGGATCGGGATTAAGGGAAGCCAGCTCTGTCTTTCTGTGACATCTGTCGAAGTCGATCAGATGGTTCGCTCGCAGCATACCAGCTCCTGAGTGGAATCATGACACATGCAAAGATTTGAAAGCTAACCCGCTAAGCGACATGCATGAAGAGTGTGGGTCTTCTGTTACAAGCTGGCGTTACACACTATACTCTTATTTACGACAGAGAAAAAGGTCATGTCTGCCTACAGTATGTCATCCACATGATGTCCTGAAGAAGATGTGCGCAGGGGACGGTGGAGGCTGTGCATTCCCACAAACAGTTGCTGGTCAAAAAACCTCTACTGGAGTATACAGCACTATTATTTACAACAAGGATGTACTAAATCATCAGGGATGGAGTCAGCCCGACTTCAGTTCAAACACCTCAATCAGCATTAGTGACATCTTTTGACAATTGTTGCCATTAGTGGTGCAAATTCTACATAAAAAAATCTGATTCAATTTATTGAATGAACTGAAAGGGACTGAAATCCAAGCCTGGGGATGAGAGTGGTCACCATAAGAGCGGGGGGGGGCTTCATCGAGTTAGAGGACTACAGGGCTACAGATCTTCATCGTCATCGTCATCAGTGATGCAGTGGAGGGGAGACAGGCTGCATGCAGATGGGAGGGCAGGGTCCTTGGATGGGTACAGTGTTTGGTCGACTTCTGGAGAGAGACAATGAAAGAAAGTCATCATTTGGAGAATCAGAGAAATGTGCTTAATGTTGTACTGAGTGATTGAATAACACCAACTGAAAATTTGTATTTTGCTGCCCTTCTGAATTAAAAATATTTTCATCTGTTTTTTATTTTTTTGTTTGTTTGCAGTAGTTACATGCTGAAGGGTGGTTTTTTTGGGTCGAACCGTGCAACAGCACTGCAGAAATCTGAGAAGCTAAACCACTGGAGGTCAGCAAAGACAAGATTTTCAGGGGGTGTTTTAGTTCATTTCTAATCTGAAACAAACCAAAACATTTTAACGGAAGTGTAATTTACAGTGCACTGATAAACAAATATTCTAAATAATGTGTGTGTGTGTGTGTGTAGTTCATTACAATTGCATTAACTTGCAGCTGTCTCCTGCTGAATGATGTAGTGCCTGTTTGAATCATCCACCTCGCTGCCACAGTGAACATCGCTCCTGTTAATGCACAAGTCACACAAACACACCACACACCACTGAGTACACAACCAAATATATCAATATCATTTAGTGCATATATCACATCTTTTGAACGCTGAGTTTAATATCCCATGACAGACAAACTGACAAGTCAACTTCACCTAAATTCAAAGTTTTTTACTTAATATTTTCAGAGCAGAAAATGTATTAACTTAGTCTTAAGCTTCCTGTTTACTGACACCTCACCTGTTGTCATTGATGTCTCTCGTTTCACTGATGCTGTTACCTGTTGGAAACAAACCAGTGGGGTTAGATTCATAAATGTTATATATACTAATACTACTTTAGTAATATTAATCACAATTATTACTGTTATTATTATTATTAACAACAATGACAACAATAACAGATATATATTAATTAATTGATATGATTGATGTCCATAATATAACAATTGATAGTATAATATAGTAAAGAACACTACACACACACACACACTGCTACAAAAACAAGGAACTTTGAGCACCTGAGAATAATTATCTCATATATAATCTTTAATTCTAAAAACAGATTTAATACATAAATATGTGGACATGCACATTCATACATTGTATTCACATGTTAACTTTAGACTGTGTACAGGTACATGTGTGTTTTTTTACTTACCGTTGTCAATGTTGAGTGGGTAGGACTCCAGTATGTCTCCATTATATCTGCCTGCTCTGTAGCCAAGTGCTGTGGAAACTCTGTGGAAAACACCCGAGAGAAAACAGAAAACACCAGCACAGTATGTGAAGTTAGGAATGAAGATGACTTGTCACATCAGACTTTGCCCAAGCTCGATGAGAAGACCTGACTTTAAAATCATATAGAGCCTGGCTGAAAAAGACAGAGGAAGGGATCAAAACTCACGTGTTGCTCTGGACAGAGTTAGGGTTGCAGTTGACGCTGGCAGAGCTTGGCTGTGTCATGTTGCCTTGGAAGAGGGCATTGCTGTAGGTGTTGGCGTGTTCAGTGGCACGGATGTAGGTGTAGAACGGGTTTGTGGGTGAGCAGACTGGCAGCTGCTTCGGTCTCACAGGCTTGGCTGTCAGGATAATAAAGTTGTGTAAGACAGGGTTCAACTGTAATGAAACTGGGTCACTGTATAAGAGGAAAAAATCCAGAATATGCTGCATCGCAGATACTTTACTAATGCAAATACACATCCTCCATTAATGCCACAAACACATTCATCAGATGAACTTCACTGCAGTACCTATCTGTGCTGCATGGGGGCGCCGCATGCCGTTCTTTGCCCTCATGGCATCTTTGATGCGATCAACCTCCTGCTGATAGCGGCGGCGGTCCATCATAGCGCCCTCCTTGGCGTCTCTCAGTGCAGTCTCCAGGGCCTTAACTCTCTCAGCAGTAGACCTAAGACGTTTCTCCAGCTTTGGAAGCTCACAACGCAGATCTGCATTGTCACGTACCAGCTGAAGAGGAGAAAGAGAGTGGATGACAGAGAGTGAAAAAAAAGGGGTGAGTGAATCTGGAGAGGAGTGAAATCTATGTAGCCCAATGCAACATTTACATTTGCTAAAATGAACTAGCAACACAAAAGCATTGTGATTAAAGCTGCTCTATCTCTTGACATTTTGTCTCCATCTCTTGTCAACTGAGGACATGAAAAGTTCAAACTGTGGATGATGTTTATGTAAGTAAAAATGACTGCTCCTCTCATTCTTTTTATGTGTTTCTCACCTGTTTGTGAACCTTTGTAAGTTGGTCCAGGTTATTCTCAAGAAAGGAAATCTTCTGCTTCTGTGTGCAAGACCCCCCGCTATCATCAGGCTCCATTTCGGAACTCTGCAGAGGAGACGACAGATCAAAGAGGAAATAAAATGGAGAGCAGGAAACAGGAAGAGCTTTTCTGCCGCTCCATGGCCAGGGCTGGCTGACGTGTTCATTAAGACCAGTAACTCACTGATTACTTTGAAAAGTTCTTGGACCTCTCTACATCTTATTACAATATTATTCACATTTATAATCCTCTGATCTTGACCTTCCACATCACTTTCAAACCACCTACTCTGCTTTTCAACAGCTCAGTGAGGGAAGACAATGTTGGCCAGCAGACATTTTTGGCGACAAAAGGGCTTTTAGGCCAAAAATGAGACGAGTTAATCATTCAGGACTTTTCAAAGTCATATATTACCTCCTTTATTCAAACACTTTACATAAAAAGTGGACCTTTGTGGCACATAAATGCTAAATAAAAAAGTCCAGAGGCAGAAAGGATTGGAGAATGACATTTCTACTTGGGTGGATCAGGGGGTATTAAGCCATAAAAACCCTTAAAATTACTTACTTTTTTAACCCGCGACGTGAGGTCTTGAACAAACAGCTTGCGCAGGTTGTGGAGGGTCTGGAGTTCGCGGGCCTAGAGGATAGACAGATGGAGACAAGGTTAGGTTAGGTTAGACAACACTGGACACTGTAAAATAAGACAGGGGTTATACAAATGAAAGCAGAAGCAAGATATGACTGTAGGATATGAGAAAAGAGAGAGACAGCAGTAAACAACGTCACAGAAGAGATGCAGGCAGATGAATACAGGTGTATTTTACTTACGACAGTCTCTTCCAGACCCTTCAAGTCCTGTTTAGTTTGCTCATGACGTTCATGCAGGAATCTGACACAAAGAGTAAAACTGTCATTTTTCATATAGTCACAAGACAATATCTGTGTGTACTTTAGGACATTATAATATTTTATGTTTTGAGTGCACTGTGTTAACAGGAGGTAAAGTGAAGTGTTTCCAGTCACTCCTCTCATATACTGTATCATCCGTAGAAACGATCATGACAACGCCGGCAAATACATGTGTTGACTCTTATTATCTGTGTATTCAGACCTTTGTTGTCAAGTATGAGAACATGGATCTCCCCAACACTTACGAGAGCTCCTCCAGGCGCTCGCTCTTGGTGCTGTCCTGACTCTTCAGGCGTTCAAAGTCAGCACGAACCTGAGCAAGCTCCAGCTCCAACTTAGAGTTACGACTGGAGGTGTGAAATAACACACAGAACAAAACAAAATTTGGTTTAGTTCACAGATAATATGTAAATGTAAATGTCTGAAAATATATATTTAATATACCATCAATAATAATGATAATAGTGTATAATGTTTAAAATCTTTGTGTAAACAAATTAAGACGGTCACGGACTCAGTGAGTTCGTCAATGATCCTCTGCTTCTCATTGATCTCATCCCGCAGGCGGGTCAGCTGCTTGTGATGAAGGCCGCGGTGAGACTCTCCTTGCTGACGAATAGCCTTCTGGACACGAAAAGAGCAAATACACAATGTTTCTTAGAAGACGCTGGCTTCTGCAGTAAGAAGTTGAAAACTGAAAAGCCACACCGTCGGTTTAGGGTTATTCTCTGGAGCAACTCAATATTTCATGTATCCTACTCAGCTCCCACACAATTTCAAGTAACTGCACTAAACTGCTTCTTACCTTCACATTTCCATCTTCAATCTCACCCTTCTCTCCATCCTTTTCCTCGACGAGGGAGTTATCTTGAAAAAGGAAAAGACACTCAAAGTTACAACCTAATAACAGCTTGAGGCAAAATTCCCAAGAAATGCATAAAGATGTGAGTTTTGTTAAAGTTAAGTAGGGAGCCTCTTCTATTTTGGACTATGCTCATATTTTTTGCAACATTATATTTGTGTGTGGTGCGCATGTTACCTTGGTCTTGCAGCTTGGCCAGTTCTTCGCTCAGGGAGTCGTGGCTCTCTTCCAGCAGCCTCTTCTTCTGCTCCACACTCTGCATGTACTCCGTCAGAGAGCGGATCTTAGCCTCATGCTATACAGACACAAGCACCCATATAAAACATTATCCACATCCAATTTATTTCTCCCTTATATTTCTCAAATTTTCCTGTGCCTTTCTTCACTCCTGCCCACCTAATTATTCATCCATGAAGTACATCCTACCCCTCACTGTCCCTCGCCCTCTAACCCCTCACCTGAGAGATGAGGAGCTGGCAGGAGGATAGCTCCCTCCCAGTTTCCTCCATCTTGCGGTGGCACTCCAGCTGCATGTTCTCAAGTTGGCGGCAGCGCTTCACCATGCTCTTCACCTCTGACTTGATCTTGCTGATGTAGAGGCGGGCAACAGTGAACTCCTCTTCGATCGCGCCACTGATCTCCACCGGCTGCAGATTGAGATAAAAATTAAATGAACAGGACATACATGAAAGATATTAAGAACACACGCTCTCTCATGTGTTGTATTGTGCACCTATATGTATATTTGACCTTCTCATGACTCAACTCACCAGCTTGATCTCCCCATTGCCCACAATGGTGCTGAACTCACTGAGGTCCCTCATCAGACCATTGAGGACATCAGCAATGCGTTTCCTCTGCTGACCACTGACTTCTTGCATACGAGACAGCTCTGCCTCCAGCTCCATCAGGCTGGCCTGTTAAAGACAAAAAGAGACAGTCATTCAGGATTGGTGAAGCTCTACCATTTGCAAACAGACCACAAACTTCGGCACAAAATGATTAGAAATGTTAATATGCATCTAGATCCAGATCTAACAATAGACGCTGATAAACACACCAACTTGGTAATGGAGGTAACATGTAGGAATATTAGGGCTTTATACATCCCTGACATAGCCATTTAAAATAATCATGCTTCTAGTGCCACCTGTAGTTGAAATAACATCAAATATTGCAGGATCAGAGAAGATGCATAGACCTGGAAGTATAAAGTATTTTATAAAGTATAAAATAATATTTATGAACAACATTTAGTAAATGTCTAGACCTGTTCCTTCATCTGTGTCTGATCTTATCTCTCACTTTTATTTAAATCTTGTTGTGTTAATCTCACTTTTGTACTAGTTCTCTTCAATCGTACCATTTTCTGAGCCAGTTGGTCGGCCAGCAGCTGGTTCTGCACGCCTTTCTCCTCCACTTCCTGGCTCTTCTGGTCATAGTTGATGGCCAGCTCCTCCAAAGCCTGCAGCACCTCCTTCACCTCAGCCTTGGCGCAGTCACTCTCCACCTGCAGCCTGCCAAGTTCAGCCTGGACCTTGTCTCCATCACCACGGGATGAGGCCAGGAGCTGGAAGGAGGAAAATGTGGTGTAAGAAGGAAACTTACAGAAACCTTTAGTTTGAAAATGTTTTTTTAATTTAGTGAATGTTTCTTCTCAAAGTTCTTAAAATACAGTGAGAATGGGTGAGTTTGCATGTACCCACCTCATCCTGATCCAGCATCTGCTGCTTCAGTTTCTCCACCAACTGGCACTGCAGGTTGATCTCATCATCCTGTATAAATCGTATAAACACCAGCCTAACTATTACACACACTGAAGCACTTCCTGACGTGTGTATGAATGGTGGTGACAGAAAAATTCCTAGGTTCTCATCACATCTCTCACTGACAGTTTTCCATTTATAAATCCAATAAAAATACATTTCAGTGTATTAGTTGCAAGTGTTAAACACTAAAAAGGATCCTTATGTAATTTGATTATAAAAACAACTCTAATTTAAAAGAACTATAATATAAAAAATAAGACCTGCACCAATAAATAGAAATATCACAGAAAAGCTAATTGAGACATCAGGGACCTGAGTTGCCTCAAATTGGTAACAATGATCATGTTGGTGTGTTTGAACCTTGTCATCCAGCTGCTTGTACAGCTTGCGGATCTCCTCCTCATACTTCTGACGTTCCTCCTCAGAAATGCGAACCACAATAGAAGAGGTGTCATTGTCCAAAATGGGGCGCTCCTCCACCGTTTCAATCCGGGTCACCACGTCCGACGTGGTCCGCTCAGTCTCAGGCACATCTTCCCCTGAAGGCAGGAATGAAGGGACAAAACAGGACATAGAAACATGACATGAAAATAATGCAGTTTTGGTCACAAATGCAGCAAAGGAGAAGGGCTGTTATGCTGCAGAAAAAAGGTTGTGATGGAAATCAGTCAGTTAGACAGAAAAGGCTTAATGCAACTCACCATTTCTCCAGCGGTTGAGCTCAGCCTCCAGCTTCTGGATGGTGTCCTTGAGGGTCTTGTTCTTCTCCTTCTCCTTCTCATACTTCCTCTTCCACTGCTCAGCTGTCAGCTCCAGGTTGATGGAGGCGGTGTTCCTGATGGTCTTGGCACTGTGACGAAGAAAGACAAAGACAGGGAGACATAGAGGACAATATGAGTGTTTCTGAAGTGATTTAAGTAACAAGAACTGATTATCAGCATTTGTGTTTAATTAACAGTTCTGCTGCATAATTTGCCAAAAATCTGTTTTATGTTGTTGACGTGGATCCAATGTAGTTTATTTCCCTGCTTTTGAAGGCTAAAACTAAAGAAAAAGCTGAAAATATTGCAAAATGTGAAAAAAACTTACTATTTCCTTACTATTACTTCCTTACATTACTGTAATGTACTTTTACAGTCATCAGTGTGAATGTTATATAATGAATGGAACCATGTAAATCTGAATCTGCGTTGTCTGGATGTTAGTAGGCCATGCACAAACTGGGTCACAATCCTGCTTTGAAGGGTGAATATGCATTGACGGTATCTCCAGATGTACCTACCGTTGGCCAAACATCAGAGTTGACTTGGTTTCTGCATCATTGTAGCTGGAGGGAGAACAGCAGATGAACATGGTGGTGCGACAGTTCCCACCAAGGGAGTCCTGCAGGATGCGGGTCATCTTGCTGTCACGATAGGGCACGTGAGTTTTCTGTATGAGAGAAGAGAAAACACAAAGAGAGGAGGAGGAGGACAAAGGAACAAAGAAAGGAGAAGAGGAGAAAGGAGGACAATTATAGAAACAAGTTTGGACCAAAAAAAGAAAAGAAATGTTTGAAGTGTGTTTCATTTGCTTCCTGCAGCAGAGATCCATTCGTAGATTATATTTAGCAAAAATGAGCACTTTTTCATTCCTCTTGATTTCTCTATTTTGGATCATTACAAACCCCAATACTGTTGTCAAAAGTGGCAGATTGATTGTGTCGCATCCAACTAATCATATAATTGGCAGGGACAGTTTTGGCTGTTGAGTTGGCATAAAGGAAAGAAGGGTGTGGGTAGTGGGCAGGATGCACTTCATTAACAAGCCAACAGGAGGGACAGAGTTACAGTACATGAGCATTAGAGATGAGACACATTATCTGTACTCCCAGTTACAGAAATCATGTTTCATTTGATTCAAAATGCCCACACTACAAATAAATCAAGCCTCAGTTGTAGGAACAGTAAGTAAGTTTCACTTAATGAAGAAATATATCAATTACTTTATATCAGATCCTTAATAATCTCACATATTTGCTCAATACTGACATATTGTCACCAAATATAAAATAATAAAAATCTATTTGACTAGAAGTGTAAATCTATAATTCTATTAGAAATATATGGCAAACATTTTATTCTATTGTCTATAAAAATGGGGGCAGTTGGGTGGAAATGTCTCACCGTGCCCTCAGCCAAGGCAGAGATGACATTTCCAAGAGCAGAAAGAGACTTGTTGATATTTTTAGCCTCGTCCAGAACAGCTCCTGCAGCTCCGGTCTTACTGACCTGGAATAAAGGCGAAGACAGAAAGAGAGAGAAGTCAAACATGAGCAACGTAGAGATGAAGATCAGTCAAAATAAAAAACAGTTATATATTTATTCCTTTGAAGTGCTGGAATTATAAATTGTTTCCCTCCAGGCTGCCTCCTACCTTCTCACTGCCAGCCAGATCCACCAGGTAGAGCTTTCCACACAGCTTCTGCTCAGTCTCCACATGCTCCTGCTTGATGTTGATCAGGAAGATGCTGTGGCTGCGAGAGCTGTGCTCATTCATGTCTGTACAAAGACAGAAACAGAAGAAAAGAGATTTGACAGCAGATATAGATGCTGAAATTAAGACTTTGCAAATGAGCACTGGTCAAACTTTAGCTTTTCAGAAACAATCTTGTCTTTAATTTATTTTTCCTCCAAAGCACCAAAAACTAAAAGCATTATTGTCACTAGAAATCAAAACGAAAGAGACTATACCATCTGTAACCCAATGGATTCTGTAATCAATGTGATTTTAACTAAAAAATAATAACTTAAATCTTGAAACATGACATTAACATATGACATATGAATGATTATTTACATGACTTTCTCATTTATTCAGTATTACCAATTTTTATGACCATGAAAATACTAGCAGATTAATTTGAGGTAATTTATTGTCTGTGTATGTCCATATTTGAAATATATTTTGTCTTTTTTTAACAAGCCAGTATTGCAGCAGACTGGCGTCACCATTTCACAGAGTCCAGACAAAAATCAGCACAGATCTAAATCACTCTCTTCATTGAGCCTCCTCGCAGACAGAAAGTTCATGTTTCTCTGCAGATGATATCTGAGGGCAGCAGCTCAGTGTCTGCAGAGTGTTGTGCCATTAGTCTGCTATCAGCACACCATTCTGCAGCACAGTGAGTCAGCAAGCATCAGAAGGAAACAGAGAAGACTCTGCTGCTCAGGAATGCAGCTTTCAGCAAGTCTGATCTGCTGCTATGTACAGACATTTTCAAGACTGGTTTGACATATAATTTGATTGTTATTATGTTAATTCTATTAAAAAGCTTTGTATTTTTCTGTTCTACAGAGCATTACATTATCATTACATCTTTTTATTTTAAAACTATTTAATTTGTCCCCATGGAGAAATGGTCTTACCATCCATTCATTAAGCCCACATCTCTCCCACAAATACAGAAAATTAAAACAAGTTAACACAATCCTCCAGTTCATAATATAAATACATGGCTGTTATACAACACCATTACAATAACAGTTTATTTGGAGTCATAACAACAAGCATACGTTTATTTATTTATAGCATAGATTTATAGCAGTTTAGCTTGTACCAGGCTTGGCTTGTATTCTGGCCACATGCTGCATGAAGAATATGAGTTGGGTCAGACAGCATTTTATTGGCCTGTCTGGTAAGAGATTGCTCATATATCAGTTCACTGAATGGATGATTTATAACACCCATGTTCTGTTATAGCAGTCTGTACCAGATGAGCAATCTAAGTTTTTATTTTTTTATAAGAGTTACCACACGATGCAACCAAAAACACTCTATAGCTGAGAAAGTCTAAGTAGAAAATCATTTTATATAAACTCACATTTTAGTTTTGTCTACATTACAACAGACACAAAAAAGAGGACTTCATCCTGTTGTAAATGGATAATCTGATTTCTAGATGATCTACAGTATGTCATATTATCACTGACATTTTATTCATCTCACTGCTAGGGCAATTATTAATATTCATTATTCATAATTATTAAGATCATATGCAGATAAACCACAGTGATACATTTTAATGTGAGTAGAACGTACATTGACAAGCATGAAATTGTATATAATTGACTATAATTGAACTAACCCTATAATAATATTATATATATATCAGTTTCTGTGGTGTTTGTGGTTAATAATAATAAATATAAACTGTGATGTTAGTTCCTGTTTAACAGGTGTACTTTCTAGAAAAATCATTTTCTTTGCATTTCAAAATTATCAAATTTAATTGAGATAACCATGTACTTAGTTAACTGATTTTAGCCCTAATTCATTGGCAACGTGACATTATGTAGGTCAACCATTGTATCTCTTTTTTGGCAAAACCTTGGCAGTGTCAGTCAAATTCATGTTGTTAGATAAGCACACACACAGTTCTAGTCCTGCATCATAGATAAGTTGTAATAACTGACAATAAAGGAAAGTCCAAGTCATTCACTTTGCAGAGCAGGTTTAAATCAAGTGACCGATCTCTTGAAAATGTCTGTGTTGAGGACAAACTAACACAGTGAGCACTGAGGCACACAATGCATTACCTCTGAAAAAGAGATTTATTACAGTAAAACAATCCTGGGGTTTTTGTTGAGCACTGATCCCAAAGCTCATCTGATCTTGTTTTACTTTGGTCTGCAGCTCAATTGAACACTGTGAGTCAGCACAAGACTCCACCACAGAAATAATAAATGAGTTAGTTCTCAAAGGGTTTTTTTTAATTGTATTTTTGTCTTTTGAAATATTGCAGGCTGCTGCCATATAAAATCATACAGCAGAAGCTCAAACTTACTTAATTAAAAAATGTTATTATATTAGAAGAGTGAAAATGTTAAATGTTATTTATTATGCTATTAATTTTATATAATAATATTATAACTAGGCTAACTGTTAATTAGGTCATATGCTATTGTAGCTGTTGTTTTAAACGGTAATGAAGTATTGTATAATGCAGCTAAAGCGTCGCTCTGACCTGTAAACCTGCAGCACAGGAGCCATTAGTCAGATGTTATTACTGGACCAAAGAGGACTGAGTCAGCAGTACGGAGGCCAACACAAAAAGCAGGTATTACAGAACAGAAAGCTTTTATTTCTATAAAATCAATTAAGACTAAAAACACAGTTGCCACTGCACTGTCAGAAACCAGCTTCTAAGGTTGAGAAAAGGTTGTCTGTAGGAAGAGACGTTGCTTTATTTTCTCCAAATCCACAATAACTGTCCATCACTGACTGTCACATTACAGTTAACTGCATCTGACAGGAATGTTATTTCTTTTTATGAGAATGACTAAAGCTTTAAAATTATATCACGCTCAAACATGATTACTACAACAAGATTACATAACCACACACAATAATGGGTTACATGAACTCAGCTCTCAGTTCACGCATCAGTAAGGAGCTGCGAGTGCTACTGCTGGCATTATGAGAAACCAACACTGGGTCTCATGCTCTGACATCAAGAGCTGCAAGAACACATACTTTTATTCTCAAGAGAAGAGCTCGGACTACAGTCAATACAGTGCAGTGATTTTTTTTTCACTTAAGGCTACAACATAAAATGTGAAAAAAGTGAAGAGCACCTTCTGTGTGCACTGTATTCTGTACATAACAATCAGATGTCTGTCATGTAATGTTTTTTTTTTGTTAACATCTGTTCATGTACTGATACATTTTGTGTAATAATATCAATGAAGAAAAGACTCACTGGTCACAGCAACATGACGGTTAGCTTTGCCTTCGTCGATCACATCCATAACCTCATCAGGACTGGAGACAAAACGCTCAGTGCATCCCTGAGACAGAAGCGGGACAGAGTCAATATCAAGGATCTGATGCAGCCTGCAAACTGATTTTCACCTAAGCACTACTTTTCACAAACCTTGACATACGGGACCCTATTTTTATCTTCATGCACGGACAGATTGGTCTTTGTCACTAAAAAAAAGAGAAAAAATTAAATGATGAGTGCTTTTTATTTATTTAAGAATGAAAAACTAAAAAAATGTAGCATCAAGTCAATTATATATCACAGTCTGGAAAATCTAAATTCTGTTTGCAACAACTCATGACATGTTCATCAGCACTTACCATCCAGCAAGTCACGAATTTTGTCCATGTAGATTTCAAAGTAGGAAACCTGTCGAAGAGAAAAGAAAATTATAGAGCCATAATGAAATAAGATTTGAATGTTTCATAGAATATATAAGAAATGTATTACAACATTAGCTCATCAAATACCTTGATGTGGAATTCAAGGTTTTCATCCATAGCAAAGATGTGGTTGAAAATGTCCTCAGCGATGCGAGGAATAATACCCATCTGGTGAGGGTCGTGGAGCTTGCCCTGTAGCACGAAATCACAGATAAATGTAGAAGTAAATGTGAATGTGCACGTGAAATACTACCATTAAATTCTCATCAAAGATCTGCTGTATCATAGTTAAGGACAGTAAAAGATTCTATCCTGTCAACAAATACTTAAATACAGGGAATCACAAAAATGTAGATGAAAACCCAGTGATAGAAGAAGGGCTAATGATTCACTTCCTAGAAGTTGGGGTAATATTAAACATAAATTTTACAGTGGTTGTATAAAAACTTTTGGCATATCATTCTAATTGAAGGAAACTGTTTATTGCTTTGAAAACTGCACCTCCATGGTGTGAGTTTTCCCGGAGGAGGTTTGTCCATATGCGAAGATAGTGCCATTGTAGCCACAAAGAACATCTATGGATAAAAAAAGAACAATAAGTCCAAAGCACATGCAATTTGAAATAAATGTATTTTGAAAGCATCTATTCATACCCTTAACAATCTGCTTGGCACAGGTGTTGTACACCTGCTCCTGGGTGGTGTTGGTTGGAAACACTCGGTCAAAGACATAGGACCTCCCCTGTGAAGACCATGGACAACAACAAACATTGAATAAAAGCACATAACAGAGAATACAGCTGCTTATAAACAAACTATGTTTCAGTTTTTGGTTTTCAATTCATAATTTTGAAAAAAAATTAGTACTTTTATTTTTTATTTCTTATGCAGAAAGTGTGTTTATCTGTTATAGATATGACATAGGAATTAAACTGCACAATAATGTGCAACAAAGTGTATGTCCAAGAATTAGTCATGTGTATAAGCTCTGGGAAATGATGTCAGCAGTGAGAGGTGCTCAGAGACTGACTGACTCATCCTCATGTGCCCGGCCATTAAAAAAAACTTGAGATATGCACTCATCTAAAATGGATCACTTTTAAGCCTTTAAATGTCAAAACCCATAGAGCAACTCATACTTATGTTATCATCCATCACAATATATTGCTGAAAACATAAAAAGCAATCTTCCTTTAAGATTTAAAAAATTATAACAGAACACTTTGAACTAGGTTGTGGAAAAATGTATACAAAACAAGTCTGTTTGTTACTGTGCAGACACAAACTGATAAGTTATACTGTTGCCAATATTGTCTTGCTGAAAACTGCTGAATGAAATCAACAAGGTTTTAAAAATGTACAAGACAAATCTGATTTTAATTTTGATGACAAAATATGAGTTGAAAACCATTAAATGTTTCTAACATTTTAATAGATGACACTGCTTTTATCACCCTGAAAGTAATTGCACAACAAAAGAAGATAATATCAGCAGAGAGTGAGAAACCCAGGTCTGCAGTGCTTCTTTCTCCCAGGTAGTCAGAGCCATATTTCATTCAGGACCTGGCAACTTCAGATAATGGATCAGGGTTGTGAAAAAAATGCCCTGTCACTAGTTAACAAGGTCAAAGAGACCAAAGTCGTATGAAAGACAATACAGACCCTTCATTAGTAGCTATATATTACCAGCCTCTGCTGTGTCCCTAGGTTAAGATCATTAGTCCTAACAAACTGTTACAAAACCACCTGTCATAGACTATTAACATACATTAATATTTACTTCTGTACTGTATTTTAAAATCTTTTTGTTAGTATTTAATGATTACCACGCCCATGAAGCTTTGAGAAAGACCCAGAACTAATAAATAAATAAACTGCTCATGAGGATACGTTTTTGCTGAGCACTAAAACATTCATTTTCATCTTCGTCAAACACAATTTGGGAAATAGGTTCAATCCCTTTCTTGCCAAAAGTTATTAAGAGTTGGTGTAGGTTAAAAACGAAGCTCAGGCCAAGAGACGGTTAGCGTAGCCTAGCTTAGCACCAAGTCTAGGAACACAAGAAAAACAAGAAAAAAGCTACCACTACCCACTAGAGCTAACTCCAACCCTCCAAAAGCGATTAGTTCAATCAATAAAGTTGCAAAAACATTGCAGTCACAAGCCAGGCTAACTGTTTCCCCCTGTTTCCAGCCATTGTGCTAAGCTATGCTAACTATGGCTGGCTATAGCTTTGTATACACTGGACAGATGTAAGAGTGGCATTTTGCTCTTGGGAAAAAAAGAAAAAAAAAATGTAGTTCCCAAAATGCTCCTTGCTTAACAAAATGCACTATAAGAAAAAAAATTTAGTTGAGCAAATAGCACCAAAAGGACACAGGTCAATAAATACAGACAGATGAAGCTCCTGCTCACGGTTTACTGAACTGAAATTACTACAGTGCATTAAAACTACATGCTAAATTATTTGAAATATCTAAACATTATGCTGTCCTTGAGTGTGGGTTCTAAGAAAACAGACGCCTTTAATGCTCTCAGCAGTTTGACATTTTGTTTTCACATCATATTCTGTGATAGGCGTAGGAAGATATTCTGTTTATTTAAAAATGCGTCCCACAAATAACTCAGCTCCTCCTAAAATACAAACAACTACCGTGTGACACAATGAAGAGTGACTCAGCCCTGACAATCCTCGCTGCAGGAACGAGGCCATTAAACCCCTGAATGTCACTGTCCCATCTGATACAGAGAGCACAATGCAACACAACAATGCCAGCTGCCAGAACATGAGCTGTATTAAATGTCATTAACAAATTGACTCATCTGCAGACCCACCCCCATGACAGAGTGATTTAACGGAGAGAGACACATTCAGTCCCAGGACGAGGGAGGGCGAGCCGGGGGAGGTAAAGAAGGAGACATAAAAATGGAGATGGATGAGCGAAGGAGAGACGTGAGGGTGAGAGTCAAAGAGTCAGTGACAAAATACAGAGAAGGAAACAAGAGATTGAGGAAAAATTGAGACAGACAAACAGACAGACAGATGACGACAGAGAAAAGAGAAAGCAGGTCAGTCAGTGATGTATTAGCTCATTGGATGATTATTGATCCTCTCTTTAGGCAGTTAGAGAGATCAGTTTCTGACTCTACTGTCCAGCGCCATGCAGAGAGGAGAGAGGAAGGTCAGGTCGAGATGTTTCCATTATCGCTGGAGGAGGCTTCAACATTGTTTCTCTACATAGGTCCTCTTTTGTTTCCTTTAATCTTCTTCAGACATGAGTTGCTGCTAAAGCCATATAACAAGTGACAAAAATAAGAAATTGGATTATTAAAAAAAAATCTATTTCTCTCTATTTTATTAAAGTATACAAAATTAGAGAGATAAATATGCATATGATTATTTTTTGTATCAGAAAGTAATACTAAAATAAGCCTACTCCGGCAGCTCTTTCAGTTTTGATGTTTTAGAAGATGTTTTGCAGCACTGGAGAAATTTGGATTATCCTCATATAAATGTCTTTTTTTCAGTTCTGACCAAAAAAAAAGTTTCCTGAGTGAAATGCAGCATTCAGACACATTACAGACAGCAGCTGTAACACATTTCATATTCAAAGACACTGAATTATGCACTCTGCGCATATAAATGTATCCACCCTAACGAACATAAATTACGCTTCAGAGTGAAGGGAACATGCAGCGTCATCAGATCTGGACCCATCTCCAAACTTCAGTATCCACTACAAAGATCATCACCACACTGCCTGCATCTGCTGAGCAAAACACACACAACAGAGCAGAGGAGAACAGAAAGCCTGCATGTGCTGTTGGTTCGCCCTCTTCATTATGGAGAGGTTAACCAGACAGAAACAGAGTGAATGAATGGACCCGTCAATGTGAGCCTAGAAAACACACATTCATTAACAATCATTTCAATTTGTCTGTGGAGATTGTATTAGACGTGTGCTCTAAATCAGGATTACACCACAGTTTAAAATATTTGATGTAAGTCCATTTCATCATATTAAAGTGTGCAGTCTAACCCTGTTGTTAGGCAGGTTATGTGTAATCCGTGCTATACAATGCAGAGCTCAGTCATCTTATAAGGGCGCGTTAGTCTCGGTGTATTTTTGCTTTGTCATCTTTGTGTTACACAGATTTCGTGTGGAAAGGTGTGGTATTTCTATGTGCTGCACCAATTATCATGTTTCCCTGCACAATCCACAACCCAAACAGATGGGTCCAGCAGCTGATGGTTTATTGATGAGGGCCCTGTGTGCACAACAAAGCGCCTCCCTTCACTTACCCCGGCGACGACAGTGTCATCTCCTTGGAACTTGGGGAGAAACTGGTCCCCGCGTAAAATCTCCGACTGGTTGAGAGGTCGAAAGCGACACAGCACTTTTATGTTGCACTCCGCTGGGACATCGGCCATTGCGCAGATTCAAGGAGGAGGAAGGATGCTGCTTTCTGCTGGTCGGGAAGATGCTGCTGGGGCTGGAGGCGGACAGACGCCGATCGGGGCCTGATCTGACCGTCAAAATAAAGGACGAGGGATGGCCGGAGACTTCGACCTTCTTCGTCGACAGGACTCTGAGGTCGGTGGAGAGGTTGGACGGTTTTATCCTGTCAGGCTGAGAGAGGCTGCAATTTATTTATGCGCAGCTGGATGTTGTTTCCGTGTCGCAGTGAGGCGGGCAGGCTAAATTAGATGTCAACGCGTAAAACGATGCCCTACCTACATCATTAAAACAAGCGACCTCAGTGATGCTCGATCTCCTCTGCGCGTTTATCTGACGCTGTCTTTCTCTCTCGTTTTTTCTTGTCTTTCTCGGGCGCGTCGGTGGATTTGCGTCTGGCCGGTTGAAGGTGAGATGCTGCTGGAAGGGCAGTGAGGTAAAGCTGCTGATGATCGGCCTGCTTTGGTCGCCACAGCGCCCTCTATCGGCAGGCCGGGGAAGGGCGTGGTCTGCATCCGCCTCTTTAAAGTGGTACCCACAGCCCCAGCATCCTCAGCTCAGCATCCTCACGTGCAGGCGGAAACCAGGGCCCCATGCTGCTGCGTCACATCCGAGCGGAGGAATGAAGGATAACTTCATTTCAGCTCCTGTGAAGCAGCCACCAAGCCTGCTGATTCAGTGACTAATCATCACAGCCATACTTTGGCCCCTCTCCGTTGCCTGACTGTATTTATTTCTTGGAAGACACATCAAGCCATTATGGGAAGGCAGCGAGGACTATTGATTAAAAGATGAGCTCGGGCCTCACCTTCAAGAGACAGGGATGATGCAGCATAATGTCAAAAATGTAAACACTTATCATCCATTAAAAAGAAATCAAAAACAGACAAACACATCCAGTCTGAAACCATAACGTCCTTCACCACAGTGATACACTGGGACTGGTGGGATCCTAAAGGCCAATAATTCTGCAGTGATAATCAATATTACTATTGCAGTTGCCCCTGAATTTTATTGTTGGCACAGTAACATGAGTAAAGACCCAATACTTAAACCTCTTCTACTCCAGCTCACAGGTCAGAAATGATTGTAACAGCAGAAAACTGCTACTGTAACGTAGTATTGTTTTCACGTTCTCTCTGGACCTTGTGAAATCTGTAATTTTATGATCACTTTAACAGGGCATGGATATGAGACTTGTTTTTTAAGCAATTGATTAATTCGAATAGCTTTACATGTCCAATATAATGCTTATTCAACAATGTGCGAGAGTTAAAGCTAAATTCAGATACGCAAATTGCATCATACAGTTGCTCAACATCTTTTTTGGGACAGAAGTCAACACGAGGTAACTTTTCTGTAAATAGTTTAATATTAAATAAAAAAAGACTCCCATATAAAAAAGAAAGCTACAGTCCACAATTTAATCGTCTTTTTAAACATAAGTATTGAAAGCAAGGGGTAGAATGAGAAAAATACTTAATTACAATTCCCAGAAAAATTCACAATTCATTGTTTTCTCTCTTGTCTCTTTCTCTAACAATATAAAATCAAAATAAAACACATTAACTGTACATATATACAAATCTCCAAGTGTAGAAATTGCATAATCTGCTTTCTTTTTCACTTTATTCTTTTTTTTTTTCTTTTCTTTTTTTTTTTTCTTCTTAAATACAGCTAGAGATGCCAGTACTTGGGGCAGGGCAGTGTGTGGAGGAGAGCTCAAACAGTGATATGAGACACAGGGAGGATATTACTCCAAATCCACAGTAACACACGGACTCAATAGATCCACGTAAGACATCATAGCTCTCTGCGTTTAAATTTTCCAGCCATTCGTTCATACAATCAAAGGACATACTGTACTTTCTATAAACTCAGGGATCCTGCAAATGCTCCATTTCAAAATTTAGTCCAGATATTAATGTCATGGCCGGGGGGGGGGGGGGGTAGGTCAACAGCCTCCATGTCACCATAGCTACAAGCTGTTCTGCATGTAAATTTTAAGTGGATTATCAAAGTGGGACAAATGGTGCTCAAAGTTTTTCTGAATTGTTCCAAATTTGTTGTGGACCTTGCAAATTTCAAAAACCGGGTGTGGCCAGATTCACTTAGAATTGTTTTCTAACCCTGATGTGCTGCACAAAAAAACTTCAAATTTTAAAACTCGTGTTTTGTCAGTTCATAAAACAGTTAGTGATATACAGACCATTAAAGGGAAAATTGCACAGGATGTGGAATCAGGATTTAAAAAAACAAAAGTGTTGACAAGTGGTTGATGTAAACTGGCTAAGAAACCTGATGGGGTGAACCACATTATTTCCTTGGCTTGTCCCATACAAAAGTTTTTTTTTTATACTGAGAAAGAAAAAAAAAAGCTCAAGTCTGTTCCCTCCTATATTCTCTTCCAGCACCTCTCAATTACATTTCTTTGAAATACAACTGCTGTGTGTCTCTTACCAACAGACAGAGTCCAGTTTACTAAAATGAAAATAAATTCAACTCAATATTGGACAGTGAGGGGCTCAGCAACAGCACTGTTGTCCAACACACATATAAAAAGACACACACAGCCACACACGTACAGACACACTTTCAACAGAGAGCATCGTTCAAGTAGATGGGCTTTATCCTGACTCACAGTTACACACTGATGAGAAGAAAACAGTACTCTTGCTTGTTATTTTTTGTTTTCTCATTGACATAATTCTAACACCGACCATAATTAACAGATCTCTGATCACAATGTCAAGCAACCATTATTTTGTGAACTAGACCTAAGAGAAGACCTAAGTGAAAAAGTATCCACAAACTCTCTCCTTTTTTTCCTTTTCTTTTTTTTTTTTTTTTTTTTAAACATTTTATAATTTATTTTTTCAGACTAGATCTCTCCTATGTGTTTTTCTTAGTGGTTGCCATAACAATGGTTGACATGACAACAACATAATATTAGTGCAGTTGAATTAAAAAAAAAGGTCTAAACAGTGGTGATGATGGTGGCGAGATGGGGTGGGAAAGGGGGATGTCTGGCCACCTTTGATTGGTGAACAGTTCTGACTGACTGCTCCCTCCACCAATCACTGCCTCTGAGACCTGGCGCCTCGTCGCCTCCTGCCGCGGACTGACCTCTCAGGTCTTAGCAGTGCTGTCTGGAACAAGAGAGAGAAATGTCAGTAAGTCTCCTGTCCAGCCTCCCAGCAGTGACTGAGCAGAAACCTTTCGCTGTAGAAAGCACCTCACAGTCAGAGTGGAGTGTGCACTACAGTGCCGCTGCAGTTTGCATTGACTAGGAATCTGAACAAAAACCTGAAACCTGCTGTTTTCTTGACCTAGAAAATACCAATCTCGATGGTTTTCTCAACTGCTGTTTTGAAGCTCAAGAATGAACATCAGCTTTTGAGCTCACGTGGACGACAAGTCCTTAAAATAGAGTTCAGAAAAATGGAAATTAAATCTGTGATTCTATGACAAGTGAGCAGCTCTATCTGCTCATACAGGTTGTGTAATCTTTTTACAAGCTGCAACAGCCTGGCTGGTATTGTTTTCACCTTGTGAGTCTGTGCACTCAAATAATAACATTGTAATGGCTACTGATCCCGACACAAGACACTTTCTAGTTGTAAAAGCTGCTTTTTGATTTATTTATTTTTTTATGCTGCACTGCAGTATCCCCAGACTCTCTTGGGACAAGCAAAGTAAACCACTTTCACTAAGTTACTCTCCAACAGGAAATCTTATGCCGTTTTAAAATGTTGTGTGATTCTACAGTAGAGTCTTACCGTAGCCTTGGTTTCCTCTAGTGCTGTAGCATCCACATCTCTGAAGTCTTCTAACACATTCTGTAGCCTAACAAACAAAGAATGAAAATGCATTAGTAGTCAATGCAGCCCATTATAGCCAAATACTCCCACTAGGACAGATATAAGGTCTTGCAATCAGATTTTTTGTGGAAAGGATTGATGGTTATTCATAATGGAAAATGGTCATTTCCCTGTATAGTTCAACGTGAACAATGAAGACAACTTACGTTTGTTTCCTTTTCCTTCCTCTTCTGGCTCCTCCCGGTGCTCCTGTTAGGTCCTTGGGAGGAAGAATCAGAAATCATATTGTAAAAACACCACAAAGACACAATGACAGCATTTATCACAAATTCAAAATGTAGCCATTTAAATCAATCACTATTTTTACAGTCATAGATCCATACCAAAATACAAATTCTGATGACTCAGCAGGTTGATGATGCAGTCCCACTTTGTGATATAAAATTGTGCCCGAGTTTGAATAAAGCAGAAGAATCAGACACATACCCTTCCCTGTTCAGTGTGCAGCAATGTCCCAGCTGTCTCCTCATTGGGCCTCCCACTGCATCCATCCATGGGACTGAGGTACCCTGAATGGGGAAGGTGACCCTGCCTATCCCCCCCTGCCTCCACGAAAGGACACACAGCTGCAGCAGGGCCCGTACAGTCCGTCTTAGCCTCTTCCAAATATATGGGTGGCATAGGAGGTTCTGGGTGCGTATGTCCCTCTACTATGACTGGCTTCCTTTGTAAGGGTGACGTAGACCCATCCTCAGTGGGTTTGGGTGTCCCCTGGGCTGGGGAATGGGCTGCTGCTTCCAGGCTGAGTCGGGATAAGTCTGGGTTGCGGAGGGAACAGGCCCTACGTGGACTCAGTGAGACAGGGGCACTTGCCTGTGGCAGAGTTGGGACAGAGGTGGAGGGGGTATGGTGCTCCACAGGGAAAGAAACTGGCGGTAAGGCACAGAAGGGTGAAGTGGGGTCAGATGGCCCCAAGTGAGCCCCGTCTTCCTGCTCTTTAGCACTGACTTGAAGGAAGGAGGTATAAATCGTGTCCATGAAAGAGGTGTAAGGATCAATCACAGACCTGCCCTCAGATTCTTGCTGGGGGGGTGGGTTGGGTTCTTGGGCAGGGGCAGGAGCTGGAGGCGGAGCTGGAATGGGACTGGCATCCACATCAGGAGTAATCTGACTGGTTGGAATGTCTTCCTGGTGGGCAGGGCTTTGTGTTTCCTGCATTGAGACTGGCTTCTCTCCCTCTGAGGCCGGTGCAAGGTTTAACTGGAGGAAAAAAACCAGTAGAAATGTTCAGATCATCCAGGCAGTCAAATATCCCCAACAACAAAGGGAAACAAATATGGCTTCTCATTGAAACAAAACAACTCGGAAGCATTATATCCATATTTCCTGACATATATGCAGTACAACCTCTGTTTAAGCCACAGATAATTCATAACAGCCCAGAGCACTGAGCATCTGCCAAGATAAAGCCTGATCCTACTTATGTTATGTAAATGACACTTTTAAATAACAGCTGTAGAGTACTGTGACTTTTTTTTTTTTTTTAATTTCAACTGCGAGTCACTTGTAAAACTATCTGCACTATCTGCTGGAGGAGATGTCTAGCTCTATTGGAGCTGTTGGGCCTCTGAAAGAGTGGTTGTGCAGTGGTTGTTACAGATTGTGGAGATACTTCCCTCACCAAAGATCTCTGGCTGAGTATTAGCACCATTTTGCAAAGAGCACTTTAACCAAATAAGTTTCACTTTGACCTGTCATCAAGTTTCTCAGATAATTAATTTCAAGGGCTGATATGACAATGGCAAAACGTAGCCTTTTAACCAACTACAATGATAGTTAGTGTCTCCTAAAAATGAAAAGCTGCTACCTGCTCAGGAGTAATTTACACTGATGTGCTCAAATTCTTGACAAATACAACATCCACTTTCTCCATTCACTCACTCACAAGTGCAATGAAATACTTGCTGTTTAGAGTACAGCTGTCATAAAGTAGAGCAGCACTGCAACACTGCATGCCAATGTGGACAAAAAGAAGGGGTCTGATTTTGACTGACTTTATTTTATACCAGTTCTTTATATGCCAGCATTTGCCCAGACTTTGATCTGTAGGATCAGCTTAGGATATTGAGTAAAAACATCATTGAACAATCTAAGCGCATATATCTCTAACAAAATCACTAGGCAGTAGCCAACTGATAATTTATCTGCTAAGCTATATTCCCCACCTTTACCCACCTGTATGTTGTTGAGCAGGTTGATGGCCCCATCAGGACCCTGCAGCAGAGACATGCCCAAAGCAGAGGTTTGGACTGGGGGTAGGAGTATGGAACCTGTTCCAATCCCTACCATGTTATGGAGGCCTGCGATGCCAGAAAGATCTCCTGCAGAAGACACATTTCACATTTATTCCCAACCTACTTTAAACTTCATAAAGAAGTGTTACAGAGTGGGATCAGTAGCTCACCTAGTACAGCAGGGTTAAGCAAAGTGGGAAGTAACTGTTGGAGAATGGGGTTGTCTTTGCCTTGGAGAGATAGGGGTATCAGGGTGTCAACACCAGCATCAGTAGGTACCTGGAGAGTAGAGGACACGAGAGGAGAAAATCTGAATTTAAAAAAAACTCACACAAATGTAAAAAGCAAAAAGGGAGATTTGAGGCTGGAAACATACAGAGACTTTACTAAAATTCAAATTATTGTATCTCTCTGTTAAAAAAAAACCTTTTGAAAAATATGTGCATTCACAACACAAATACATTGACAGACTGTACCCAATCTAAACAAACCATTTAGTTTGTGGAGGGTTTCATAGTGGTTTAGGGAAAAACATGTTTTAGCAGGAAAGAAATTTTCTGAGTTTGAGAGGGAAAAAAAGCTAATAATGCAGGAAAAAAATGGGAACAGTTAAGGAATTGACCTCAGGTTTTGCAAGGGAAACTAACAGGAGCTCAGAGGAAAGAGCTATAGGAGACAAGGGAGCGTACCTGAGGTTGGCTATGTTGGGATTGCTGTGCAGGAGCTAATTGGGTGTGGGGAGATGGGTGGAGCTCTGCAGAGCTCAGGGCAGCAGTGAGCAAGGCAGGGCTGAGGGGCAGGAAGGCTGCAGGGGGAGGAGGAAGAGTGGCAGGAAGGAGCAAAGACTGCAGGGCTTGGATAGTGCCCTCAGCTCCTGGAGGAATGGGGAGAAGGCCCTGGGCAACCTCCAAGAGCCCTGCGCCTGGTAAGGTAGAGGGATCCAGGAGGCCAGAGGCTTTATCCAGGGTGAGTCCCTCCAGAGTGGTAGGAATCTGCTGTGGCTGCTGGAGAGGTACTTCCAAGCTGACCTGGCTCAACTGACCCAGCCCAGACAGAGGTAACAGAGGTGCCTGCTGTTGTCCAAGCAACAAAGAGGCCATTATCAGAGCTTGAAGGCTAGGTTTTTCTGTTAAGCCTAAATCAGCTTCCTGTCCTGGAGTAGGGGTTGATGCTGGGGGTGGGAGTGGGTTCAATAGGCCCAAAAGGTTCAGCGGCAACTCCCCTTGGGCACCACTCAACAAGGGCAACAAGGGAAACAGAGGATTGGTGTTTATCTGTTGTTGCTTCTGTTGTTGATCCTGGTTTTGCTGCTGTGCCTCCTGTTGCATCAGTAAATGCTGTTGCTGCTGCTCTGATTGCTGCTGTTCTGTTTGTAGTGTAGCATTGGCAGTGGGTATCTGTGCATGTTGTCCTCCCAACCACAGCCCCCCTAGAGGCAATGAAGCAAGGACTGTAGGGTCCAGGAGGGATGGTAGACCTCCCGTTGATGACAGCAGCTGTAGCAGCTGCTCTTGGTTCATGAAGGGGAAGGCCTCTGCCAGAGGTAAGGGAGTGGTTGAATCACCCAAAGCTGAATGGGTGGGGGGATTGTTATTATCCCCAAGACGGGAGGAAATGGCAGGCCCAGGGCTGGCGGCTGCTGGAGGTTTGGTCACTGTGGACACCTTTGGGTCCACACATCCAGACTCCTCTGCCCCTGCAGAGGAAAAGACATGAATCATTCACCTCCGCTCAGGATGACTCATAAATCAATAATAATATTCCAAATATATTTTCTTACAGCAGATTTAACTGTGGTGGCTCACTCTGGTGCAATATGAGTGCAGACAATTATTTAGAAAACAGCATTTGATTCATAAGCTAAAAATAAAACATCAATAACAAAAACACATTTGCACTCAATCCAAAGCAACAGACATAGTGGGTGCAATAATGACAGGAAAATTATTGCTAGCCCTGAACCATCTTAAGATATATCTACATCTGGAAAGCCTAACAGGGAAAGTTCATGAAAAAAACTCACATTTTAATATTTTTGGAAGAATCTTCATGTCTATACAGATTCAGTAAATTGCAAATCTCTCCAACCATTTTACTTCTTTATGTACTAATGACATATTTCAGACTAAAGAATTCCCTCACCTGCAGTGTGATTTTCTAGGGAAGACATCTCAACATCAGTGGTGCGGTCGGAGGAGCTGCCCTCCCCCTGTGGCACAATGGAAGATGCTGCAAGAAGGGCCAGGACATGGTTGCTAAGATCAAGAGGCTTTGGGGAGGTGGATACTGCCATAGAAACACTGCCTTGAGAATGACTCGGGTCAACTGATGTTGATATGCTGTTACTACTGATCTCCATGGCCACAGTGCCCTCTGGTGCGGCTTCCTGCAAAGGTGCCTGGGAAACAGAGTCTATTGTAGGAATGTGGTTTTCAGTTGATTGATGCTTGTCTGAGGGGGTTAGGGACGTTTGTTGAGAAGGGCTGCTGCTGTTGTGTAAAACTACGTTTGAGTTGGGCAGCACTGTAGAAGGAGGAGAATGTCTTTGTAGAGGACTTGATTTATCAGACTGGTGGTGTGAATGGGACTGCACTGATCTGAACTGAGAGGAAGTGGGAGGAGGAGAAAGCGGCTGTGGCACAGAGGGCAGTGAGTTAGTGTCATTGGTTAAGCAGGGTGACCGACTCTGTGGGTGCCTGACATGAGAATGAGCAGTGGGGGAAGAGGGTGAAAGTCTGGGGCTCTGTTTATTAGTGTGTACAGCTCCTTCAACAGAAACAGATCCTGGCTGAGCAGAAGCAGAGCTGGATGCTGATGCTGAGGCCTGCGCATTCTGCACACTGAGCAGGTGTAACAGAGCAGACAGAGGCTGGGTAGGAGGATCCAAGCCAAGAGGAGTAGGCGTCAGGCCTGTAGTGAAATCCAGAGCCTCATTCTGTCGAGGAGGCCTGGGAAGGTGTGCTGTCTGTCGAGGAGCAGGGAGCCTGGGCATCTGCCCGGGGAGGAGATGATGATGGGTTTCCCACATAACAGCATTCTGGTTCTGCACAGCTGAGGTAGAGGACGAGGAGTGTGAGGAGGAGGGGGAGGAAGACGAGGAAAGGTTGATAACTGTAGCAGAAACAGCCTCTCTTGGTGGGGTCTTCTGTGGCCCATTAGCCAGCTGCTGGGTGTCTCTAAGCATGCTGAGCACTGTCGGAGACCGCCGTTGCCTCTTCCTGTGCGATGCGTTGCGCTCTGCTATTGGAGGCAGGTGGGGCAGAGAGGAAGCCAGGGACTGGGCAAGAGAGTGGGATTGAGGAAAGAGGATGGCAGAGGCTGCTGCAAGGGAGGAATGGGGAGGCCTGGCAGAGGCGATTGCAGAGGGAGGGTGGCTATTATGTAAAGTGCTGTTAGTTACCTTTGATGACTGCTGCTGTGCCTCTTTCAAGACCTCCAAAGAGGGCAAACTCACTGGGTTGCTGGCTGCATTTGAGCTCTGGCACTGGGTTATCTGGTTAGCCAGCTGAGCCTTGGCAGCTGCAGAGAGTAAGTTACTTGCAGGGAAAGAAGCTGGATGTGGCATTTTGCCCTGATGGCTGTGGTGGTGATTCAGAAATGGCCCCAGAGGTAAGGTAGAGGGGCCTGCAGAGTTCAACCCAAAACTTGGTGATCCTGCGCTAGAAATCTGGCTCACGATACTCTTTGAAGGCTTTGAGGAGAGAGCATGAGGGTTGCTACTGCTTTGGTTGGTCATTAAGGAGGGGTTATTCGGGTTTAGGACATGGTGGTTATTAGTGCTGCTGTTGCCTGAGTTCTTAAACTGCTCCAAGATATCTTCCAGCTTGTACTTGGGGAAGTGGGGGCTGGGGATTGGGGAGCCACCAGGGAGAGGGGAGTGTGGAGAGGAAGAGGTGGATTTCCTCCTCTGAGACAAGTTACTTCCCATCTGTCCTCCTCCTTCTGCTAATGTTGAGCATCCGCCCTGATCAGAAAGAGGGGAAGGAGAGGCTGAAGGGTGGCGGCTCCGCTGATGAGGAGAAACGCAGTTCATGTTATGGACAGAGGGCGAGAGGGAGGGAGAAGGACGGAGGGTGGAGCCTCCCACAATAACACCATGAGGGTGATGAGTGTGAGTCTGTCCTCTAGCAAGTGTCATAGGGGAAGAGGGAGGAGGTGAGGAGAGGGGCCCCAGCCGAGGAGAGCCAGGAGTCTCTGGGGTTTTGGGTGTTCTTTGACCTTGACTGACGTTCTGAGGTGTGGGGGTATGGGGTGACCTCTGGGCAGCGCTGTAAGATGGGAATGAAGAGTTGGAGGAAGAGGTGGAGGACACAGGGAGAGGAGGAGGATGGTGAAGCCTTCTCAATGTATCTAAAGGATGGTGAGAGTTTGTGCCTGTGTTAATGATGGGGGCGGAACCATTGTACGGGTAAATAAACTGGTGGGGGGATTTTGGACTGGCACAGGGATTTGTATGGAAGTTGTTGGGGGGTCGTGCAGGGACTGGATGGAGTTTGAGATGGTAAATGCCACGGTCGTCTTCTTCCCGCTCCGCGAGTAGACCCTTTGGATCACGGTTGTCCACTCGACTGCTCACCTCTGAAAGTGAACACACACAGAGTGTGTTACTTAATTTCTCTACATTTAGAAAATAATTCCTCTATATGAATATTCTGCCATAATGGGTGATGGAGTGGGTGCCCAGGAAAATGTTCCTGATGTTTTTAATGAATTTCCAATGTATTAGTATGTTACTGCTATCAAAATATGAGTGGTTTCAGTTCTGTGTAGCCGACAGCTGCCGCACTGACCAGCCCTCATTCTTTCAACCCCACACCCAGCTGCTCTCACAGGACTTGCAGCCATTACTGCCTGCTCACACAGATGTAAGATTCCACTCCCACACACTTCTGTGGTAACTGCTCAGTTTTTTGATTTTGTTTTTTACAAAATGAAAAATCTGTCTGGTACCTTCCTACAGAGAAAACAAGATACATTTAGCACTTTTATGGATTTTTTCGGAGGCATTAGGAACTAAAATCTAATGGCCATATTGACTGACGCAAACCAGACAATAAATATCAGACTTTAGAGTAGCAGTGATGGTGTTATTGCTTACAGAACTGATGTCAATTTGTTTAATGATATTAAGAGAAAGAGAGAGAAATGCATTTGAAGAAATGTGATTCCTCTCATACTTTTATAAATTACATTTCATCCCACAGTGATGACAATGCTGACTGTGCACACGCACACACGCACACTAGAGTTGATTTGTGTTGGGTCCTGTGAGATCCTGATCACAGACCTGTTGCAGCCGTCAACACAAGGTCACTGTGCACACAGGACACTCAACCCTAACAACAATAGATTTGGTGAAGGAGAAGGGAAAGAAAAAAAATGCTAAAAATCTATATTTGCTTTTTAATTAATGGTTTGCTGATCAGCAAATTAAAAAAATTAAAATGCATTTAGCTAATCTGTTAAGATTGGTATACTAAAGTTATTTCAACAGATTTTTTATGATTTTATTTGATTATGTTCAAAATTTTACCTGAATGATGAAGGTTGGGGAAGGGCAGCTGCGAAGCTTGCATACTGCGACACAGAGCAGCCATTGCTACCACTTTCCTGCGGTGGTTACACAGTTTGGTCATGTCCTGCTCTGTTTTGCCTAAAGGCTGGCTGTGCTGTTCCACCTTCATTCCCACAGTGAAGTTGAAAACCTGCAGGATACCAGATAAAAGACAATTAGACAGAATTCAGAGAGAACTCTTTTCCAAACATTTAATTTAATTTAAGACAGTTAAAGCCACCAGTAAGCTGTTCACACTCAATGCATGCATATTCTCACAAGGATGACTCCTTGTTGTGTCTGAACACACTACTGTTATTAAAATTAACCCACCACACTGGTCAAGTGAGTTTGAAGAGGTTAAACGGTCCTCCCCACATTGTTTAAATAAGTGTAAGTGCACAAAGAACTTTCTATTATTAATAAAGCAGTAAAGTTTTAATACGTATTTATAAAGCAATAGTGACTCCCACATCATCAAACACATAAAAATGTATAACTTTTAGACTGGCTTCACCTTATGGATAATGAGTGGACACTCCAGGCCACATTTGCAGGTGCCATCAGTCAACAGATAGGCCTTGACCTCATCCAGAGAAGACAGGGCAGTGCCACTGGGACTGAAAATTATATAAGCAGAGACAACACATTAAAAAAAAAAAACTAAAAACCTTATCCTGGAGCAAATATCAATGAAAGCCCCAAAACCGCCATCATACGTGACACTAACATTTTCTGAAATTCAACAACTTAAATCAAATAACAAAAACAGACAATGCACAGTACACTATATCTGTGGTGATGAAAATCAAATTAGCCTCATAAGACTTATTAGGTTATCATAGACTAGATTGGAATTTGATGTCAGCTACCTGTCACCTTGTCATCTTTTAGGGGTTACTTGAAATGACTGACAATACAGTTATAGTTACTTGGTAGTTTAAGTTGATTACTTAGCTGATCACAAATTAAGGATACAGGCTATAAACAAACTGCTACTGCATTATACAAGTTCTCTGAGGATGGAGTTGTTAGGGTTAAGGTTAGGATCTGAGTTAGGTACAGAATCCTTTTCAAATAATATGTAATGTAAATACCTCTGTGAGGGAATCTGTCCAGGAAAAAGAAAACAAACTACCTTTGTATTGAGATGGCTTTTCCAAATGGCTTTTCCAAATGTCCCCCCCCCCACCCCCCCCCACAGACAAGCGTTTCCTTGCATATTCAGATCAAATGTGTGTGTTTGCTATAACATTACTGTGTGATGCATATGTGAAATTGCAGGACTGTTAAAATGTCAAACATAACATTTTTACCCCACTGGCGTACTTGACCAGTTGATCAGAGTTTTACTGGTGGCTTCTATATTTTCACCGACTCAGCAGCCAAAAAGTGAAAACAAGTCTTTTCATTTTCATTGATTTAGTAATTATAGCAGCTCCATATTGCAAAACACTCCACTCATTCAATTACACTATATGACATTGGGAAAATATAATTATAATAATAATAATTCATAATTAATTTGTATCATTAAGTTATTTTCTTGCTTCACATGAAGAACATTTTGAATAGTTAGGCAGTCCTCTCATGGCACAGATAGAACCAATAAATCAAATGCAACCCTTTTAGGCATACTGTGTGTTAAGATAGCAACAAACAAATATCATCATCTGATGCCAGTCATAGCCCGTGGAAGTCACATTTCTGAAAACAAATCTAACAGCAGATTATAAAACACAGCTAAGCACCAGAAAGCCATAATTATGTCAGTACTGCTCTCTTAACTCTAAAACTGCATAATATTTTACTGGCTATCTGTTATGTCAGACCCTGTTGTTCACCCACCAGCAAAGAATGATCTGAACCTGTGATCAGCATTCCTTGGTTCATTGTTGACATCTACCCTGTGCTTGTTCTTATAATAATTGTGTTCTGATTATAAAGTAAGCAAAGTGTCTCATTTATATGCTTTACTCGCACATATATGAATTAACCTGGATTTGAGGCATCCATAATCGCAAAACATCAGCCGTTAACATTACAATACATTAGTTAGAGGAAGACAGAGCCCTCGCTTCTCATGTCCTCTTATAACAAAAAAAAACAAAAACAAAAAAAAAAAACCCATAAACAAAGCGACAGTTATATTTTAAACAGCTCATTGCCGTTTCAGTGATACAGCAATCAGATGCATTTCCATTTCACTGGTTTGAAATGTATTCTTTTAAAACAACCTCCTGATAGTCAGAGTTCCTATACAATTTCCCATTTAAAATGTCACATTTTACACACTTTCACTTTGAACAAGGTACAAACCACATTTCAATGAAATATGTGAATTCCAATCAAAAATAAACCAAAGGGAACTTGTGAAAGTTGTGGTGAAAGAATTACTGCATCTTAGGCCACATTCATCTTTCTGGGTAATATCCCTCCACATACAGTGGCACAACCAGCTGTCTCATTTTTCCAAAGTGGGTTATTTACTTTACACATGCATAGAGTCATACATGTGTACATTAATAACCCTTCACATCAGATTAATTTGTCAAAACATCAGTAAACATCTGCAATAAGTCCTCACGCACTTCTGTTTAACTAAACCAACACACCTGACATAGATCACCCGCCCGCTCTCCACTCTCCTCTGCCAGCCGATGGGGACGTGTATTGCAGTGGTGTGGACCCCATCCTTGTCCCCACTGACAGTCTCACTGCCTCCCATCATTTTGTAGCTGCAGCCTGCCAGCACCTTGAAAAAATAGCCAATGTTAATACATCTTATCTTTTTAATGCCTTAAAATCAAGTTCAATTTCATTAAAGAGCCAAAACTTTTGCTTTAAAATGTTACATATCCCCATTGACTTTCTTTTTGCCAATATCTGTGTCTAAAATGTTTCAATGTGTTCATTTTTTAAGCCCATAGAAAACTAGAATATATATATATGGACCTATAGTCTGTTGCAGGCATCAGTGTAGTTTCCGGTGCAGCAGTGGGAGTCACTAAATTAGTAAAAACACACATGTATAAAACAGATGAACAAATGCCTCTGCAGTTAAGTCTAAGGAATAGCAATGCTCTAATTAAAGCAACCTGAATGCCAAGTGTGTCGGCCACTTTCATCTGATTACACAACATAAAAATGTCAATGTCAAATGTTACAAAATCTTACCAGGACACCATGATGAAATCAGCCTGGCTGGCCTTATCAGAATCATGAAAAATACATACACTAAGTGCTGCTTATTTTATGCATTGCACTACTTCATTGTCACTTACCGAGACTTCATTTCCCAAAAGGCCTGGCATAGTGCCCAGCGTTTACTATCCTTAAGTCTCTGCTCTTGACAATTTAAGCATCTACATCATATAGTCTCATTTAAAAAAAAAAAAAAAACACAACAAAAAAAACAAAATATAATGTAAACTAATTACTGCTGTGTGTGGCCATGGGAAAATGAATATTTCAGTGTACTGCTAAAGTAGAGTAAAAAAGAACAAGTGAAGCACATTTTGCATACCTTGTCATCTTTGGGAAGCCAGGATCTGTTTTGGCTATGGTATCCACTGTCCAATGTGCATGCTGGTGGGTTAGAAGCACACAGACTGCCAGTAAACCTGACTGGAGGCCCAAAGACCTGGACTTTCCCCAGCAATGAGGTAGCTCCTCAACTTAGAGGATGACTCCTACAGATTTATTTGTTCCGTTCACATCAGAGTAAGGGCTTGGATGAAGATGTAGAGCCTGCAAAGAAAGGTGGAGGAGGATTATGTAACCTAACAGGAACAACCAGGTTAACTAACGCAATAAAAAATTTCCTGCAATGTGTGTTATCCAAGCGTGCTTAAAAATGTTGCATCAGATGCATTACTCTCATAAATAAAAACTACTTCACGACAAACCGACTACTTTGAAGTGAGAGGGTGTGTTTTGCTAGGCCCTTGGTTTACTGGATGTTTAGTTACACTAAAAAGCGGCCGCCTTACCAAGAAGCTAACAAGCTAGCAACATGGACAGAGCCAGAAATAAAATCTTAAAGCAAAAGCAGCTCAGGTCAACATGTCTGCAGTGTGCAGACATGTAACATTATTTCCTCAACTACACGGCAGAAGGCAGCTAGGCTAACAGCTAAGCTAACTGGCTACCCTACTTTGTACTGTGTTGTCGTGACAGCTGTCAGGCGCACAAAACATCACGGTGCGAAACTCTTTCGCGTTAGCTACGGCAACATATAACGAGCAATGCATTGCACCGCTTTGCACCACATACAGCATGAAGGCGGTCACCAGATTTCCCTTACTTGTTTACTGACAGGCGTTAGCCAGCGTTTGTGTTAGCGGGACCTGTGACCCTCTCTCTGCCTGCTGGCGAAGTTTTGGAGTCCTGGCTTTTCTGGGTCGCGGGAGAATCAAGAGTTAGCTGGTTGGCTAACGGACTAGCAAGAGAATGTTTTGAAAACGGCTGATACTTAAATAAATAACCGTAAAATAAACAATTCAACTGGTCAAATCACATATTCGCGCGATTGGTCAGCCCTCGGTGTTTATGCAACGTCTGCCAGTCGCATTTAAAAAACAAAGGGCAATAACGCTTCGTTTTCCTGCGCCTGGGATGTCGGTGCTAATGCCAGCAGCTAGGCTAGCAGAGCTAACTGACTGAAATTTACTTGATTGTGGAGAGTCCCGACAACACCGGAGGATGTCCCGCTCCTGCTGCTCAGCTATCCAGCCGTCACTTTGCTTTCTGTTCCGCTAAACCGTCCTGCAATCCGATGTATCCCGACAACCATAATAACGACTCATGTAATTCCTAATTCACAGTTGCCCACTGTTTTTTTTTTTTCTTACAGATTCCGAGAAAAAAAATAATGGAGTTTTTCTGTCGCGCATGCGCAGTCGGCGCCCAGGGAGTATTGTACCCGACATGCACCGGGACCTTTGTAGTGCTCCAGACAGACGTGAGAGGAGCAGCCTGATGGAGGACATGATAATGACACAATAATAACAGGCCCGGGATTCATGTCTGCTGCACACAATTATGCATTCATGCTCACCTGCTCAACACATCCTTTATCAAGATACAGGACTAAAGTGTGTATACATATATAATAAAAACACCATGTAAGACTCTGTAGTAAACTGCATTGGCAATTACTGTTATATAATTTTGTAATTATTACATTACATTTGTTTGGTAATAGAGCATGCATCACTGAATCAAACAGGATTGATAAGAGCCTTACAGTGACACCTGCAATATTACATAATCTTTAGTCTCCCCTCGCTTGTGGATGGGCCTTGAGCTCAAATGTAGTTTTTATAATGCATTTATTGGTTCAGTTTACATGGGTTTATACGGTGTACATATTGTAAATATATTTGTACCCTACTAAGTAGTTGCTAAAAACACAATGAATATCTAATATATGCATAATGTGCAGAAAGTGGCAAAAAGGTGTTCAGTAAGGACACACACGTTTGTCCCAGGACTCTCACATGTTTAAAATAAACATTTGCAAGTCGTAAATACACAACATTTGCAACACACAATTACATTGAAAAAAACATGTTTAATTCTAGTGACCCCATGACCCACCTCCTAAGATCGGCACCAGGGTAACAGTGACTTGCTCACATCTACCCATAGTAACATTGCCTGTGAATGTAATGTGAAATGTGAGTCTGTAGACAACAACACCTACTCTCACCCCAATTTGTATCTGGGTGCAGACAGTTAAAATATGACAGGTCCTGGTCCATTGTAAGAGCACAGTACAATATTGCATAACCCTTACTTTAGCAGCAGCCAGGGTTTTAGAAGCACAGAGGTCATGAGTAATAATTCCCTCTGTGCAATACTAACCTCCAAAAAAAGAGAAACGTTTTCCATTTTATTTCCATTTTTTACCTTGAATTTTTAAATTATTTTCTATATATTTTATTGTATGGTGATGTAACTCAAAAACAGTGTCTTTGTTGATAAGCTACTACCACAGCAATTCACATCCACACTTTTAACACACTGATGTCAAACATAATTTCTACATTGTTTTTGCTCTCCTTGGGATAAAAGGGCAAGGACAGTGAGCAATATGAATGCCTTAGTGTGTCTGTGTGGTTGTGTGTTTCTGTTGTCTGTGAACAAGTGGGACAAGGGGAAAGAGGTGTGTATGTATGTGATGAAGACAGAGGGAGAGAAAGTATCTGATTTCTCCTCGTCATTGGTGCTCAGTCCGAGGTCCCCAGCTGTCGCAAACAGTCAGCTTGACACATGAGTGCTCAGCCTACAAAGCACACAAACACACATATGAATACACACACAAAATTATAGATAAGAACATACATACAGACTTATGGTCACACTTGGAGCCTGTAATCACTTTGGGAATCACCTGGAGAGACTAAAGAAGAAATAAAGAGAGACTGACTCCACACTGTGCGAATGTTAGAATCCCAAGGGCCTGAAGCGAAGATCCTGGTTGGTTGGCTGATTTGTTAGACTCAAGTCTGCTGGCCATAGTGCTTCAGTCATCGCAGCAGGTGAAGGACTCATTCCCAGAGATTCATCAGCGCACCGGGTTTGTAGTATCTTCTTTGTGATCTGTGTGAATTTTGACAACAGACATGTTCCAGAATTGAAGTATGGGCTATTCTATTTTAAAAAAAAAAAAATTAATTCATTAATTTCAGTTACATAAAATGTTGAAAAACGTTTAGTTACTGTCATTTTAGATTTCTTTTTTATTCACAAGGACAAATGTTTACTGTGATGATTTTTGAACTCTTTTATGTGTTCCTACAAACACAAGAATATGTCTTGTATATCTGTACTCACATGTCTGTTTGTGTCACTGTGTGTACTGCGTCTTAACCAATAGTTTGTGCTAAACCAGTTTACATTAGAAATACCATGTAAAATTCTGTTGTGTAACAATGTTTTTTTTTTTCAATCATTATTCTCTTATAAAGGATAAAGGATGACAAAATATTGTGCTAAAAATCAATGAAATACATCTTGAATGTAAAGGCCAACATGTATTATAGATATACAGGAAAAGCTAAATATCTAAAGATAATTAATTCAGTTATGTTAATTAGTTGTTTAATTGTTGAATTTATCCACAATGGCAGTTGATATGGGAACAGAAATTGTTTCACAAGGAGAAAGGGAAAAGATAAATACAAAATAAAAGATAAACAAATATACAAATATCTTTGTAGGTGAGGAAGCACTGACATTGTCCACAAAACACCATGGACCTGTGAGTATATTTCCTGAAATCACTTCAATCGTCTCCACAACATGAACATGCTTGTCCTACTTTTCCTGCCTGCATGTCTTTACTATCCTCACAAGTCTCAGCTGAAATTTTAGTGAGCTAAATGTTGCAGCAGCCCAGACAGTGAAACACAAAATTATCCAAAACCAGCATCATCAATTATTCATGTCTCTCTATATTTATGTACTGTTAAAGTAGCTCATGTTAATTTGAGAAAATGTATCATAGGAATCTCCCAGAATAAATAATCAACGCTCAACTATTTTAAGGTGGAATGGCAATTTGATACCTGCACAAAGCATGTCGGCCTCATCGGTCCACTGCATGAGAAAACCTTGTCGGCCCAACATTGGTAGTTTTAAAGTTCACACCAGTGTTTCAGTATCACATGTTCACCTATGGACAAATAGGAAGTCACATTCAAAAACCATTGTTAACATTTTGATAATGCAAACCTTTCACAACAAAGCAATGATATACCTGCATGATCTGAATTTACTCATTGCTCTGTGTTTGTTTGTTTCTTTGTGTGTGTCAGGGAGGATGATAAAAACTCAGTAGATATCCATGACAACCCTCCAGCTCCTGACAATGTAGTGAGGGAGGACGGAGACACGGTGAGTGTCAGAGCCATGTCAACCCCCTGCTGTTAGTGCAGTGCTATTCCCGAGTGGTTTAAAATAGCCACCAGCTGGGACAGGAACGCAGTGCAACATCAAATGGAAAAATTATGAACTCTGACTTAAGTGTTTCTGTCATTTATTCCCTTGTGGGTTGAAATAACACTGTTGCAAATTTGTGATTAGAAGAGTGATTCTTTAGACGCTGAAGAGTAGAAGATTAAACTTAACCATGGACCTTGATGAGCATGAATGTTTGGACCCCTTGGAACATTACTCTACAGTTATCATTAAATCCAATAAATAGACAGTCAATAATCAGCAACATTTAATAAAGAGACAGATAATATACTATGGAATCTGTCACATTCTTAACACATAAAATTTGACAGAAACAAAACAACTTTGTGCAAAATATTTCACACAGCTCTTACATTAAATCACTGTGCCTTTGTACTGAACATAATACGCATTTAATGTAGGAAACTTATATCAATATTTTGACATTTTAACACTTTTTGCATAAGAATAGAGTATTCTTATGCGAAAAGTTCACATTACCATAGTCCACATTATGATATCTCTTCTCTGAAGGCAAATCTTCAAAATGTTAATCATGGATTGTGTGTGTGTGTGTGTGTGTGTGTGTGTGTGTGTGTGTGTGTGTGTGTGTATGTGTGTGTTTAATGAGAGTCTAAACATGTCTTTTGTGTCTCCAGGTCTATTTCATATATGAGGAGGAGGTGGAAGTAGAGGAGAAGGAACCAGAACCTCCTACAGAGCCAATTATCCGGATCAATGACAAACCCCACAAGTTCAAGGACCACTACTGCAAGAAACCCAAGTTCTGTGATGTCTGTGCTCGCATGATAGTCTGTACGTACTGGAAATTATGTTGAGAAAAGCATATATTTATATAAAATATTTTCTTATTTATTATGGTTTCTATATAATGCAGGGTCTGGATTTCTGACTGGCTTCACAGATGTTTCTTTGCTTATCTTTCAGTGAACAACAAGTTTGCACTGAGGTGTAAAAACTGTAAGACCAACATCCACCATTCATGTCAGTCATATGTTGAGTTCCAGCGATGCTTTGGCAAAATTGTGAGTCCTGTTTCTCCTGCTGTCTGTGGTGCAGTATAGTAGGCCACTAAATGTATTCATTTTTATTTTACTTTGCTCAAGGCAAGACATATATTTATAACTAATATTGCTTGATAATATTCAAATATGATGTTCTGTTCTTTCTCTCTGTAGCCGCCTGGCTTCAGAAGGGCCTACAGCTCTCCTCTGTACAGTAGTGACCAACCAGATTCAAGTGAGTCCACTGAGCCCAAGTGAAAGGTCAAACCGAATGACTTAGGTAGTGTTTTTGTTACTTTTTGCTGGATAGAGTTTAACCAACATTTTTACCTTCAATTGAAACTCAGTAAATAAAACATCTTTATCCTGTACTTTTAGGTTTAGATTAATTTAAAGGAGCTATTTGTAAGTTTTGCTTTTGCTACATAGGCAACGGTAGCATTGACAGCTGTTTATCTATCCATCGCTGCATATGCAATATAGGAGGCTATAATACACCATCTGAGCAGAGCTACTTCTTCAGGGCAGACCAGATGCTACAATGACTTGGTATTGGAGAGGCCAAGGCAGGCCAAGTGAGAGGGAGCTAGCTTGTTAGCATGCTAACTTCAGTAAAGAAAAAGAAGTGATAGAAATAGAAGCAAAACAAGAAGGTTCCTTTCATCTATAGAAATAGTCTCTTGGTGAGTAAAAGAATGGAGATTGATACTGAATTCTCAATGTTTCTTAGAAAACTGCTAAGTAAACAATTGTTAATGTTAACATTGGCTATATAGCAACAGCAAAACTTAAATGCTCTTTAGTAGCCTCAGAAAATTCTCATATACAGTATTTTAGCCTAAAAATAAAAAGCCAAAACATTTAATTTTATAGGAAATTTAATTTAATTTAGTTTAATTTTGAATTTAATTATCTGTACAAATAATCTATCCATTCTGTCCATGACCAGACAACCCCAACCGAAATGACCCTGTCTTTGACACTCTGCGAGTCGGTGTCATTATGGCAAACAAGGAACGTAAAAAGAATGAAAATGACAAGAAAAACGTGAGTGTACAGTACACATTGTTAATCAAAACATGAAAAATTATATTTTTAGGAAGAAGACTTCACACATCCACTCACTGACAAATGTTTTTTCGTCTAGATGATGATGATGATGGAGGAAGAGGAAGAGGAAAATCAGCAGCCCAAAGAGAATGAGGAGGGGGGAGAAGGTATCAAATAAACTAAACTTGTTTCCATCATGTTTGGATGTTCTCTGTGGTATATATTAGTTATGGTCCTAAAAAAAACATTTTGTACATGATCCTCTATTCAACAGGGAATTAAATAAAAATATACACTCTAGAAGATAAAACCTAGATACCCCAAATAATAATGTAGCATTAAATGAGTTTCTAAATTGCTGAATTTAAATCCTTTACCATTTAAAAGTAAGGCCTTTGCTTATGACTCTGGTCATTGATGTTAATACAGGGAAGCCTGATGACAAGAAGGAGAAAGGAGGAGACAAAGCAGATGACAAGGTGAGAAATAATACAGTTAAGTTTAAATGTCAAGCTATATTATATATATATATATATATATATATATATATATATATATATATATANATATATATATATATATATATATATATATATATATATATATATATATATATATATATATATATATATATATATATATATATATATATATATATATATATATATATATATATATATATATATATATATATATATATATATATATATATATATATATATATATATATATATATATATATATATATATATATATATATATATATATATATATATATATATATATATATATATATATATATATATATATATATATATATATATATATATATATATATATATATATATATATATATATATATATATATATATATATATATATATATATATATATATATATATATATATATATATATATATATATATATATATATATATATATATATATATATATATATATATATACAGTACATACACTTGTTTTTTTGTTATAAATCAGTATCAGTTATCATCAGTAGCATCTATGCTGTTTCATCAACAGAGTAAGGGTACCTTCTCCCAGTCCCACTATTACCTGGCTCTCTACCGCTTCAAGGCCATTGAGAAGGACGACCTTGACTTCCAGTAAGTTTGACAGCTACAAACAATGCACAACGTGCAGTAAAGTAAATTGATCTTAAGTTTCAATGAGTGTAGATGTTGGGTTTAATTATGAACTGAAGTGTATCTGTATGTGTATTAGCCCTGGTGATCGGATCACAGTCCTGGATGACTCCAATGAAGAGTGGTGGAGGGTAAGTTTAACTTCTTGATTATTGAAGCTTTATTAAACTTTTTTAGCCTTTGATTCACAAAGTGTGCTGTTTTGCGTTTGTAGTAAACAGCCCTGAGTTCTGCCCCTCTGTATTCTTATTGTATTAAGTTTGTGCTGAGAATGAATTTAAAGTCTGCTCACTCTATTTTCAGGGAAAGATGGGAGATAAGACAGGCTACTTCCCCACCAACTACCTCATAAAAGTGCGTGCATCAGAAAGAGTTTACAAGGTGACGCGCTCCTTTGTAGGGAACAGAGAAATGGGACAAATCACATTGAAGAAAGATCAGGTAACTGAACTAATGTGTATAAATGTATTTATAACTCAACAGTGTGCAACAATTTTTGCACACTGTATTATGTTACTTCACGTGACAGAGCTGTTATTGTTCCTACCTACATATAGCTCTTATTTTCTGCAGATCATTGGGAATAAAGGAACAAAAACAACAATCATGTAACATCATTACATCAAAACTCCTGCCCGAGCATATTGTTAATCTTATTAATGTGTTATCAAAATATTGTCAACACTACAGTACCCTGAGTATAAGCATTTAAAAATGGTGCATAGTGATTCAATCAATGTGAGGAAGCCTTTGAGAGTGTATTAGGTTAATACTGATGACACTGTGATCACTGTGTTTTAGATTGTGGTGAAGAAAGGAGATGAGAAAGGCGGCTACTTAAAGGTCAGCACTGGACGCAAGCTGGGCTACTTCCCTGCAGATCTGCTGCAGGAGATCACTGTGACATAAAAACCATGAAATGTAACATATGCATCACATATGTTATCACATCTTTAAATTTCAGTACAAACTGGAGGTGTCACTGTTTAGGAAATTATTCTAATGTTTCATCAGTTTTCTATATTTCTTACCTAAAAATATAGATATAAAATTTGTTTTTATTGTGTCTGGCACTGCAGAACTGCATTGTGTGTTGTCTAATTGTGCATTTGACACAAAATGAAGTATGCAAAATGAGAGATTAATGGTTGGACAGTTTGAAAAACTGTTTCATTTCTAAGTTGGAAAGAGACAACTAAGCAATGTATTGGCTTTATTGTGAATAGATGGCCAGATGCTTTAAGTTACAACCTGCTGACTCTACAGTAGCTAGCATAGGTAGAGAAAACCTGGAGAGCCTTGCAGGACATAAAGCAATGTATTAATTGATATAAGGCCAAATAATTAATAAAGTCTTATATATTAAAGAAATGCATCCATGTACTTTTAGATCAATTTGACAAAACAGTTTGTAGTTGGTAGATGTAAACATGAGGACTCCATTTTAACTTTCAGGTTTTACTTTTACCAGGCTGTATTGATAAGAACACGAACTTAGCTATTTATTCCCATTTAACATTACTGTTGATTTACATTACACTACTTGCTCAATTACAATCTATGAATCAAATATTTTAAATGGTATTAATTTAACTGGATTGAAATGTAAGTATTTTTGGCATATAAATACAAATATGTAATGATTTGTTACCATTTACAAGGCTCTCTGGGTCCTATGGCTACATAAAGCACCAAAGCCATTTAGGCATGTACATAGCTTTATATTAAGCTGGAGTAAGAAGTACAAAGACAATTTCCAAGATTGGGTTTGAATGTAATTTCTCATTTTATGCTAACAAAGTATAGAAAGTTTGTATTAAAAGTGTAGAGGAGCAACACTGCTCACAATGGTTTCAATAATTACTACTGATAGTGCTTGAAATTTAAATGTTTCAAATATTAAACCTGAAGTGCACTTGAACTACCTGTGAGGTTTTATTTGTGTTTTCAAAAGGCAACATTGTATTTTAAACAAAAATGACAAAAGAGCGATGCAGAGGAACCTCTCCTGATGGAGTTAAATGTTATATTACATAATGTCGAATTTCTCAAAGTGATTTTATAAAACAGATGTTTCTCTGTCAGAATTTGTTGAATGTCCTTGACAAATCATTTTTTTCAGATCATGACTTTACACTTTCTTTAACAGTTACCTGCAAAATGGCTTAATAAACTACCGAAGTTGAACCATAGTCAAAGGTTAAAGTTGGGTTTTAATGGCTTTGCATTAAGCAGTCGTGCAGTGAAACACAATTCACCTCCATATTGCATTGACATCCACCTCCTCCCACATGTCCCCTGGTTTAACGACAAAGAGAAATAACAAAAACAATCTTCACTGTAATTTCTTTAATGTCAACACGACTACAATAAAATATACAAATTTAATTATAATAAGCTACACAGTGTGATGAGTACAACACATCACAAATGCAGACACATCTGCCTGGTCACCTTCATAGTTATAGCTCCATGAGGTGCCACCCCTTGTTCTCCACAGACGAAGCACATCATTGCACCCACATGTTCAGTGATTGTCTGGGTCATGGGGCAGTTCAGTCCATCAGGGAGGTCGGGAGCCAGAGGCCGGGTTTGTCTGCGATCTCCGGCTTCCACCCATGCCTGTGGTTGTGCATAGTGCTGGCCTATGATGTCCTAAATCTCTGGACACCACCTTGGCCACATCATCATCACAGGTGGAGAGATATTCGTTGCTTCTTTGCTCTCAGCCAAGCAGCAGCAGCACAGTCTATTAAAGCAGAAAGAAAGATTAACCTCTGACCAAAACAATGACCTGCAGTTTACAGGATGATGGGATGTTACACATGGACCCTTGTCTGGTCCAGATATGTTCCCTCTTCGCCTCCTCTTCCTCCCTGAGCAACAACAGCAGCGACAACGAGCTGGGGGACGAGTTTTATAACGTCGCGACAGAAACAAACCTTCACCCAGTCAGAGACAGAGCAGCCTCGTGATTTTGATGGAGTTCGACATTTTGTTTTTCTTTCCCATATCTCCCTGCAGCTTCTTCTTCTTCTCCTCCTCCTCCTCCGCCTTCTTCCTTGGAGGATCCGTCTTCTTCGTCTCGCAATTTCCTGCAGGTTAACGCGCCGCCGGGATGTTTCCGCTCCGCACAGGCGACTTGGCGAAGTGCAGCTTCCCGCGTGTAGTTCAGTCTCTCACACGGCGAATAAGCTCGATGGTCCGGAGGGCGAAACTTCAACATAAAAGAAGGTCTTCAGTGTGTTTTGTGGATTTATTGTGGAGCTGCGAGCGGTCACATAACATTAAACCTGACAACGTTGAAAACGCACACGCATCAAATCGAGACGCGTCGAGGCGATTGAGCCATTGACACCGAAGCGTCACAGCTCGGGTTGGTTTTGAAGTGTGCTCCCTCTAGTGGCCACAGGCATCCAATACAACCTCCCCCTGAAAGCGTCCACTGCATCGAAAGGAAATGAGATGGGATCTTCTTGTTTTATTTTGAGATCACTGAGGCGAGGTTAAAATAGAGAAATGGCAGTTTCAAATGTTTCCTCAGCAGAGGGGTCAGGTATGAAATCAGTGCCCAACATTGACAAACGACATATTGGTGCAACATTTACGGCCGAGCCAGGAATAGTGACAGCAGAGTTTCTCGGCCGTGCAGTGGCCACACACAGTGGGCTACTGATTCAGGATTATAACAAAATAAAAATGATTAAAGAAAAATTAAGGATTCAACCAATTTGCACATGTACTTGATCTGCTTTTTCCAACAACTGGTGAACACGATGCATAGATGCCATGAGAAGTTCAAGATGTCATATGTATGTGTGTGTGTGTGCATGTGTGTGTGTGTCCTGAGCATCACTTTATTTTACCTGAAAATACAGAAGCATGTCCTTCTCAAAATTACATCCAACCTCCATTAGTTGTAGTTTGGAGCCCCAGTTGAAAAGCCCATGATTATCTTTCATCTTCTCAGTGTGGGCCTGTCTGAGCCTATTCACCTCTCCTCTGTCTATTATAAGTACAATCTGAATGTAGCACTAACAGTGTGAACAAATCCTTTTAATAATTTTTGGTGGATATATGGTGCGGTGAGTGTACTTTACTCATCACATCAGCTCCTGCCATCTCCTTCAGGACCAGTGTGGGTGGGAGAAAGTCCAGACTGCAGAAAACTGCATGAGAAGAGTGACAAAGCCCAAGAATACAACCACACAAATGCAGTATCATTATGTGGCATTGACACTATATTGCAGAGGACAGAAAGTGGCCTTTTTTGAGTCTAATTCAGGTTCAGGACACAGTGAAATTCAATTTATTTTGTTTGACCTGCTTGGTCTGATAAACAAAGTGTTGCTAGAGTTTTGAATTCTTTAGATTTTTTCCTTTCGCCATGTACTTTGGATGAAAGTTGATATGTACCAGAAACCTCTAAAACTTTGTTTTAATTGTTCATATATTTACATTTATGTACACACTTACATCTACTTTTAACAAACTTCATTTGGCAGATGCTTTTATCTACCTACAAGTGAGAGACATCAGTGCAGTAGGAGGCCTTGGTGTAAGTATTAAATACTACATCTATTGAATAAGTGCAGGAGATCATATAAGACAATGCAGAGTGGTTTTGGGAGAAAAAGTGGTCTCAGTAGAGATGAGTTTTCAGGGGAAGTACAAGTATCATCAGCTGTGATAGTAGTGATATGAGAAGCCAATGCGAGTGGATAATTTGACCCAAGGAGTTGGTGTGTATTGGAGGGTCCCAGAACTGATCCTTGGGGCACTCCAGTTGTTGGGGGGTGGGGGCTTAGGACATTTGTCTTTGCCGTGACACAGTGAAGGTGCGTCCAGTGAGGTACATGCTCACCTATAATTTTATATTGAAATTTCTCAGCTTGTTTTTGAAACAGAAGAAAATTTGCTAGACAGCAGTGATTTCTGGCAAACTTATAGAGCTCAATACAAAGGTTTTGCCAGCAAATATTTGGTTAAATTTTTAAGTGAAAAGAAGTAAATACAACTCCCGCAACAAACAAACAAAAACAAACAAGTGACAGTGGTAGATACAAAAGTTTGGGCACCCTTCTATTTGTAAAGCCCCTGAACTTCAATAAGTCTTATGGCCTTAATTTAATCAGAAGCCTGGATAAAGTTGCACTTGTACTGAAAGTCAAAGCGAAACACTCATATGCAGGAGCTGCAGGATGGTTTAGCTGAGACACTGACACACGTTACAGCCGGAGAACAAGACGCCGGTGAAGAAGTTCTTCATCAGAATGTTGCTGTTTGTGACTGAAGGTTCTGTGATGACGTCATAATGATCCTTCATATGATCCGTGACCTGAGTGAGTCCACAGCTCTCGCACAACTACACAAACCTGCTGAGAGCCTGAAAAACAAGGATGAGTGAGAACAGCTCGGTGTATAATGAGCTCCGTCTGGAGCAACAGCTTTGTGATGCGGTGATCAGAGTGGACGGCGTTGAATTTCACGTACACAAGCTCATCCTGTGTAACTGCAGCCTGTACTTCAGGTGAGCTGGTTGTGTCTAACATGGGGGTGGTGCTCTATACCTTTTCAAATAAGCAAAAAGCAGCAGCCTGCCTAATGACAGAAAAACATTTATAACAACATTTATAAACTAGAAAACAATCCAATATTAATAAGTGAAGATATAAAATCCACTAAAAACATAGGAAGTATTAGCACATTAGGCTGCGTGTTTTAAAATGAAACCAAGGTTTTCTTTACATAAGGTGCAAACTGATAAATGTGTGGAAGTCCAACGTGTGCGATTCTCAACAAACATCATCTTTATCACTTCTGGCACCTGAAGTAGATTTTTATTAAGCCTCAAGTTTGTTCAGTGGCTGAAAGGAGCTTTGATCAACTTACACCTGTTTTCTGTTTGGCATTGATAACAGCAGTTCTGAAACTACTCTGAAACAACAGGACCTTTATATTTCAGCTGTTACTTTGTGACGTGTGAATATGACAGGAACATGTGGAGCACCTTATTTTCACTTCCTTGTTTTTTCTCCTTGTTGGCCCACAGAGCCCTCTTTACCCACTGGTCAACCCCAGACAGTCGGGTCTTTGACATTCCCAATGTGTCACCTGACATGATGAGGCTCATCATTGAGTTTGCCTACACCGGCTTTGTTCCTGTGACACAAGAGAATATACAAGAGGTTTTTATAGCAGCTGATCGATTTGCTATAGTCGACATCCTAAAAGCCTGCAGTCACATCCTGGAGGAGCAGCTGGCCCCACAGAACTGCATCAGCATCTGGTGGTTCACAGACCTCTATTACTACCCTGAACTGAAGCACAAGGCCTTCCTCTTCATTCTCAATCACTTTGAGGAGGTTGCTGTGACCTCTGGGGAATTCCTGCTGCTGTCTGCACAGGAACTTGCTAAAATCATTGAACACGACCAACTCAATGTGAAGAAGGAGAAGATGGTGTTTGAGGCAATCCTCCGCTGGATCGCCAACGCACCTGAGCAACGCAGAGAATTCATGCCTCTGCTTTTGTCCAAGGTAAATGAGGGGTGAACCACCACTACATTCACTTGAACATGGTTTACATCCTGAATACAAAATTCCCTTTGTTATTGGCTGAAATTTATAACTGAGTGTATTTGTTTTTTAACGTTAGTACATGAGATCATTTCTATTTCTATTTTGTAAATTTGGTGTAATTTGTTGTCATTTAAAGGCTGGCATGCTAATATATTATGCTGTAGAGCAACCTACCTATGAAAGGCAGATAATGGCAGCTGCCAAAGTATTATTCATGCTCTATTTCCGTCTTCATGTCTCTGTGCAGGTCAGACTGGCTTTGATGAGTCCAGAATACATCCTGGAGAGTGTGAATAACAATGAAGTGTTGAGGGCAAGTGAAGAGCGTCAACGGATCATCCTCAACACCGTGGATGCCATGCTTGATGTTATAGCACAGAGATTCTCCAATGTTATTGTCCATAAACATTTGCTCCGTCCACGCCTGCCACCAGAAATCCTCTTGGCCTTTGGAGGCTGGAGTGGCAGTAATCCCACCAGTTGCCTTGAGACATATGATGTCCGTGCAGAGCGCTGGGTCAGAATAATTGATGAGGAGGAGGCTCCAGTGGCCTACCACGGCACAGCGTTCCTCAATGGATCAGTTTACTGTGTTGGTGGCTTTGATGGAGCTGAACAGTTCAACACTATGCACAGGTTTGATCTGGACACACACACCTGGCAAGAGGTGGCACCAATGCATTCCAGGCGCTGCTACGTCAGTGTGACCGTGTTGGATGGGTACATCTACGCCATGGGTGGTTTTGATGGACACGATCGGCTTGAAACGGCAGAGCGCTATCAACCAAGAACCAATCAGTGGACGTTAATTGCGTCCATGCACGAGCAGAGGAGTGATGCCAATTGCACAACTCTGCATGGCAAGGTGGGCAGCTGAGAATAACTGAGATGAATCTGTGTTCGGGCAGGGAGAGCACAGAAGTTACACATTTATCCTTTGACTATGTGCATGTGGGCTTACCATAAGGAAAACAGTTACTTTGAGCAAAAATAAGTCAAGAAAACCATTTCACAAATGTACTACTGCCTTTTACCTCTTTAATTTGCTCCAGATCTACATCTGTGGTGGCTTCAATGGGAATGAGTGCCTGTCAACGGCTGAGTGTTACAACCCAGAGACCAACCAGTGGACACTGATCGCCTCCATGGGCTACAGGCGCAGTGGAGTAGGGGTCATGGCCTATGCAGGTCACGTCTTTGCAGTAAGCACATCATATAACAGTAATAATGTAATGTCATACAGCTATAGCTGAAATGATCACAGTTAGTGATTAGTTGAAGAGATGCAGTAATTTCTGTCTTTGTCTGTGCAATTTTTAAGTTTTTAGTTGTCAAATTTAAAATATGCAAATATTGGCATTTCATCTTTCCTTGTGTAGGTTGGTGGTTTCAGTGGAACCAGCCGTCTGCGTACTGCTGAGGCCTACAACCCCAATACCAACACCTGGCACAGTGTGCCACAAATGCTGTGCCCCCGCAGCCACTTTGGCATCGCAGTGATTGATGATCGCCTCTTTGTGGTTGGGGGTTTCAATGGCTTTACCACTAGCCCTAACGTTGAGTGCTATGATATCAAAGCTGGTGACTGGTCTGATGTTCCTGACATGGAGGTCTCCCGTAGCGCCCTGAGCTGCTGCGTGGCGTATGGACTCAATAACATGGCTGAATATGCTGCCACTTGTTACTCCCTGGAACTCTCCGACGAGGAGGATGAAGGGATGAGGATCTGACTATGACTTGTTTTATTATGTAAATAAATGTCTCCATACATTGAACTATTGAATCTTTATTTCAAAATTGTGTGATAACTTGTTAACTTGCTATCAGACCATTTATAAACCCCCATGACCTCTGACCTCCCCGATGAACAATGAAAAAGGAAAAAAAATAAGCATGTCTCCTTGGAGAGGAAGGAAAACGTCACAAAAACAGCACAAAGCACAAAAACATAAGGTCTGTGGAAACAAACATACCGCCTTTGTCCCACCGGTGCAACTGCATTGTTTTCCGGCTGTGCCACCTGATTGTGGCAACTCTCTACAATGCTTGTGATTTTTCCAGACACACTGCAGTACATTTCAGTAACATCCCCTAAGTGACTCTGCTCTGCTCAGCTAAAATTATACAGCCAGTCCGATTTTTGCATCAAGCTGCAATATATATATATATATATGTGTGTGTGTGTGTGTGTGTGCAGAGAAACTGCTTCCAGGCTTGAGAGATGTATCTCTGCTGCCACCATCGTGCTTGGGGCTCCTGACTATGGGTTCTGACCTGATCTCATGTGCTGATGTTTCAAAGAAAGAAATAGCAGCCTTAAGTACTAGGTAACAACATTTCACTAGTGAGAAGCTGTTCTACAACATTTTACCATTACGAACATGTTGAATTTGACATATCACAAATAAGTACCTCTTCTTTACAGGAGCTATTTCTATTGCTACATTTACAGCTTTTCACACACCAGCCTGAAGGAGTTCAGCATCGAACTTTATTCTGCTCCTCACTGAGAGCTGTTTCCAGAGGTGGATAACAATGTGAATGTTAACTCTTGGTTTGCTTCTAGTTCTCTAACTTCTTTTCTTCTGTCTATGTTCGCGTAATAACCAGCCTGAGTCCGGCCTGCCCATCTCGTCACTTTCCAATAGTTAGAGAAGAGAAGAAAGAGAGACTAGAGAGTCAAAATGATGAAGCTCTTGACACGCGACCATTTAAATGTCCTCTGAGCCAACATTAAACTGTCATGATACATTTACACTTAAGCTATGATGACATTTTTATTACAAGAATACATTGTGTTGAAAATTATTTTTGGGCTATGTTGCTGTATGTGTTATTGTGCTAAGTAGTCTTAAATTAAAGACCTTGAACTGTACCCCAGTGTCTGACCTGTTGCTCGGAGTTTGCTGTTTTTGTCAAAGTGAACCTCTGGTTCAGGGACGTTCAGGGTTAATGAGGAATCTGTGATGTTTTCCTTGTGAATTTTCCCAAACGTCTTTCCTTGACCTCGTGATGTTTTCTGCCAACGTCAGAGAAAAGTGTTTCATAAATGAGATTTTTTTACTTTTCAATCACAACCTGTGTTTTAGTTCAGTGCGTTTGTTTGTCTGAGGCGTGGCGAGCCTCTCCATAGGAAGGCGTCTCTTTCTTCATGCCAGATGTAAACAAGATAAACATTATCTTTGCCTTTGACTTAATACCAAAAACATTATTTAATTGACACTCTAGTTTAAACTATAAGTGAATATGTCACACACGTGAAAAATAAAACAAGCATCATTTAACTATTATAGTAATTGTGCATCATTAAAGGAGAAAGTGTGTACTTTGTTTAGCAGTTAAGTCATTTTAATTCTTGCGCTGAATGAGAGGTTTTCACAAACTACTTCCAAGGTTACACCCCTCCAATAACGAGCCAGTTAGACTCAACCATTCACTGGAGAGTTAGAAGCAGATGAGTGCAGTGTGATGAACTCTCCCTTGTTATCTTGCCCTGGACTCAGTTGAAGAGCTGAGGAGATTTTTTTTCACATTAGCAGGAAGCCCCACTTTCGCGGGGCATCAAAAAATTGGGTAAAACTCTTATTGTTCCTCTCCACGGAAATCTTTAGTAAAAGGCGAAAGATTTATACGATCTGAAGAGAAACAAGAGTGTACTGATCCTTAAGCTTCAGCGTGGCCTGCCCCGTTCTTCACATTAGGATCCTCACTTACGGTTCAGCACGAAAAATTAAAAAAAGTACCATTATCAAATAACTATTCAACACGGATATCGATATATATGTATAATATGTTTACAACTAAATGTCATATGAAAGATTTAGTGTGTGAGAGATAAATAAAAACAGTTTCGCCTGTAACTGCCGTGCGTGCGCTATGCATTGTGGGATACTCCGACGTTACCGACCACGCCCCGTTTTTGAAAATCCACTTAAACGACAAAAAAAAAAGATATATTTTCTTTTCCTTCTCGCAAACTCTTACACCACTCTCACTTGAAATATGAACGTGGGATTAATTTCGCTTAAATTGAAGTGGTTACAGTTACCCTGCTACTCGTAACTGCTGCTGCGCATGCGCAAACATATCAGAGATGATACTTCTTTCAAGATGGTTCTCCACCCAGCTTCCGGACCCGGATATGGTGGGGGTGAGTTATATCGGGTATTCGGCTGATGCGAGGGAATCTGTTTCATACAAGTTTTAAAAAATGTTCACAACAATCTCCACTCGTACTTATGTTACATTTCTTATTCTTATTCAAGACATGGGAACTTTTAGACTGTCTCTAATAGCAGCTGCTATTAGACCCATAAACTTCTTAGTACAGATGCTAATGTGATCTGGTCCATTGTGTTATGACCTGGTTTGCCATATGAAGCCAAAGCACTTAAACACGGGCCCCTGAGCATTTCTTTCAAAAAAAAAACAATCACAAAAAAATGTATGACCTCTGTGTCCTGCGGTAATAAGATGTAGCTTATAGGCAAATAGTTGGTCTATTAAATGTAGCACATTTTGCAAACAATTCACAGGCTGGTCGCAAGTGTGAAGGAGAGACTTCTCGACTCTGGGGTAACCTCGCACTCACCTTTCCTTTGAGCCCTAGAAACTTTTCTCTCCATAGACCTACACTAAATACCTCTTTGTTTACCCCAACCAGGACTAGTGGTCGAAGAAGCACCTTACTATAGGAAAATGCTGTAATATTTCCCACCATTACCTTTTTTTTTTCAATTCTTACCTGTTTCACAAGGTGCGACTTATGGACTTCTTAAAGTCCTCAAAAACTGCAGTGGATATATATATGACTTGTTAAAATCTATTTAATTATACGTTTAAATTTATTTTCTCTCAGAAAACGTCAAGGGGTTTGAAGCATGTGTAATTATTTTTTACACGGGCTCTCATTATTCTTCTTTATTTAACACAACCTGTGTGTTAGTCCTACATGCGGTGATTTGTTGGCTTGAAATTCCGCTGATGGGCTGAGGCGGTGGGAGAACCTCTCCAGGCTTGTCAGTGGTTTTTACATTTCCCGGAGAGAGCCCTTGTCATTTTGGCAGCTTCCCTGTGGCTAAAGTGTGCGGGGACAGCGGGGCGGGCTGTCAAACTGTGCCCGCTCGAGAGCGCCTTTCCCCGGGTTGATGAGTCATAATAAGGGCCGGCCAGGTGGTGAAAATGAGCGGGGAGGCAAGTGAGGAGTGCGTGCGTGTGTTGAAGGGTGGAGAGAGGATGAAAAGATGTATAGAGAGGGAGAGAGGGAGGGAGGGATGGTGGGAGGGAGAAGGAGCACCGAGCAGAGTATTCACTCCAGATCTGGGGGATGTTTGAGTCTCTCACTGCGGAATGTCTCCTCTACTTTTGAAGTGAGTGCAGGCTTTAACTCAGTAAAGCGCCACTTTGCCTCCGTCTGTCCGACTCCCTGGATGGAGAAACGTTGCCGCCGCTGCAGCAAAATGAAGGCGCTGTGTGTGAACTTTGCCATCACCTGTCTGTGGCTTCTCCCCTCAGCGGTGAGTAGGACCAACACAAGCTGTTGTGACTGTGGCACTGGGAGGTTTTTCATTTCCCTCTGAATTGTCCGTCCATCTCCAATTCAAACTCTAATCTTTTGCTCCAGCCATTGTTCATCATATTGCAGCATTGTTGCACAATCAAGCAGTAGTCTTGTGTTTTTTGTTTTTTTTACAGGGATGTTTTGGTTCCGTGTGTGTGAAGAAAACCACAGCAATATGGTAGTTTTAGAGGATCATAGGTATCTACAGCTACATTGGCTGCAGAGCAAATCCTCCAAATTATTTGCAGAAGTAGACAAAAGATTAAAAGTCCAGTCAAATGATTTGTGGACAGGTTTAACTCCAGTAAGATTTTTTTTTTTATTGATTTCTCTTGTTGACTTGCTTTTTTCTGTTCTGAGATTCACATCTTAAAATCTCCCATTGAAAAGTTTGACATGTTTTATTGAAGGAATGAAATTGGCACTGGTCTTTTGTCCTGATATGATTTGGTGTTTGACAGTCAGACCAGAATTTAAAACTTGTATCTTGTGATCTTATAGAGTCTTGGGGCTTGATCAAAGTTGACTCTTCTAACAGAGGAAAATGAAAAATGAATCTGTGTCATCCTCAAAAAAATTAATCTGTTCCAGTATTGTAGTATGTAATTATCTTTCAGGCATAATTGTAATTTAATCTGCTCTCCTGTCTTAAATGTAACTTTCTTAACTGTAGTGCACAAGCAGTCGATTACAACATCTGCACCCTTAACACCTCAGCTGTCAGGTAAAACCTCAAAGCAACCTAATTTTGTGCTTTATTACCCAAACTAAATGACTGCTCAGTCTCTGTCAGTTTGAAGAAGTTTCATCTCCCCCAGGCTCAAGAAACAGTGTCACTTTATTTTTTTAAGTCTGAAAAACTGACACATTAAGTGTCTTTTTAGCCGATGGCAAAAATGTTCTCTCTGTCCTCAAAAATGCAATTACAGCGCTCAGTTTTCTCAGTTTTTTTCCTCTGCAGGTGCTATTGCACAGGTGTTGTGCTGCTCGCTTCCACTCTACCGCTGTTGCACAGTTGCAGTCACTGTGCTGGCATCTTGACACAGAGCCAATGACACGGCTGTCACACAGTGAGCTCCAATTAGGCTGGGTGAGAACAGCACACAGTTGGAGATTTAGGCTCAGTAACAATAGGCACAGCTGGAGCTCACTTGGTTACAGGAAGAAGCAGAGATTGGCACACAGGGTTGGCGTGGTTAGGGGTGATGTGAGTCCCACTTGTTGGTGAGAAATAATGATATCGTGGGAGCTGTTTATTCAGAAATCTGGGGGAGAATAACCCTCCACCTCCATCTGGCTTCGACACATTATGATGAAACCAGGAATAAAGTCTTAAACAACAAGTGCACAGAACTTTTTTTTTTTTTTTTTTGCAAAAGTCATGTGTCATTTCTCTGGAGTCTTAAAAAATCTGTCTCCACTCTACAGCCTTTTTAAAAAATGGATGTATTTTTAATGAATTATTAAGGAAATAAAGTCTGATATCTGGATTCACCTGACACAGTGAGGTGATCCAATTATTTTTTTATCCTTAACTCAGTGATTTTCATTAACATTTTGTGTCTGTACATTTGTTATAAGCAAACAAATAAAAGTGCTACAAGCCAACTGTGCAGTGAATCTCAGAAAAATCAGCCACATAAACATCTTCACTAATGTCTGGATTTATTGGGATTTGAAACAGCAGGTGGCTGCCTGGCTTATAATAAGCTGCTTCATCAATCTAAACATGCACTTAATTATTTTATACTCTCTGTGTAGTGCTGTTTCCTAACTGAGAGATAGGTGGCTTTAACCATGTATCTGATGTCTTCTCTGAGCAAATAAAAACCAAACTCTCAAAGTGTTCAACACACAGAAAGTAGTTAGAATAAATGCTGCATATTCTATAAATGCATCAGGAGTTTGTTTCTCTGCAATTTGTATTTATTGGAGGAATAAATAATATCATATTTAACAATAGGATATATTAATTTGTCCAGATTTTAATGTTGTAAGAATGTAAAGCAGCAGCTCACAAAATCAAGCTGTTGTGCAAATAATCTGAAAGCTGTTAACCATGTCTGTATGATTTCAGGAAAAGACAAAAAGAAGCAATTTACTGTATGTTTGAGATACCTTCATACAGTATTTTACACAAAACATTTAAGATACAGTAAGAGGACGGAGTGAATTGGAGAGGGTGAAATGCAATCACAAGACAGTTGCAAATAAAACATGAACTGCTCCAATAATGAAATAATAACCTGACAAAGTAAATCCAGGTGAAGGCATGATACATTATTAATTTCAAGTATGTAATCCAAACCAATTTAAGAATGGAAACTGAGATATTCAGGGGGATGACAGGAGGAGAAAAGGGACTTTTTTTCCTGTCTCTGAGACAGCTGAGACATTCGGCAGAGAGGAAGCTCAATATGGAAAATATTCTGCCAACAAGGCTACGCATTTTTACCCTTTTCATACCTTACATACTGAAAATGTCTATAATTTAATTGATTCTCTGCAGTATTTTTAACAGTGACATGTGTGTTGACTGTGTCCCTCTCTCTTCTCGGCATATTGATTAATAAGCACATAGATGCAGTTCATTCAAGGTCACACTGAAAAGACAATTCAGAGTTTTAACAAGGGAGCCAGAGTATGAGGGAGGACAGCCAAATTAAAATGTGTTAATGGCAATATGAATGTGACTTTGTCTGTGGGTCTGTGCATGTCCCTTCCTGTAGTCCTTGCCTGAAGGGGCTGACCTACAGTATTGATCACAGACAATGTTCTCATTCAGAGGATCTGATACGTCATAATTATTTTAATTGATTATCTGCTGCCTTCTATTGTAGCTACAATGAAACTGTCCTTCATTTGCGGTCATCCTAGTGGTCTAAAGAGCTTTCTCTCTCCAATCTACCTTGCCGCTTTATATAATATGAATAGAGGTATTCAGTATCTATGATGAGTATGAAGTGATATAGATCCAGGTAAAGTGTTGGTCTCCGAGTTACAATTTTGCCAGAGAAACATGTCAGAGAATACTGGAAGGTAAAGGTAGTTTTCTTTTGTCTCCTTGAAACCTTAGATTTTTCAGTCAAATTCAGTGTGTGACATCCAGAGTTGCAGCATTTTGTGCTGAGCTGCGGTAGAGGGACAGTAGCTTTTACAAACGGAGGATTTTTGTAGTAACAAGACTGAAAAAAGCTAGTTTAGTGTCTGTAACTCAGGTTGCTGAAGCTTCAGAGAAAAGCGTCAACCTACAGAAAACATTTACATTATAGATTGGCTTATTACTTATACAGTTTGGTGTTTGTCACACACGTTTGTTTCTGAACATTGAAATGAATTGGAACATGAAGTTTATTTTAAATAGTTAAAAGACAGGTTCTTACAAGACAAGACATGAACAGTCATATCTTGCTAGTGTTGTGCTGCTGTTATGCTGTACTGAGCTTTTTTCCACGTCGTATTCAAAACACATCCCACCATAGCCTTTAAAATGAAATCAAGTCAAGTCAAAACATGGTGCACTTTTCCCTTTATTCTGTGCTTTTAAGGGTTGCTTCACCCTAAAAACATATTTAATCACTTGCCTCTAGTTGTATCTGGACATACAAAGAGTTTTAAAATCACTCAAAGAAATGCCAGTTTGGTTTGATGTGTTTACTGCATAGAAAAATCAGCAGCAACATATCTTTCCAGAAACAGTGTCACTGTTACTCAGGATAATCCACAGTTTTGACAGGGGCTATTTCTATAGATTGCAGCATTATATTATTTATTATTTTGTTAATATTATTTTGTGTATTTTCTGTGAACATCACAAACACGTTTACATCTTTTATGTGATGGCAGCAGAACTCTGAAACAATGACAAATCTCAGAACATGGAAAACTGGAAGCGAAACTATTTACATAGCAGTAGTACCATAAGGAATAATGAAAATGAAGACAAAATGTGCTCTGTTTTGAATTGTTTTTGTATGTTCGTTTTGTGTGATTTGGTTGAATTGACTTTAAAGAATTGTACAAATGTTCTAGTCCTTCATTAAAGCTTTGCTCTCGGCAGGTTCAAGAAACAGCCAAGCCCTTGGACTTCCAGAACCAACAATGGAGGGGGGAGGAAGGAGGAAGAGGAGAAGTTGTGGGAGCTGCGCTGAAGGTTAAACATATCTCCAAAGATTTACAGATCATCTCCACAAAACACAAAACACCTGCTTACGGTTCACTCGGCCCATATGGTTGGCCACAGAACTTCTCCCAAGCCCTGGATCAGTACGTGTACCGGCCTCCTCCCAAATCCAAACCTCCTGCTAAAACATCCCCAAAAGCCAAGAAGATCCTGGGCTGGGGCGATTTTTACTTCAACGTGAAAACAGTGAAGTTCAGTCTCCTGGTGACGGGGAAAATCGTGGACCACATCAACGGGACCTTCAGCGTCTACTTCCGCCACAACTCCTCCCGCCTGGGGAACATATCTGTCAGCATCGTCCCACCCTCCAAGGCTGTAGGATGGGAAGTTCTGGATCCTCCTTCAACCCAGAGCGCTCACATCAAAAACTCAGTCCTGGTTCCGGACGCGGCGTCTCAGTTCCAGAGCCCCCCCCAGTCCACCAGCTCCACCCCTCATGACCAGCAGAAACAGCAGCAGGACATGATGATGGTGACCGAACTTAACTGCCGGATCGAGTACCAGAGAACCAACCGGTCCAAGAAGACCAAACCCTGCATGTACGACCCGGGGCAGACCTGCTACTCAGAAAACACCCAGTCCCAGGCAGCCTGGATCTGTGCCAAACCCTTTAAGGTTATATGCATCTTCATCGCCTTCACCGGCACCGATTACAGGCTGGTGCAGAAAATTTGTCCAGACCACAACTTTCAGACAGAGCAGAACCAGCAGCACTTCGGGTGACAGATGCTGCGAGGCTGAAACTGAGATATCAAACACTGGCTTTTCAAAGATCCTTCAAAGTCATGAGTTCAGTTTTTTTCAAAATGGGTTTGAGATTGACTGTTTTTATATGCTGCTGAAAACCAATTTTCAACATGTCAGTACGTGCAGTTTGAGCCAAAACGTGTAATAATGTGTTGATGGCAGAACGTGTTTATGATGAGTTTTAAAACGTGAGCTTTGTGTTGTCTGAAACTGCACTCACCCAGTGACTTGATTCATTATATCACTCTGTGTGTAATGTTTTTTGAATTCTGTTTTCTGAATATGTATTATTATATGTGAAGACTTGAAAACCATAATTGGTTATTCACTATTTGAAAGATGTGATTTTGTGACTCGTTAATAAAACAAAAAAGATATATCTTTAGGGACAGAATCATCTGTAGTTTTGGAAGCACAAACTGACTTCAAGACGCTTGTTCATTGCACAGTAGCAATGATTGATTAAATATTTCTTCTTCAAAGGCCTGAACCAGATGATTTACAGTTGTAGTCACTTTTATCAGTGACACAAAGTACGCATGTCCTTGGCCCTCGCCCAGTTCTGAATTTACTTTCACCCTTCGCACCCTGGAAGTTTTCTGTTATCAAAGCCCTCTGCTGTCACAGACATGTTCTCTTTGTCATTACGGCAAACATTTCGGGTGAGTACATCTCTTTAATAATGTATTTATCTCAGAGCTTTTTTAATCAAATGCAAATACATTAGGTGTCTTTAAAGTTATTGTCTGAGCAAGTATTGCTACTTATTGATACTTGTGATGATCTCAGGTCGGCAAAAGAGAAAAGAGCGTCACTGTTTGTCCCAGAATTTTTGTTGTTAGATGAAAATTGACTGTACAGTCTGCACTTTATGTAAGACTTAATATGGTCAAGGCTTAAAAAACATAATGAACACAAAAGATGAAAGGAGACTTGCTTCAATATATTTTTATGCTTGAACAGTAATCTGTGTATTAGGCCAAAGTAGCACATAGTTATGTAACTATCATGCAGCTACATGCTGCCTTCAACAAACAAGGCCCTGATAACTAAGTCACTGCATGTCTGGCCAGCCCACATTACACTTTTCATGTCCAAGGTTTTCCATAACCGCTCCGCTGAATAACACGTTTGGTTGTTCACTGCCTTTCATTTAGTGGATTGTTTAGAACATCAAAAGACGCATTATTCCAACTCCCTTGTTTCCAAACCCCCGGTGCAATGTATTTTGAGTGATGAAAGTGTTTCTGCACAGGCTTAGTTTTCATGAGGCTTTCAAAAGACACCAAAGGAGCAATCTTGGACAACAACAACAAAACTGAATCCCTAAGAAACTTTTTAACACTGCACAGCTTATAGCACAATGGAGAGTTGCATCAGATCCTGTGACATAGCATTTGTCTCCTCATTTAGGTTTTATTAACTACATGTAGCAGAGCAAGCTCTCCAGGGTCTTCATATTATTTGCAGTGACAGAGAATATGATATTATTATGAAAACATTTAAGAAGTGGATATCTAGTGGCTGACTGTGAGGGTTCTTGTGTCTTTATCCACCACCCCATGCTGCAGCCCTTCTTCCCCAGGGTTTCAGGATGTTTGGGTCAAGCTCGCCTGGTCACTGTGGAGTTGTGCAGGCGAAGCCTTAGATGCACCAGTGGGTGGACGGGGCAGGAGAGCCTTGCCCAGGATGACCCAGAGATGTGGAGTCTCCTCCAGCAAGAGAAGGACAGGCAGTGTCGGGGACTGGAACTCATTGCATCAGAGGTGAGAGCCAATTTAAACCAAACTGATCAGATCAGACCTATTGATCAGATAAGTGGGGAAGCTTAGTTACATTTTACATTATTGATCTTGCCAACAAAGGTGAGTCAAACTGAAACTGATAACTGAACAGAGGGTGAAGAGTAATCTGAAGTAATGAGACAATATTGGAGAATCAGGGAAATCCCTTTGTTTATTCTGCTGATTTAAAATAACGAGGAACTCATTATTTACGGTGAACGTTTTCTACATAGCACTGAGCACAGCACACACAGTGACGGCATAAGGACAAACAGGACCTCAGATTCATTTTAAAAGCACAGTTCAACCAGACTCTTGTCATGCTCAAGCACCAATAATATGAATGGATCAACACAGGCTGTGCAACCTGCCACAAAAGGTCAAAGATTACAACGACATATAGAGAATATAGAGATATATGATTACTATTACAACCTTTGGTCACTATATCCCTGTAAAGCATGATGACATAGCATCATACCATGTGAAAGCCTCTCAGAAATTGTTCCTGCTCTTGTTGATCATTTGTCGTTTACATAGCAATTAAAGAGTAAATAGCTCCTTTGACTTCTTATAATCTGACCAAAATAACAGAAAAAAAAAAAAAAACACACTAGATTTTCTGCACCCTGCTCTGTGTATTATTTCCCAGTTTGTATGTGAACTGAACCCTGATCACCACTGTGAAGAATGATTAAAGGTGAATATTTGTTCAGTGTCTTGCATCATGTATGAGTGTGTGTCAAAACAGGTACTGACCTTATAAACTCTGAAGGATTTTTTTTATAGCATTTATGAAAGCCAACATTTTTAATCATTAATTTATTCTTTCTTACCTGCTTGTTCCATTCAGATTGTTGGTATATGAGTTGTACCAGAATATAATTTCAGGGAAAGAAAACAACAAACATATAATTTCATTTCTCACCTGTGGTGGAAATTTGTCTTCCAATGAAATTTAAATGTGAAAACTATCAGAGTTACAATCACAACAAATGTGCAAATGAACTGCAAAATAGTGAGTCTGTAAGGTGGAGCTCATTACAGGGATAGTGTTTGGTTTAAAGGATGTTTTGTTCAAATTCTTGCTTTGTATGTTCTGTGCAAGAGCAGCTGCTCAGAAAGATGTTACTGATTATCGTTTACACTTTTCTGTAGTCAGAGGCGTTAAAGATGGCGCAAGAAAAACAGCCTAAACTGCAAAGGAGCCTCCTTCAGCTGTTTAAGTCACCAGAGCTGTAGTTTCTGGAATTGAGCTGTTTTCTTCAGAGGATTCACTGAGATTTCCTTTGCATTTCCCCCCTTGCAAGTCACTGATTTCATCTAGTGGAAGCTGTGTGGAGAGGAGGGAGCTTTCATTCTTTTATTCTCCAGCAATTATGAATCCAGAGCACTATCAGTCCCGATGACATCTGAAAGATTTTCATCTTCTTGTGCATGTGCTGTCAGTCAGTCGCTGCTGCAGGCTGACTCCCAGTAGAGAGCCCTTGTTTTTTTTCTCCAGGAACGCAGTCAAATGATCCCATTAGGTTTCCTCACTGATTTCTGCCATTGATCTCCCCATTTTAAGTTGAGACAGAGGAGGAGGGGCAGTTGTAGATGTGTGTGTGTGTGTGTTTGTGTTGTGTTGTGTTGTGTTGAGATAGTGTTTTGAAATGTCATAGAGAGAGTTTTATGTGACTTCAGGGACTGGTTTAAATCCCACTGGAATGATTGAGGGATCCCCGAACAGTGACAGGTTTAGTTTAATAACAAGGCAGAGGGGGCGGCTGAGGAGGACAGTGAGAGAGGGAGAGAGAGAGAGAGAGAGAGCGAGAGAGAGAGAGAGAAAATATGTGCAGAAGTGAGAATGGGAGAAAAAAAAAGGACTGAGATGGGAAGAAAAATTAATTTACATTCATTTCCTTTTCTGCAGCTCCATCTCTCCTCTGACTCTCATGTGTCTTTGAGAGATTTGCTGCTGTGCTGAACCCCACAGGGATACAGAATTAGTTAGATTCCTCTATATTCATCTCTTAATTTGACTATAGTACCTCTAATACTTGAATATTTTTAGATAAGCTCATTTTGCACCTTCCAGAAAAGGCTGTGGTAAACCTTTTGTAAGATTTATTCAACAAATTTAACTGATTTGAATAGCTTTGATTATCCTTCTCTGGAACTATGCAGTCTTTATAATTGGTTTTTACAAGAGACTGTGTAGCTGGGCCTTGCTGAAAAGCAGCAGGGCTGTTCAGTTACCCTTCTCCATGTAAATAAAGGTTATATTTGGATGGTGACAGTGTTCTGAATATATAAGCATGATAAAAAATGCACAGTGTGTGGCTCTGGATCTTGACACTCTGCTTGTTTGCCCTGTCAGAACTTCTGCAGCCGTGCAGCACTGGAGGCCCAGGGCTCATGTCTAAACAACAAATACTCTGAGGGATACCCGGGCCAAAGGTAACTACACCGATGATGCACTTTTCAAGTTATACAGTGCATGTGATTTAAGATTGTGACAACAATTGACTTTTTAACAGAAGTTCATGTTAAAATGTCATGAAGTGGGGTTGGGTCCAAAAGTCAATTTCACACCTGGACTGAAATATACATTATACAATTAATCATATGATAATGACATCACACAATAAGATTTAATACCACACAATCTGATGAAATCTTATTCAGTGATATGATACAATAGAAAAGGACAAAAAAATGATATGATACAATATGATACAGAAAAAAACATGATGTAATATGATATGAAACGATGTGACAGAAAATGATGCTAAGATTACAATATGATAAAATAGAATATGCAACAATACAAAATGATACAATTTGATATAATATAAAATGATGTGATAAATTACAATATGATGCAACATTGTATAAAATAATACAAATGATACAATAGAAATGTATACAATAATATACAATACAATCTGATATGATGCAATGCAAAATGAAACAAACAAACAAAATTATAAACAAAATATAATAATGTGACAGAAGACAAAATAATGGGAGATGAACAAGGGAATGAATGACACTGGCTTGGCCATCAATGTTAAAGCGCCCTTAAGCAAAGCTTTGAGGCAACTGTTTGTGAAATGAGTGAGCAGAAGGCAGAAAATATACATTTACAACACAAAGGGAAATTATTGTAAACTATTCATTATTTTTCAGCATTTCAGCACCTGTCAGTTTTAACGGATGCCTCTTGACTATCTCAGGTACTATGGTGGTGCAGAGATTGTCGATCAGATTGAGCTGCTGTGTCAGAAACGAGCGCTTATCGCCTTTGGTCTGGACCCAGATTTGTGGGGTGTCAACGTTCAGCCCTACTCCGGCTCTCCCGCTAACTTTGCAGCCTACACATCTGTACTCCAGCCTCACGACCGCATCATGGGCCTGGATCTGCCTGATGGAGGACAGTGAGTGAGAATTTCACTCTCACAGCCAAAGATCCTTAATGTAGACCTTCTTTAGTGTGTAGTCTGTGCAGCAAGTGATAATGTGACTGTTTTTAACTGTTTTTTTAAAATAGTAATACAAATTACTCTAATTAATAATTGATGAAAAATCTAATAAAAATCACATAATAACTTATTAGCATCTTGTAAATGGTTTTTACAGGAGATATTAGTAGATAATATAATATCAGGAGATAAGGTTTTTATTAGTAGTCACCATGGTCAATGAAATGGTTTGATATTTTGCCTGTGTGATTCATATTTTCCCACATGAAACCGGATGTTGTTTTGGGACTTAATGTCAAGAAGCATTAATGTATGACAAAATATTAGTCACACAGTCTGGAGTTGTCACATCATACCACCCTGTTTGAAATAAACACATTTTAAATGGTGCAGTAGAGGAATCTTGGGAAATGAAAATGTATATTTCCTCCAAACCCCAATATGCATCTTATATTAAACCTTAATATAAGGAAGATCTAGTCTCTACATGATCAGACAGATTCAAGTACAGGTTACAGTCACTAATGAGAGGAAGGAGTTACAGAAGTTTGAGTAAGTTCACAATGCTGGAGACGGCCCTGCATGTACCATCACCCGCTGGTCTTCTGAGATGCCCTGTTATGAATTATTTTTATTTACTATTCCACAACATTTCAGCCTTACCCACGGCTACATGACAGATGCTAAGAGAATCTCAGCCACCTCCATCTACTTTGAATCAATGCCTTACAAGCTGGATGTGAGTAATAATAATTTGGTTGACAGAAATTAAGATTTGAGTGAAACTTGAAGTGAATCTAGGGAGAAAAGTGTGTCAGACTGTAAAATTTTTTCTGTTCTTTCCTTCCCTTTATTACTGTCCACTGTCCACTGTCCATCTCAGCCCAAAACAGGTCTGATAGACTATGACCAACTAGAGAGAACGGCCCGACTTTTCAGACCCAGACTCATCATAGCAGGGACCAGTGCCTACGCTCGCCTCATCAACTACGCTCGCATGAAGGAGGTACTTTATACATCTGGAATTACATCCACCATGTTGTTTTCTAAAGTAGCTGTGACACAATTAGTAGTAAAAGCAAAAATCAAGATGCACTTTGTTAAGTTCAAATGAAAAACAAGAAAATATAAGGACAATGAAATCAGACACAAAAAAGAATGGTCAGTCAATATGTACAATGAAACAATATTTCTAAAAGACTGAATATGGGGAAGGAGGCAAGGTGGTGCAGTGGCTAGCACGCTCGCCTCACAGCAAGAAGGTTCTGGGTGAGATTCCCGGGCCTTTCTGTGGGGAGTTTGCATGTTCTCCCTGTGTCTGCGTAGGTTCCCTCCACATAGTCCGGCTTCCTCCCACAGTCCAAAGACAAACACGTTAGGTTGGTGACTCTAAATTGCGTGAATGGTTGTTTGTCTCTATATGTCGGCCCTGTGGTAGACTGGTGATCTGTCCAGGTTGAACCCAATGTCTGCTGGGATTGGGTGAATTTTATCACTTAGTGTTTGTGACTGTGTGTTTCAGCTGTGCGTGGAGCTGAATGCCTATCTGCTGGCAGACATGGCTCATATCAGTGGCCTGGTGGCAGCTGGAGCTGTTCCCTCTCCTTTCCAATATGCTGACCTGGTCACCTCCACTACCCATAAGTCCCTGCGTGGCTCAAGGTGAGGGCCTGGATGCTCTTCCTGAATTTTTTGTCACATGACATAGGTCTGGTCAGGTTATTATAATGTTACTTACTTAATGATACAATACTGTTTATTGTCACCTTTAAAATTCAAAGGAGACATTTACAGCTGAGTAAATTTGGCTTTTTTATTTTCTCTGCTGTGCAGGGCCGGTCTGATTTTCTATCGGAAAGGGGTGCGGTCTGTGGATAAGAAAGGTCGGCAGGTGACCTATGACCTCCAGGACAGAGTAAACTTTGCTGTGTTCCCCTCACTACAGGGAGGACCTCACAACCACGCCATTGCTGGGGTGGCCGTCGCCCTCAAACAGGTCCAGATACATTTTAATTTTTTATGTTTTCAAATTCAACAATTGCCGAATCAAAATCAAATAAGAGAGAAAACCCCTCTGCAGAATATTTTAAACTCCATCTCAATTTCAGGAGCTCATGTATAAATCACACACGTTCTGGTTGTCATCTGTCTTGATAAGGACTCTTCTAACAATTATTTCTATCTCTGCAGGCGTCCACTCCCATGTTCAAACAGTACATCACTCAGGTACTGCTGAACGCCAAGGCCATGGCTAAAGCACTGCTGAAGAAAGGCTACACCCTGGTGTCAGGTACAGAGGCAACTGTTTACAATAATGAAAATTAACTTCATAAGTGTTTTTACATGTAAGAAACACATATAGAAGTTTGTTTCTGTTTTTTTTTTTTCATTGACTATGGAATTAGATTTTGCATCCAAAGTAGTATTGTATCTCTGCCTCACAAAGTGCCTTATTCAGTTACTTCTGGATCACATCTTTATTTACTTCGACCTCATTTAAATTATCTTCTGTGACTGTGGAAAAGTTCACTTAACCTTCACTTGACAGTTGAATTGAAAAGGTAATAGAGGTAATGATAAATACATGTTGAGAGTGGAGAGAGAATGGAAACAGAAAGTTATCTCACCACCAGAAAATTTGCCCCTAAACTCAACAGAATTAAATTTTATCCTTATCATTATTTTTTAATCTTGCCGCCTCCTCTCAGGTGGAACTGATAATCACCTGGTCTTGGTGGACCTTCGACCTCGCAGCATGGACGGGGCTCGGGCTGAGAGGGTCCTGGAGCTGGTGTCCATCACCGCCAACAAGAACACCTGCCCGGGAGACAAGAGTGCCCTCACTCCAGGAGGACTCAGGCTGGGTAGTCAAATGAAAATATAAAAACGTGTGTAGGATGTGCTGGTAAATGGATTGTTCTCGGTGAAGAGCTGCAGGAGTGGAGGTTGTTTGGGCAGAAGCTGTCAACCAGTCAGTCTTCCTACCTGTATGATATTGGCTCCTTTCTTCTCTGTCTGTCTGTCTGTCTGCCTGTCTGTCTGTCTGTTTGTCTGTCTGTCTGTCTGTCTGTCTGTCTGTCTTTTGTGATGTGTCTCTTTTTGCTTTTGTGTGTCTGTTTTTTGTCTGCATGTCCTTCAGCCTGTCAGTCAGTCTGTCAGCATGTCCTCCTCAACCCCAACAGTCTTAATCTCTTGATCAACTTTATCGACAGTGATGTTGTCATATAATTTTTCAGATTCATACCTCACTTTTATCTATTGTCTCATTTTTACAGGAACCCCAGCTCTGACCTCCCGACAGTTCAGAGAGGCAGACTTTGAGAAGGTTGTGGATTTTATTGATGAAGGGATTCAGATTGCACTGGATGTGAAGAAGAAAACTGGTGAGAATGGAAGAAGTGTCTTTGTTTTGTGTAAATTTGGAATTTATCTATGGTGAATGGTGAAATATTAGGACTTTCCTTAATGAACCATAACACTAGATGACATGATGATGTGTACCCTCCTCATTTCATCTGTTTCCTGACAGGAAACCTGGCCAGCTTCAAGGCCTTTCTTCTGGAGGACACAGAGACTGTGTCGCGCATCTCAGAGCTCCGCCAGCGGGTGGAGCTATTCTCCAGGCCCTTCCCAATGCCAGGATTCACTGACCACTGATGACACTTAAGACAAAAATACATTTTCATCATTGGAATGGATCCTTCAGTCTTCCTTAAACTCAGTGTGACCATTTCTGCACACAGTCATGTTTCCAGATAAACTCATGACGGTATATCTGCCAGATAATGTAACGTAAATATACCCAAGCCTGGTAAATAATAACATCAGCACTCAACTTAGTGTTGAATTAAATGATAAAGTAGTCATATAATTCCACACATTTATTATTTTCTAATGATTGTAATAATAATACTGGTACTGGTATAATACGCTGGTGTGTAAAAAGCTAATCAATTATATATACTATACTTAAATGGGTCATTATGTTCATTACAGCTGCATTATATTCTGTTATAAATCACGAAATAATTAAATGGGAAATTTATTGTTTTATTTGGGCAAGAGATGGTGAAGTTTGTAACACTGATCATACTGAAAAATGAAAAAAGAAATGTTGCACAGCACTTCTTCTTCATCTGGCATTTCATACATCAGCAGCTGCTGCACTTTCTGTGATGCTGAAGTTTTCACTTCACAGACAGAGCAGCTATGATGGACCATAAGTGTTTTTAGGTATTTGGCTTTTTGTCACTAAGCTCTTTCTAGAGCCCTTGTCAACGTCAGGCTTCGCCCCAGGCCCTGGGAAACTCACAGCAGCTGTGTTGGGAATTGAACACATGCTCAGTTTACACCCACAAAAACCATAAGCCCAAACTAGTAAGCCACACAAACCATTTCAGTTTTAGTTTTCAGGCTTTATTTTTTATTTTTTTGTAAAACATACTATTGTCACCTACTTTTCCTTCATTTTGATTTGTTCTTGTAAACAATTTATGTGTGTACAATGTAAATACATTATATTTTCTTAATTGTAATAAAAACTCATCCTGAATGTTTGTAACTTTGTTGAATTTTCTAATATTGCAGAAGCTCTCAGTTGTCACTTTGGTATAAAACCTGCTGCTGTGTCACAGTTGATATAGTTGATAGAGATAAGAGATTTGTCTTCACAGTTGAAGGAGGGAGGAGACTATTCAGATTAAATAAACACTGATCTGTGCTAAAATGCTGGCATTTCCTCTCACGGTCAACTTCAGGGAACAGTTTAGGAGAAGAAAATAAAGATTGGTCAGGAAGATAGTTGGAACCAAAGCTTCGCACTCTGAAAAAAAAAAAAAAAAAACTTTGGACGTAACCAACTAGGACCATCTTCACTCAGCTGTTAGCAGAGGTTCCTTCCTAGATCTTTTTATGTCATCCTGCCACCCTACATTACATAATGCTAATATACACCAACAGTTCAATATTTACATGAGAAGAGGAGAACATTATGTAACTCCAGAGCTCTTCACTGTCCTCAACAAACCTGCACAACTTGCATTTGTGTTTATTTAAATGCTTCCTCTCCCACTTTTTCTCAAATTGCTGCATTCAAGTCATTATACTCCCAGCCAGAAAAAAACAGCCAGTCTCATCTTTCTGTCACTCTGGGATGAAATTAGAACATTTGTTGTTTATTTCTTGTTCTAGGAGGAACATTTCCTCTGGGACACTAAGTGCATTACAAAGCAGCACTAAATAAGCTGTGCAAACTGAGGCACCGCTGCCGCTGCTGCTGATTATTGGAGCGTTTAACATTTATTTCATTAACAAACTGAATGGACTTTTGTTTTGTATCAGACCTCCTTGTGCTGTGCTCTTTCTTTAATCTGCCTTTCAATTTTTCCCCATACTGCTTCAGCTTTTGCCAGAGGAATGTGTCCCATCCGCAGAGAGTGGCCGGTTGAATCACAGGTCAAAGGTCAGAGAAGCTCTCAGCTCTGTCGTCAAAAAACACACACAAACACAAGGGCACGCAGACACACACATATATGTGCAGCAGCACAACACAAACAACGACTCATCCGCTTCATCTCTGTGACTGTTTCTCATGACCCAACAACTGCTTTGACGCATGTGTGTGTGTGTGTGTGTATGTGTGTGTGTGTGTGTGTGTGTGTGTGTGTGTGTGTGTGTGTGTGTGTGTGTGTGTGTGTGAATTTTAAGGTTTTTAGATATCCATTGGGGAAATCATAGGATCCCTCACGTTCCATCGTTCTAGGACACTGGACCTCTCCTTATTTTCGCAACAGTCCCTGTGGTCTTCAAAAGAAGGCTTCATTTGATCCTGGTTATTCTTATTCTCTTTTTATTGGCTCTTTTTGTTGCATTTCAGGGAGGAAAACAGAGCAGACGCTGAGATGAACATGGGCTCAGAGCACCAAGAGCCAGAGGAGGGGTCTGGGGTTTCTTAAGAGGATGAAACAAGAGTCTCACCTTCATTGAACAAAGCTGAGAGACCCTCTAAGAATCCAAGGGTTTGTTTAATTTATCCTTCAGAAGTAGTTAGGGAGTTGAACGAGCAGAAATAAGAAAGGGACAAATAGTTTCAGAAATCCAAAAGTATCATCTTGAAAAGAATAAAGCAAAAATGGAAGAAGCACTGTTGAATATGAAGCCAACATCTTTCTAGAAAACAGTGTTTGTGATCAAATCTTAACTAATTTGCAACCTCTTCTTCTTCTTCTTTATCTGTGTCTCTTTTTAACAATTAGATGTTAAGTGACAGAAAGTGTTTCCACCTGATTGCCCTCATCAGTGTCTTTCATTCTCACCCCATATGCACTGTATGTGCTTGTTTCTGCCACATGGAGAGACAGTGGTACCTGGATGTGGGCTGGTGTGTGTGTGTATGTGTGTGCATGTGTGTGCTCAGGTTGTACACAGTGTGCTCTGCTGTCACACATCAACGCCATGCTGGGGGACTGTTCAACATCCTGCCACTGCTGTCCTTGATCAGAGACACACACAGGGCTGCTGTCACACACACTGGTGCACACACACACAAGCTCATACACACTCCACTAAGTGTGGTTGTAGACGCACCAATCAGGCTGCAAAGTGACAGCTGCACTGCCAACAGATGGATCTGTTCCATCAGACTTACTGATTATATATTTTTATCTTCGGATGTGGAAAAAGATCTGTATCTGACTCAGTTCCATGTGAATGTTTGAGGAAAGTCACCTGTCTGTGTGTGTGTGTGTGTGTGTATGATAGAGAGAGAGAGAGAGAGAGAGAGAGAGAGAGAGAGAGAGGTGGCTTTGAATGGCAAGAAAACGCTCTCATCCAAACAAGAATCAGATATTTTATTTATTGAAAGAATTCAGCTCAGTTTTCATAACATACACAGTCATTGTAGTATTTAGTGGCTGCTAAACCTGCAATTGTGTGACAGTCATGAAGAAACACAAGACATTTGGTCACATTAACTTGAGCTTCATTGTCATGCAGCAGGAAAGTCCCATTTTATAAGAAGTTGGTACAGTCACTTAAAGGAAACACAAACCTTCCAGCTGCAGAAGAAGACAACACTGCGTGAAATGTAGATGCAATTATTTCAAAGTAATTACAAATAGTGATGTCTGGATCATATTAATGCATTTAAATTTCAAAAACACAGCAGTGGTTAATGAAATGGTATAAGCATTTGTGATTTGTATCCAGTTTGCTAAAATATGCAATACTGCTGGTGTTGCCACCAACTCTTTTGTTTATGATATATCAGTAAAATATACCAGGAGTCTAGACCTAAAGTGATCATATGCACGCATGTGTGATATGTCCCCAGCAACATGTCTACATACATGTCTTGTATGTAGACATGTTACATATTTAACTTTTTCAGGTTTCATGTGTGCTCTCAGGATCCATTAACTGACCATCGTAGTCACATTAACAGTGTCACCAGTTTAATACCAGCGACAACATCATGATCTAGGATCCTTTACACTTCCCACCTGCAATGAGCGGGGGGTGGGAAATGATTCTGACCCTAGATCAGGATTTTCTCTCATTTTTCCACTATAGGTTATTTGATTTAGAAGTCAGGTCTCTCCTTCTTCAGGTTTTTGTAGTCGGTGCTGATGGCCACAAACTGAGGAAGAAGAAGAAGAAGAAGAAGAGGATGACCAAAAATGTAAATTATAGTTAGTGTCCCAACAGTTTGCTAACATGTTGACTGTACGTGTGCTGTATTACCTTATACTGATACGTGGGGTCCAGTTTATTCCATGGTTCAGGGTTATTGGTTTTGTTCCAGCTAAACACACACAGAGACATCCAGAGAATTGGGATTAGGCTGTTTGGGAATCTGATATACTGTACATGAATAAAGCTTTAATTTCTGACCTACTACACCCAAATTATCTGAAACTCATTGTTTGATAGCACTGAACAAAATATGAAATGTATTTTTTTTAAAAAGAAGCAAAGACCCTTTAAGCCCACTGTACCACAACCAGGACACTCTGTCCAGTGATTTCATCAAATGTGTAAACAATTACTGCTGTAAATAAATGATGAAAGACCTGCAAAGAGCACCATCCTGTGAGCATTTGTTAAAAGCACTTAGCTGTGTCTGCTGCTATTGGAGTATCATTAAGGGTAGAACAACAGTTTGGATAGCAGCAGGAGGAGAAGACATCCAGGCAAGTGACGGCTCGAGCGGGAAATGAAAGCAGGCGGGGAACCTTGTTGTCAGTTATACTCATAAAATGAATCACTGTTTAATTAGCGTGTAAAAGTATTCATCTGCCTTCCATGCACCTCATTAAAAGTGTTAACAAATCTTCATTTCTGGATATCAGAGCTTTCAGAAGAAGAAAGTCTGGGTTTAATTAGTCTGAAATCAACATTTCCTTGTGAAAGCAGGTGTCTTAAACAGGAAAAATACACTTATCAAGAAGCTAATTCCATGTACACGGTGAAGAATTCAATCCAAAAACATGGTCACCTGATGCTTTATATAGATGTTCTTTTTATAGCATATTATCAGGAGTGAGTGTGAAATTTGAAGGTCCTTACATAACATAGGGTGCTCTGGCCAGACGGAACAGGTACAGACCTGCCCCGCCCATTCCCAAACAGATGAAGAAGAACTGGGGGATGAGCTGAAGACAGAGAGAGAGAGAGAGAGTCACAAGATTACACTTCTTCAATCTTATATCCAGCTGGTTGATTTCACCTTTTTATTGATTTGTCATTTCTGTATATAAAGCTACAAGTACTGAACAAGATATGGTTACTATTTGCAGCTGAGTTTACATCTATAGAGCTATATATGATATTTGACTGATTGACTGTTCGGAGCCCAGAGGATCTCAGGGAACAGACACCTGTGAATTAAATTTTAAATAAGCCAAGTATTTAAGGTTTTTAAGGAAATGTAGAAGTGTTAGCAATAAATGTAGATGCTCTGCACAGAATCTAAAAACGCAAAACTGTAAATTTTCTGCATTTACCACATTAACTAATGAGACATGTTTAATCTGTAAAAATGTCTATTAACAGGGAATTACTGAAGAAGAGTATGATCAGCCAGCTACCCAGTATAAATAAAGGTCCAATGCTAATTTTACCTTCATACCAAATTTAGCGTATAGATAAGAGAGTATCAACATTGTCATCTAATTCAGAAAATGAGTAGAACTGCTCAACTAAAGTGACTATCAAATAAATGTAGTAGAGAAATACATGTAAACATGTCAGATACAGTTTAGCTGTTACTTATAGCCAGGTGTTGACAGCTGTGCCGTCTGCAGCACAGCTGGACAAATGGACCCTATTTTTGTTTAACAACATTTAGGAAGTTTGATTAAAAACCTTGATACAAGTTTCCACAGCAATAAACTGAGGAGGTTGAGTGCAGTAAAGAGTAAAGTGCAATGAATGATGATGTTGCTACTACTTTTGTACTTTTTTCTTTTCTGCAGCAATTCCTGTGGGAACTTCATGTTTTTTTTTAAACTCATATTATTATTTTTATTTTTAATTCCTTGAGCTTTATTTTTCCTTTTTCAATGCCAATAACTTTTTCCTGTATCAGTGTCAATATTTCCTTCACTGTCCTGGCTCAATGCATCATAAACAGTCTTACTGGATATGAATACAGTCTCACAGTTACAACAGTAATTATTCTTTTTCAATTTGTCTGACTGTTTTTGTGGAATCTGATCACTTCATGGCTTGAATAAGCAAAACAGCCTTCAATTGCATTGACACATATTGAGGGCAGAAGAGTTATATTCCACCACCTGATTTAATGATCATAAAAATCAAAATAATGTTGGCCACAGAATAATCCTGTACAGTGTGATGGATGTTGAGCATCATGGTGGAAAACAGTAACAACTTTCCTGTCTTGCATCAGGCTTAGTCAGCTTCAACCTTATAACACCTGACAGTACATTCGCTGGACGTCTCACTGAACATGAAAATGTAAAAGCATCTTCCAGAATTAAAAAAAGTCAGATGTAGCATCCTATCCTGGGTTAATAAAACCCAGTAAGTAGGTCGAATTAGCTCCTATCCTGGGTTAATAAAACCCAGGATAGGAGCTAATTCGACCTACTTACTCAAGAGAAACACTCCTCTGTATCACATGTCAGCAATAGCTCCAGGACAACTATTAACTCACTCTCAGTTCTTATGAAGTGGATTTAAATCATACTCCCATGTTTATTGGAAACTGTATCTGGCCCTTTCTGTCTACAGTGATGTAGCTGTGTTGGTCCCAGCAGCTGAACAACACCAGCTCTGAGCATCAACTACTGGCCTTCTGGATTTTACTCAATCACCCTCATCATGCCGTCATCATGTGTTTCTGCAAAGTTTGCGCTTTTACTTTTGATGCTTTACAGTTTGCTATTATGAGGACTTTAAGTATTTTACATGGTTTTATTGTAATGATTTTTACTCAAGAAAAAGACCATTAGTCCTGACAATGATCATTTCTACTCTCAGCCACATGATGAATTATCAGGCCTGTCTTTACTTCTTCCTGCCTGTCAAACTCTGTCTCTGACCCATCTCTCTAACACCTCTGACTGACTCACTGTCTGCTGTGTGTACCTGCTCACACTACACTGACATCAGTCACTAATCACTATTTAGAGAGAATTCTGCATTTGTTGAAAGTACCAACCTGAGTATTTCCATTTTACATTTCTTTATACACTTCAGTTTGCTTAGTAAATACAATGCACAATCCTGTGCAGCAGACTGAAGCAGAACCACCTCCACCTTCCCCAGATACATTAAATTCAATCATTTTAATGCTGACACTAGTCTTTCTACTGCTTAACAACACCCTTATACCTTTAACATTAATAACAATACTATACCAATGCTGACAATACTACAGAGTATAACAGAGTATTTCATATTGTAGTTATTCCATAAAATATCAGATGACTTACTTCTAGCACTTGATTTATATGTGGAAAAATATATGGAGTGTGAAACATGTCAAAATCAATGCACGGTTTCTGACACTACTCATCATCACCTAACTTTTTTTTATGTTTTATGTATATATGTCATAATAATTCTTAGATTGTAGTACTGTAGGACTGTAGTTTTAGTGGTGGGTGATTGAGGACACCAGCCTGTCTGACCAACTCTTCACTCGTCTTTCTGTCTCATCATTACCTGTGCAGCCTCCTGAATTTCTCTGTCTCCCCCTGACTCTCTTCATCTCTCTCTGCCTGACTACCTGTCAATTTGCCTGGCTGATTTTCTGTCTGTCTCTCTGACTCTTAAACTTCCTAACTCTCTCTAACAGCCTGTCTCTGTCTGTCTGTCGTTCTCTCTGTCTGCTGACTGTTGTAACTTGATCAAGGAGACTTGTTGAGTCTCACAGGGATTTGCTCCCTGCAGTCTCTCTCTCTCTCTCTCTCTCGCTCTCTCTCTGTCTTCCCGACTTCCTGTCTCTCAGCCAATCTGTCTGGATGATAGACCATATCAAGGAGCTCTGGTAGAGTCTCATAGGGATTTCCTCCCTGCAGAATCTCTCTCTCTCTCTCTCTCTCTCTCTGTCTTTCACTATCTCCTGGGAGGCTGATGACAAGAAGTTAAAACTCTGTCACTCCGCTCTCTGACAGCAGAGCCAGTAAAAAACACAGAAATAATCCCGTCCCCTGTAGGGACAACTCTCATTTTTAAGTTTAGTTTATCCCAACTAATGCTTAGGTTTTTGTCAGTTTAGATTTAGGAGCTTTTTTAAAGTGATGGGAGTGTTTTTAAAGTCTTAAGCCTCTCTCTGTTTGATTTGATTTCAAATGAGACACTTAAAAGAAACATAACCTACTCAATTAGAATTAAAAGACGAGATGAGACAAAGTCCAATTCACATCAAGTCTCTTGGTTTGACTGATTCATTTACACCAAATAGACTGCAGGTAATTATCAGGTTTTATTCTACTACATTGTATCACCAAATGGCTAGAGTTGAATTAACATTTAAGTTTAGCATTTTACAATATAGTATATCTGATTATATTCTATCATCATGGGGAACAAATTAAACCAAGTACCAAAGCCTGAATTTGAAAGCCCAACAAGGGCTTCAGCAAAGTCTGTAATATAATCCATAAAACATTTCTCTGTATAACTGTTCATGTCAATTGGAAGAGGAAATAAATGAAAACACAGATGCAGCGGATACACTTAATTTAGGCCTAAGAGGAGGGACTATGGTGGAACAAAGTCAGTTACCTAAATTATATCTACATTTATGATAATGTAGCACTGCTGTTATACAATCCACATTGATCTGGCACAATAAATAGACAAAGCCAAAAAAGAGGATTTTTTAATCTGCCTCACTATTACACACACAGAAACTGTCCAAATGCTGACTGCATTCAGTGCAGCACACCCACCTTCGGATCATTTTCATGCTAATGAGACATTTACACTTCATGTTTTCATCATATTTTTAGAAGCAAAACTCAGGAAATTGGGCAGTGAAGACACTTTGTTTTGTTCCTACTCAAACTTCATCTTCAGGTAAAAAAATAAAAATAATGAGAAAACAACTTTGTCAAAATATGAAAGTACTAACAAGAAACAAACAGAAACTACAAAAGGATTACTTACGCCAGGGTACCTCTTAGCATGCTCTACAGCTGTCCGAAATATCATTGCTCCAGTCTATAGAAAAATTTGGGAACAAATTATTCAAAGTCAATAATTCAGACCCTTGTTCATCAACAACCACAAGCTTTGCACAGCCGTGCACAGACAGGACCTGTTGTTCTCTGCATGTGGATAGAGGAGAGGAGGAGGGGGAGGAGAAAGAGGTCATTTACATCTGATTAGAGCTTCCTTGAAGAGGTGATTGCACTGTGCCTGACACGGTGCTGGACACTGTGGAACAGTTTATATTGGTACGATAAGGCTTCATCCTTGTAATTATTCATCAACTCATTATTCATATCAGGGTGTTCAATCAAAAGAAGCTGTGTAGGCTCCCACAGAGAGCTCAGAGGCCTTTCCTCCCTCATTTCCTTCACTTCTTTAGTCTGAAGACTTTTCAGCCCTTCGGGAGCTGACTGGAGGAAACAGAAAAGCTTACAAACACAGTGTCCTTTTAAGAGCCAATGGGGAACATCTACGTCTATGGTCCTCTTCAGCTGCCCAAGTCATATCAGTACAGATTTCAGTGCAAAAAGACTGTTTCTATATCCCAAAAAAAAAAAAATTGTTCAGTCGAAAGCAGCAACAACAAAGAGAAAAAGAGAGAGTGGAAGGGATTATTTTGGTTCTCAAAAACTTAAAGTACTCGCGAAACAAAATAAATAAACAACATAAATAAAAACAATATAAACACTTGCATAGAAGTCTGTTATTGTTCCATGATGCCTTCATGTTGCCTGTTCACTCTGGGAGATTGGTCCTTTTCTCCCTAATGACAGATTCTCTGATCTCAGATTATAGAAACCAAAGTCCACTACACCAAAACAGAATGAAGAACTACAATTACCATGTTCTTGTCCACCTCACATTAGGCCAGTCACCACAGTGGAGGACCAGATTGCACATTGAGAGTGAGGAAAAATGAAAATTCAGATCCTTGACAATTGATTGCAAATAAGGAGATTTTTTTTTACTGCTCAGGTTTGAAATGTTGAATAAGATAAAGGGTCATTGACCCAGGAGGTGTTTAAACACGACCCAGCCTGAAAAAGGTCAGCTCTGGATGATCATCAGCTCCTTACTGTGGCCAAGGCATCCTCATCTGAAAGGCTCCAGAGTGAAACCCAAAGAAAATATAACATAACACAATAGTGATGTCACCTCCAATTAGTTCAGGAGACACACACAACCTCATATGAAAACAGGCAGTGTGTTTTTTTCTCTGTTTAATGGACCTGTGTCTATGACTCACTGCACTTCAATTCAACTGGAACATAAAACAAATACAATTCAATTTGTCACAGGAGCAGTTCACTTTCAACTTCACAGATGTTTTATTATGTCCCAGACACCACACGTCTGTGCTCAGATAATAAAGCGGCACCATTAAGGTCACATGATGATCATCTGAGAGGGACATTTATCATTCAGAGGTAGGTTCAATGAATTGCTTAATGTGGAATCTGCAAAACATACAATGGACTCAAACTTCTTTAATTCAAATGAAAACAATGATAATTTGCAAAACCGGGGCAAGTGTGTGTGTGTGTGTGTGTGTGTGTGTGTGTGTGTGTGTGTGTGTGTGTGTGTGTGTGTGTGTGTGTGTGTGTGTGTTTAACCAGTGTTACTCGACTGACTTTAAGTGATACTCTATCCAGATCATAGCTTTTCAGTATGAATCTCTGTACCTCCTGTCAGGTTGAAAGTTGGCACTGAAAAGTTTGTAGTTCAGTTCAAGTCACTCACTAAGTGACAAGTTTTCACAGTAGTAAAAATGTGAAATTTTTCAAACTGCTCATGCAACGTAGTTAACTTTTCCACAGTCAAGTCAAATGCTTAGCATGTTCAAAATAAATATGACAAAACACCTTGTCATATCAGACTATTGTCTTCATTGAGCCTTCAAAGAAGGGGATTATAGTTAAACATAAACTGACAACAAACTGACCAAAACTGGCAGAGCAAGGCTGATATCTAATCCTCCAGACAGGCATGAAATATAACAATCAGCATGTGGACACTTGTAAATTGCTTATAGTCATAATGCTCTATAAAGCAACAGCAGCAAATCGCACATTACCTGCAAGGTCTCATGGGAAGCGCTGACATTTGAGATGTGATGGAGAGCTGTCAAACAGTACTAAACTATCTACTACTTATCACTCCCACCAGACAAACAGTGCTTGTCTTTCTGTACTTACTCTTTACTTTTACATTTAATATCTTATATAAAAAGACCCTTTTAATCAAATCTGAGATATGATACATTAGATTAAACAACTCAAAAATGAATACAAAATAGTTGAAATGGGACTTGGTAAACAGAAATAATGACATGATTCCTAACAGGCTTCCTACCCTCGAACAGGTCGTCTATGTTTGAAGTAAAGAAAGCATGTAAACAGCAGGATTGCCTGCAAATCCAATGTGGTCTCTCCACATTGGATTTAACTCAAAACTTGCAGTAACCTGGTCTACACTTTATGTAACTATGCCAACAGGACACTCTGTTAACTCTGTTGGCTATTTTAAACTCTGTATGTCACTGTATTGCGAATTTTGTCATTTCTTACAGAATTATCTAGAATTTTTGACAAGCTCAAGTTTTACACTAGGAAAATAAAATAAGACTGTTCCTCCATTTAAAAAAAGACATCATTGTGCATCTGTCACAGAGCCAGCTGTGGGTTTTTATTTTCTCCTTGCCTCCAACACAGGACTGTGTGACATGAGCTCAGCCATGCCTGGTGTTCCCACTGACCTTCAACACTGCACCTCACACATAAATCCTCCTAATTGGACACAGGGCAGCACTGTGGCAAAAACTGCAGCACTGCAGTGCAGACTTAAAAATACACAATATCTGCATAGTGTATTTTGTTGAGTTTTATATATATATATATATATATATATTTAGGATTCTCACCTAATGATGATGTTCATTGGTCCTAGCAGTAAATTTGACTTGTATATCACTGATATCTGGCAAAGTGGTGTCAACAGAAAAAAAAAATAAAAAATGAATGGTAGAGGTTAGCAAGAGGGAGCAGAAGCAGGTGTGAACATAGATACAGTCATGTGAAAAAATGAGGACACTCCATTAAATATTCAGTTCTTTATTAAGAAATGTTCACACATCGATGTCTAATCTTGTTTTTATTCATCTCTGGTAAAGAAAGTGATTTATTTTGTAGGTAAAGAACAAAAATTAACCTTGTTTTACTCATTAAACAAAAGATATCAACAATGTCATGTTGCGGGGTGCAGTTCCGCTTCAGCTTAAATTTTTTTTACAGATTGTCTCACATGTTCCTCAAACACCCTCTGATACACGATATAATTCATGGTGTATTCTGTGATGGTGAGCTGGTCAGGTCCTGCTGCAGCAAAGCATCCCCAAACCATGACACTTCCACCTCCGTGCTTCACAGTTGGTATGAGGTTCTTTTCCTGGAAAGCTGTATTTGGTTTAGACCATTCATCCAAACAATTCAATTTTACTTCTTTGGACTCATCTGTCTAAAGAACATTATTCCAGAAGTCCTGGTCTTTGTCTACGTTCTCTCTGGCAAACTTCAGTCTGGCCTTCATGTTTCTCCTAGAGAGCAAAGGTTTCCTCCTGGCACACCTCCCATGAAAGTTAAGATTGTGCAGTCTCTTTCTGATTGTAGAGGCATGCACTTTCACATCAACAGTAGCAAGAGCCTGCTGTAGGTCCCATGATGACATTTTAGGGTTTTAGCATCTTGTGGTCTGCTCTCGGGGTGAACATTCTTGAACGGCCAGACCTGGGCATTTTGGCAGTTGTTTTGAATGTCTTCCACTCGTAGACTATTTTCCGGACAGTGGAGTGGCTGATTTCAAATTCTTTTGAGATCTTTTTAAATCCCTTACCAGACTCATAAGCTGCTACAATATTCTTTCTGATGGCCTCAGGCAGCTCTTTCAATCTCACCATGGTGTTCACTCTCACTTCAACAGTCAGGAGCACAACAAGCTAAATGTCTGAGGCTTAGAGGCAAGCCTCCTTCAAAATGCTGAGTAACAATGTTCTAACCATGTGTCCTGATGTGATACACCTGTGTGTGATTTTAGCCATTTTTAGGTGGGAATAAATGTGGGGGTGTCCTAATTTATTCCTCACCAGAAATTGCATTTTTTTTAAAATTACATCTTCTTCACAGTCTTTTCTTCAGTTTTAATTGTTTAGTAATATTACTAGAATCTTTCAGTATTGTTAAAATTAATATTAAGTATTTGTATGTCCTAATATGTTTTTTTTAAAAAAACCCACACAGGCCCCAACAGGTGCCCTAATTTTTTCATGACTGTGAAAGTGGGTGCCATGGTCACCCATCAGTTCTGCATTATGCTATTGAATTTGAGCCACAACACATCAGGAAGGGCTCAGAGCTCAATACCATCAACACAGATCACAACCATAGAATATTATGACCATCTATCTATCAAATATGTATTTCTCTAGAACAAACAAGTGAGAAGATTGCAGGCCCATTTGCTGAACATGACAAAAACAGCCATGATCCACTGTCTTTTGACCTGTACCTGCATGTTGAATTTTCTTTCTTAATATCAAGAAAGCCTTGCAGAAATGTAGTGGAGCCATAAAAATAACCCCCCTTCACGTATTTCTGCACATAAAAATTGGCCTGTTTTTCCTTTTTAATCCCTTTTGTTAAATTTGAGTCACTCGCCCTGCAGTCACAGGCCTGTTTTGGCTCTGATTAGCCCCACTCTGCCCTGCTGTGGAAACCAGGCTGCTGTGTGTGTGTGTGTGTGTGTGTGTGTGTGTGGCTGGCACACTGCTGCTTGAGGAGAAGCAGAACAAGCTGCCTGAGGTTTTGAACCTTCAGCTGTGGCACAGTTTAACACCACATAATAATATTAAACAGCAGAGGTCTGCTGGGTTAATGGTGTGAACCAACAAGGATCAAAAGAAAACAGCAAACACACCTGACAGTGACTAAATCTAAACCTTTAGATTAGATGAGAGAGAGGAATGAACTCCTCACATTACACTTTATTCAGATGTCCTTCACAGTGTCTCTTCTCAAAGCTGAGCTGACAATCTATTAGAACAGATAATAGAAGTCAGTGTAACACTCTGTAACATACTGAGACAACACTGGTGAAGAGATGCTGTGGAGGCTGAGGACAGAACATTTTGTTAATCTGTGCCATCTAGTGGTGCAACACTACACTGCAACACCTAACCCTCTATGCTGACTTTGATTTAAAACATAATACTTCTTCTCACTTCTTTTAAAACCTACCCATGAGGATATGATTGTTTGTATTGGTCCAGGTTTAGAGGCATTTATACCACCAACTTTATATCACAAAAACAGTCCCTATAAATAATAGGAAACAGCTGAGTTGATATTCTTTGGCTTATTCAGAATAGTGATGAAATTATTTAACTATTTATCGATTTATCAACAGCTACATTTTTAGCTGGTTCCACCTTCTCAAACGTAAGGATGCGGGGGATTTGTCCAAAAGTTGAAATCTTCAGGATAAAAACATGCACAGCTGTGAGAAATAGTGATGGGCATTTTTCAGACTAAATATTACAGTTCACACAATAATAATCAAATTTCAAAAGGTAGGTTTGAGAGTAATGAAAATAGTTTTAGTTAAATAGTTGTAATTAAATTAATTTTATTAGCGTTGCTAATAAAATAAAAGCCAAAAAAAACTGCATTTAAAGATACAACTAAAGGTAAATGGAAAACATGTTTCTGTAATTTGAGTAAACTAATTCTAAAGCAGATTTTAAAGTGAGCTGTGAAAAAGAGAAAAATAACTGCTCTGAAAAAAGGAGACTGATAGGGAATGTAAATGTGTTAGCATGTTTTCTTTTTTCTCTTTACTTATTTTCTCCTCAACCTGTCAGTCAATCAAAAGCAAAGATTTGTTTCCATTAGTGAAAATATATTTTGATTAAAATAAAATACACTCACAAAAGCTAATTCTATTTACATAATAAACACACAAAAATATTCCTGTTGGACTTTTAAGGTCATTAACTTGATGGCTATTCAATATGAATAGTCCCTTTCCTAAAACATAATGAAAATGGGAAAAAAAACTGACAAAAGTCACAGAAAATCCAAAGACCAGACAGTCTGAGGTCTCCCTGCAGCCTGAGAACATACAGGTGTATTTACATTCAACATTCCTGAATTAGGACTTTGCTGCTCCATAAACCAAAAATACCACAGAAGAATGTAAACAGCATTTCATTTCATGAGCGTGGCATTTTCCAGCTGTCTGAGAAGCAACAACAAACTTAAATTATTTAGTTTTTAGTCCCTCGAAGGCAAAGAGCAAGGTCTTATTAACCTTTGATTGAAGGCAACAGTATCGCACCTGTTGGCTGGGAGTTGGTGGGAAACGAAGCAGAAAAACAAACTAAATGAAAGTGAGAAATTCATTTCACTTCCAAAATAAAATCTGAGATCCCAGTTTAGGAGGTAACCACGGAAACATCAGAAACAACGGTAGAGCAGGAGGGAGTCAGGGCAGATGTAACCGTGGAGACGGCAGCAGAAGCTGCTGTTGAAGTCTGTGTGGTAACCGAGGACTCAGTGGGACGAGAAGCAACTGGCTTAGCAAGTTTCATGGGAATGAAGATATTTGAGGAACAGTGTTCACTCAGATATTCCCCCCCTTTCTCCTCATAGTCCTGTCGGCTGATCCAGCCCTCTGCTGCTGCTCCTGCAGGTGGATGCTCCAAAGCCCAGTCTCTTGCCCCATACCAAGCATCCAGCGCTGGTTGTGATGCCATGGTGACCTGGGAAGGAGACAACCAGAGCGCAAATGTATTTGACAACAGGTTAACCCTGGATTACTTTAAATACCCCATCTATGAATTAGCAATATATATAATTAAACATGAACTTGTTAAGAACTTTATGATTATTTGACAAAATTTAGTCTGTATCACTCAACCTCAGGAACATGTGCAGTGGAATGTGAACATCATGTTTAATATTTAACTCAGATATAATGATGAATACAGGTTTTCAAAAGGACTGTACCTTGAAGTGTGACTGGAAGGGCCTCATTGTCAACAGCTCTCTCTCCACTCTCTCCCTCATGCCAGGGTACTGCATGTTCCCGCCTGTCAGAAACACATTGCTCACCAGTGCCTCCTGCTGCTGTGGAGAGTACCTGTATGTAATATGGAAGAAGAAAGAAAAGCCTTATTGGATCAGGACTGTAAACTTTCACTTGTCATCTTTTAAAACAACTACAGTGAATTGGAGAAAAAAATATTATAGATGGTAACATAATTTTTTTTTGGGTGAAAAAGATAGGTGTATATAATATACTCCAATCAGACACAACATTAAAGCCAATATCTGGTTTTAATGTTTAATGTTGTGACTGGTGTGTTTATGTGTGAGCTTGTCTTTTTGTGTACCTTCTCAACTGTATCATTACCTGGCCAGGACATACTGCAGTGTCTCCATCAGTCCCATCTGGTCCTCTCCGGTCAGCGAGGGCTGGAACAGAATCTCTGGACACCGCAGACGCTCTGTTCCTACAAACAGCTGGTGGTACTCTGCCATGTTGAACATCGGCTGGAGACAAGATTAAAGTTACTCTTTGTGGATATAGTAATGACACCAAATGTTTCAGTTCATGAGCAAAGATAGCTTCATTACTATTCTGGCACAAAAAGGGCAAAAAGTTTTCTCACACATCCTGCCACACATTGAAATGGCAGATAATTGCCTGCACAGCATTAATGAGGGTATAAATATCTGTCTGGGAAGTTGCTATGTCTCTGTGGCACTACCTGAACCACATTAGCAGGTTTTTCTGGCAGCGTGTCCTCAGGGAAGTCAGGGTCCATGAGCGCCACTCCATCTCCCTCGTCCATCGGCTGCTCCAGCTCAGACACCTGGCAAAGAGTGAGAGAACAGCCTCAGGCCTCATGTCAGCCGCGGTACATCCACTGCAGCAAACAAGGACAGTCCTCCAGAGCCCCGCAGCACATTCACAGTAATGACATGCAGGCCTAATTATTGGATCATTTGAATTTGACTTCAGCTCAGTGGCTCCTAAATTTATTCGCTGCTGCCACCATACCAAGTCTATGAAACTACTATGTGTGTGTGTGAATATATTGTAGTTTGACTACTTTGCTTCCTCTTAGTGTTGGTAACTGATACATACCCAACTAAAAGACAAATTATGCAGTGCGTGTACAGAAACACTGTTTCACACTTGGGTTATATTCACTTAAATGCAATTATTAAGATTAATTTGTTTCGCAACAATTTTGCCTTTGGATAATAAACCACTCAACATGGAACAGATATGATCTGTTTTTTGCATTAACTAACATGGACCATTTTTTTTCTTTTGCTTTTTTAACGACCCAGACATGCAGCCTTAAAATATGGACAAAGAAAAATAACAAATCAAGGCTTTCTAATTCTGTTTTTCTCTGATTTGGTGGAGTAACACCAACCTCCATCTTTCCCTCTGCTCCGTCACTGTGCAGCAGTTTCTGTCTGCCCTGCTCCACAGCCAGCTGCAGTTTGTTGATGTAGGACTGCAGCTCCTCAGCTGAGTCCATGTTGAGCTCCACCAGGCTCTTATGAAACTGATCCAACAGGCCATCATCCAGCAGCTCCTGCACACACAAAAATCAAAAATATTACTTTGCACACTTTTACAGTTACATCTCAAATCCTTAAAAGAGCAATGTGCCTTTATAGTCTTCTTTGTTATCAAGTCTTAAACTACAATTAAATGTAAATTATACAATGGGTTCCTTGCCTGTATTGCCAGAAGTCTGTCTAGCCTCTCTTGGTCTTGCTGCAGCTTCTCCTCCCGGCGGCGAGCATTGATCTCCTGAAGCCGTCGAAGCTGCTGAGCTCGCCTCTCCTGCCTTTCCTCCACACTCACACAGCCACCCGGCACCTTACCGGAGAAGGGAAGTTGCATACGATGCACCTCCCGTTCATAAAACTCTGGACTGCGCCACTTTTCCAGCTCTGTGAAGAACACAACATGGAGGAAATGGAAAAGTAAGTAAAGAAGAAAGAAAGAAAGAGGGATGCATTTATCATTTCCACCCGCCTCCAGCTATGTACAGTTAATTATGTTACTTGAGATTAATTTGGGAGTCCCTCGATTGTTCACAAATCTGATAGTTATCTGGTTATTTGCTGCTGTAACTTGGAGCTGTTTGCACTGACCTTCATGGTAATCGACAGGAGTGTAGCTGTGTTCATGCAGCAGCTCCTCCATGCGACTGAGTGTGATGGCTGCAAGGTGCCCTGGGTATTTCAGCTGGAGGAGGCGCTGCAGATAGGACGCCGCCTGGCTCCCAGCCACGTTAACACGTTTACAATTCACTGCATCCAACCTCAAATCACACCCATTTTGAAAATTAGACTCAACACAACAAACTGATAAAATGATTACACTGAAGGGTCTACAGTCTCCTACACTGAAGACTTTTCACATGTGACCCGTGCTTTTCCTAAGTCAAAATGTCTGCTATGACTAAGGCTTACCGGGAAAACTATGAACTGCGAAAGGGCAAATACAATGCAGAGGAAGTTGTGAATCCTCACCTGCCGTTGATAACAGGTAAGATGTGTGAGCAGTGATACCCCGAGGACAGAACGATGCCAGTGTGTGGTGGCTGGATGTTCCTGTGAGTGTTATTGTGGTAGAAACTGTACAAGCCGTCAACACCATAGGAGATGTACGGCACGTGGTAGCATTCGAACAGCAACTCCGACATCATTTGTCGACAGTGCAGCGGGTTACATGGTGCCTCTGTCAGCACAATGGGATGTTCCACACTTCCCTACAAAAACATGGTGAAAGTAAAGTTGAGTGATCATCACTGACATCACCTATAAACCACTGCCAGCGTGTATCAGTGTAAAACACACAGTTCATTTTGCACATTATCAACAGAGAAACAGGTTTAACAAATGAGGTTAAAGACAAATATCTCTGTTTAAGACAAGTAAAAAACCTTATTGTACACACAACCGAATGTGTAGATTTCTATATTAAAAACACCTTTCTCTTGTACTGTCATGCTTGACCTCAGGAGTTACAGCTAGTGGAAGTGAAAACATCATGATGCCAAGCATTGAGGTTCAAAATACACTGTTGTTGTCTACCTATTTAGTTTCACTGAAACAAACAACAATTTTGATGAGTAAAATAAAATAGAAATTTGGAGTTTTGGATCGTTTATCGAACAACACTGAAATTAAAAATATAATTTTGGGCTCTGGGAAATTGTGAAAGGCATCTTCACTAATCCACCAATTACTAAAGAATGTAATTAGGCGTTAGCTACATGTATGCCTTTATATATGAGGCACGCGCGTCCCTACACGTGTTAAGCTTTGAAAACCTTTGGTGTTGATAACCTGTTGGTCTTATTTCACTTGGATCTATGCAACATTAACCCGAATAGTAAGTGGTGTCTGTTTGGTCTAGACTGGGTCACGTGGTGTTAAAAAGAAATTTAGGATTAAAGTGGAATGAGGGAAAATAAATCAATTCTATGCCAAATGGCTTTACAACCAGACCTCTCCTATTGTTGTAGAAAAGACTGATGGGGATAGAAAAGAAAGTGAAATTTAAAATAAGATGTTGGCGTTGTCCTTGAACCCAAACCACCATAAAGACAACACCTTTACCTCAGAGCCGACGCCCAGGTGTGTAAACACGTAGTCGAAGATGAGCTCCTGGATCTCAAAGTTGACCACCACGTTTCGGTCGAACTGGCTCTTCAGCAGCCACCGCAGCGGCTCCAGGTTGGGGATGTCGTTACCGATCTGGGTCTCGCTGCGGGCGGCTCCTCTGCTTCGCGCCGCCACCGACCTGAAGAGCAGGCGCGGGGAGGCAAACTCCGGCGCTGGAGCCGCCCAGCCGGCCCGGGTCTGGAAGGAGCCGTTATCTATCACTATCGGCGCCGGGGTAGGGGTCACGCACTGGGCGGGGAGCTCGAAAACCGGGTCGGGGGAGGCTTTGCAGTCTTGAAAAGAGAAGATTTGACAGACCGGCCGCTCTTTGGAAGCCATTTTAAAAGTGCGTCACTGCAAAATACATCCGAGTGGATGTTTGCTGTCGCTGACTTATAGTTCCGACTGCACATACAGGTGGGCGACTCTATATAAACATCTTGAAGAAAAAAAACGTGTCTTAGTAGCAATTGGGCAAAAAAAAAAATAATAATAATAATAAAAATTAAAAAAAAAAATCATGTATTATAAACATGCATGATAAAATAAATGTTGTTTGCGGTTGGAAATCCGAACAAAACGACCTAACATGTTATTTTAATCCCCAACTTAATGTATCATCCGTTTCATTTGGAAACAGCCATGCATTGTGTTTAAATATCTTTTGTATGCGCTGTTACAATAAATGTGAGATGTGAAAAATGTCTACTATTTACCAGCAGAGGTCGCAGTACTCTCTATGTAATGACTCCCTATGAGATGAGACTGATTTATCCTTGGCGAATTCATGAGCTCACGGCGTCTCATATTGGGCCCGTTAATGCCCCATTTAGTCGCACTGTGGGCTAAATAAGCCAGTACATTTCTATATTCTATTAAATTTAAAATACATCTTAAGATTTCTAAATTGCTGAGAATAAAATTGCAACTGCCATTTACAGAGGATTGCAATTTTACGTCACCTTTTAAATATGACTGACTCATGACTGTTTGGCCAGTTGGTGCAAACTCATGCTGTGTGCAGCTACACATTGTTCAGGTCCATAGCTTTAAACAAATTCTAATAGAGACCCCAAAACTTCCCTGTAATTGAATAACACAGACAGTAAAGAACCAAACATTTATTGCAGAGCTATTTCAAATCTGTATGCAAGAAAAAATAAATGTTGATAAATGTATCACTGTATTTTCTTAACATCACTGATCACCAAAACATTTGGGTCAACTGGAAATGTAAACTAGAAGAGTGCAAGTGAAGATACAATGAAACCATGTGAACAGACATTTTCCCTCAGGCCTGAGATCCCTGATTTCTTTCTGTCTGCCATCCCGTTACTCTCAGCTGACCGGATGAAGCCTCAGCTGGTGATGTGGGACACCTGCACATGAGAGCTACTGCATGTCCCAGTCGGCTTCAGTTCCAACCATTCTGTTGATGCACATGTTGGAGATCTCGCACTCTGCTTTTTGTTACCCTGAATAGCATGGTCCAATGCAATACCTATTCAGGTGAAGTACAGTATAATAAGTTGTAAAAACAAATGATCAAGGTGGGAAAATAATACTGGTTTCAAACTCTATGGCTTTATTATTTAGTTTTTGTTGTCATTGGAGTGTGCAGATTTTTCTTCTTAATTTCAATAATAGTAATATCTTTCCTCCTTCAGCAATCTATTAATTAACTGAAGATTAATCCCAGAGGTAATTATAATGTAAAAGGTAATCTATGTTGGATTCAAATGGAAGCATCAGATTATATGCACATTATATTTGTTCATACAAAAGTATTGTTCAATATTTTCACATCACAGCAGTTTTAATCATCCTTCATATGCTCCCATTGCTTTCCTTGTATTTTTTTAAATGTTATTTAAACGCTCAATTGCTGCAAGAGTAATATGCAAAGCCATCATGTTACACCCCCGTATAACTGCATGTTTGTCTGGAATCTTATATATAAAGTAATGCACAAGACATACACAATATTTCATGTTATTTGATGTCATCGTCTTGCAGCAAAATAAAATTGATATTTGGACTTGAATATTTTGTTCAATTTACTGTATATCCACATTCTCCATTTGGATACATTATATTTTGCTCTTCTGATTATTATTTTGTTGGTGGCTTCAATAGTCTGTCTATAATATCACCATGGTTTTATCTTTCTGGGATAGAAGAACATGCTATTAACAGAAAAGGAAGTGTGTTTAGTGCATTGATTGGGTTTATTTCCTGGACAGCACAGATATTTTGGGGCAGAGGATGAAAAGGATGAAGGAAGGAAAATGTGTTGTATATATGTGTGGGAGGGGTGTTACTGTATGAAGCTTGATGGTGTGTCACTGAAGCATAGCACAGTTCACTGCTCAGGCACAAAGCTCTAAGTGACTGCCGTCCCCCTCCTCCTGATGCTAATAAGCAGATCTGGGTCAGCTTACCCTCTCAAACACATACACACACACACATACACACACACACACACACACACACAAGGCTGCATATCCACTGCTACTACTGCTAAGACAAACACACACACACATACACAATGACATCCACAGTATCCACACATCCCCACCCACACACACATGCACATAAGGCTACAAACTCATACAAATACACCCCCATCTACGTTCTCTTCTCCAAAACACACACACATACCCTGGCTTCCATTACTCCCAGGAGGCAAGACGTGACATTGTGCTGCTGTCCGTGCACGATGCTCGCAGCCCTCAGCTTGTTGTGCTTGTCATCCAAGCAGTGGTGATGAGGCACAGGGGAACTAATAGTCTACAAGCACTCTGGGACTGCCACGCGTGGTACCAAACAGCCTCCATTTTGTGGAGGAATGAACAGACTGTTGGTTCCCACTGACAGGGAGGGGAAGGAGGGGGAATTATAATGATAGGGCCAATTATGTCCAGTGTTCGTGAACAATACCCTAATTTGATTATGTTGTTCATTACTTATAGTTTTCATTATTTATTGTCTTTAATCTTATTTTTGGGTCTAGGGTGTAATTTGGAGGGGAAGGGAACATGTTAAATAAAGGGCCGTGCTGCATTTTTAGAATCACTTTTTCATGTTTTACATTCACCTGGGCTACTGTGTTTTTTCACATTGGTAGTTATTGAAGGGTAACACGTTTCCCTCGCACTTCCTCTTCAGAGATTAGACCTAGCAACCCTTAAATCAAAAGTTCAGTACTAGAACATATTATGGGTTTTCCTCTCCTCTTAAAATTTTGTTTTCAAGGAGGCAGGAAACCACTGTGACTTTGCAGTGACAATATGCAATGTTTTTTTTTTTTTTTGTGTGTTTTTTTGCAGAAAGATCAAAAGGGAAAAAACATCTGTCACTGATGATGTGTGTGATTATGAATTACAGAATTCTGGAATCATATTCCATTCCGTTGCTATGACAACACAGAATATTTTTGTAAACAGGATTCATTGAGTCAACTTCATCTGTCTTGTGTCATTGTGATATCACAATAGAATTAATTCATTTTTTTTACTGGAAGCACCATGGCTGAGCACAGTACTGCCTGAGCAAATCACTCCTATGAATTAACATAGACTACTAATGCTAAAGTAATTGGTTTAAAACAGTCAAGAGAAGAAAGGGAAGCTCTCCCTCTCTTCTATGTGTGTGTGTGTGTAGGAGTGAGTGAGTGAAGGAATGACAGTTGGAGGAACAGAGCCCAGTTTATGTAACAATCCTGACTCTGAGCACTTCTGATATATCAGAGCCACACTGCGGACAAAACCCCCAGCAACCTCCATGACTCTCCTCCGCACCCTGTCACGCCTGCATACACACACACATTCTTCCTCTTTGAGACACATACACTGTAACCTCTATCTCTTTGTCTTTTACTCCCTCACATACACACACACAGTCTGTCACTACTGGTTTCTTCAGTCCCGGGCCCTGTAAGCCCAGCAGATCTTTTTGGGCCATAGAGTGATTAATGTGTTTGTGCACCTGTCACTATTCATGCATCCATGTATGTGTGGGGGTATGTGCATGAGTGCATGTGGCTGTGAATGTGGGAAGGCTTTTTCTGAAAATGTTAATATTAAAATGTATTTGTTTGAGTGTGTGTGTGTGTGTGTGTGTGTGTGTGTGTGTGTGTGTGTGTGTGGGAGAGAGAGAGAGAGAGAGAATTTCATTTTGGTAATGTCAGTCTTTCACACCTGATCAGGCTGAAGCTTGATGAAGCTGTGCCATGAGCTGACTGTTCATTAAACCCAATCCCAAACAACAAAAGACAAAAAACACGATACATTTAAACAGTCAACATCAGTGCTCACGAGTTTGACTCATTTCTGATTTTCTACTGAGCGTTCTGGTAAAAAGCTCGAATACAGGCTCCCCAAGATTTCTTCATGGCCACCATCAGCCAGTCAGCACCAGGCCCAGATCCGGATGCAGAAGCACATTTAAAATACAAAGCAAATTCTCGCCAAGTGCTACGTGATCTGTCATTTGTGTGTGTGTGTGTGTATATATATATATATATATATATATAATTTTATTTTATTTTATTTTTCGCTCACTCCCAACAGCCAGCAAAAGGTTTGGCTTGAATGTTTTTAATTGCCCCCTCCATCCAGGCAGCCAAGACACACACACACACACACACACACAAAAAAAAACCTGTGTTGGGAAAATCTCTTTTCCCCAAAATCTCAACATACACACACGTGCACACAGCCCGTCCAATTACTGTGGCCATGGCAACTATCACAGATTATTGCTCCCAGTCAGGGCTATTAGACGAAGCTGTAAGCCCCTCCATATCTCAGGCCTCCACACACACACACACACACACACACACACACACACACACACACACACACACACACAGCATACACTCCCCTCTCCGAGTGTGTCTCTTGCTGTCGCTCACTCATACACACACATCGAGCCTGAATTAATCCTTCTCTTTGTAGCCTTAGAAGCTAAATTGGTCGCCCCGGCAACCAATCTCAAAGCCTTTTCAAAGAGAAGAGACTGAAAATCTATCGTGTTGGAGAGAATCAAATGTAACCTGGTGTATTTTATTTGTATAATTTATTTTGTATTTCTGTCCCATTGTTGTTGTTTTTTTTTTTTTGTTTTGTTTTGTTTTGTTTCGTTTTTTTTTAACTGGGTCTTTCTTTTACATTTCTCTTCAATCAGTTTCATTTGTGCAGATTTTGCGTGCGTCTGCATCTATTTTTGCGTACTTGCGTTTTTCTGCACATTGTGTGTGTGTGTGAGAGAGAGAGAGAGAGAGAGACGTTTGCAGCAGATCCTCTGTCCGGGGTTTGTGCACGTGATGGAGAGGGAGGGGGGAGATGCCTCAAGGACTTTCCTGATTTCCTCACTGTCCTACACACACGCACACGCACGCACGCACGCACGCACGCACATACCCCCAGACACTGATAACACACACTCACCAACAAACACTGTGTTGGCCTGAACACAAACAGCAGCTGGCAAAGCAGCCCAAGCCAAGCATGAAAACATGCGGAACTTTCTCTGTCCTCTGGCTGCTTTCTAAATTTAGACCTCTCGTCCATGTCATGTTTTTTTTGTCTTGCGATGCTCCTACAATATTGTCTCACGCTCCTCAACGCATTATTCTGCCGCTCATTCCAGTCAGGCGTGGAAAAAAAAAAGTCTCAATTTATTCACACATTTTACAGAAAATGTTTTTTTTTTTTTTTTTAAGCGCATCAATCATCTCGGCTGAGAAAGAAATGCCTTGGCTTTTTCAGCCTTTTTACATTTGTGCGGACAGGCTGGGGGGAAAAAACTGATGACAGTTCAGTTGCTCAGAAGTGTCACAGCAGATTATGGAGGCGAAGACGAGGTGCTTCGTATTCCCGACGATCAGAGCTGAGGTGTAGAGGGGAAAAAAAAAAAAAAACTCTTCCCCCTGAAATTTTTCCTCTGCGCCGTTTCTTTCACAACCAAACGTTGCCCACCAAAAGAAAGCGAATGCAGTAGTTGTGAGTTTATTTCTTTAATTCTGTGTGAAGGGGACAAGCCTGAGGAGGAGTCTGACCCGTTGGTTGACGCTCCCTGTGTTTAAGGAGCTGTCCGCGGTGCTGGCCGTCTGCGCACTGCTGCAGGCCGTCTGCGCACTGCTGCTGGCCGTCTGCGCTCTGCTGCAGGCCGTCTGCGCACTGCTGCAGGCCGTCTGCGCACTGCTGCAGACCAGCTGCAGGATGTTCATCACATCGGCAACGAGTTGCATCTTTCCACCGCCTGATGAACGTGCTCATCTGGAGCCACACTGTTACATGAACGGGAGACTTAAAACGTGTAGCCGTTCGTGCGCGTGGTAAATTCATACACACAGATCCGGCTAAACAGTGCCATTCATTTGAGTGTTTAAAGGTGGGCAGTAGGCTATTTATAGAGAATTAATTGTGTTCTGACGGGTACTTTAGATTTAGTTTTTATTGTAGAATGAACATTTGTAAGAAAAAAAATCTTAAAACATTCTTGGAAAATACATTACAATATTATAGATAATAATGCTATGCATAGTATGTATTATTTACGGTGTTTCATTATTCCTAAAAAATATTAGTTTGCCCGTGGAACATAAGGCGTTTTATTCTTTACATTAAAATAAAAAAAAATGTGTGTATGACTATGGACTATGGTTCATTTCACAAATTTAGGATTCATTTCAATTGTTAAAATGCATTAGAGCAGGTCAGGTGGAAAGGTTAATTTATTTTTCTAACGAAAAAAAAAAATCTTGCGCCAGCTGATATGGTACATTTACATAAGATGATAATTTCATCTGTTGTATCCACAAATACAATTCTAGATGAAGCTAATAATTCAAACAAATGTTGTATCTCGTGTTCATTATATTTTGGTCGATAAATGCAGAAGCTCTTGTTCGATATTTATTTCGCACACATGCAATGAAGCCTGCTGTTTGTTGATGGCAGTGCCTGTCGACCTGTTGGAGCACGGAAGCAGGTGAAATGTTTGATCTCTTCATTCGTGCATAATGTCGGGGACAGTTCTGTTACACTGCTGCTGACCGGACCGCTTCATCCGCGTCCACACTGAAGTGACATAAAGTCTCTCTCTCTCTCTCTCTCTCTCTCTCTCTAATTCTCTGTACCATCCGTGACAGTTCTGTTGTGCACGAGCCGTATCACTGGCACTCTATGCGGACACGTGCACGCTCCTCTCCCTCTCTCTCTCTCTCTGATCTCTCTCTCTCTCTCTCTCTCATCTCTCTCTCTCTCTCTCTCTCTCATCTCTCTCTCTCTCATCTCTCTCTCTCATCTCTCTCTCTCTCTCTCTCTCTCTCATCTCTCTCTCTCTCTCTCTCTCTCTCTCTCTCTCTCTCTATCGTCGGGTGACGCAGTCAGAGATTCCAGCGCTCGCGCTCTCACCAACAGGACCCCAACTGACAAGAAAACTATTTGGAGAAAAAAAATGCGAAATTGTCTTTTTTAACTACAAATGAGGAGACAATTTCGTTTTTGTCTTGGTGTGGGGCGTTTCCTCGTTGAGGCAGGTGCGAAGGAGTGATTTTTTTTTTTTATAATATGGATGAGGTGAAGAAAAGCGGCTGAGGATATTTACCGGTTTGGGTGAGACGGTTAGGGGCCGTTAGGAGGCTGGTTACTTCGCCACGACACCGAAGAGGCAACAGGCATGACTTCACTGTAGCAGCCGAAAAAACTCCTAAATCACCCCGCATGCACCCACATCTCTGCTTTCTTACTTGGTGATACCATTTCCATTTGAAGACTGCATTTTATTCGGACAAAGATGGCTCACTTAATCCGACACAATCTCACCAACAAGCTGACCAACGCGGCCCACACGGTGTCCCACAAATCTCAGGCCAAGGTCAGCGGGGTGTTCGCCCGGCTGGGCTTCCAGGCCGCGACGGACGAGGAGGGTTTGGGTTTCGCCGAGTGCGACGACTTGGATTATGACTACAGGCAAGGGATGCAAATGGATGTCCTTCAGGGAGAAGAGGAAGGGGGGCACACGGAGGGAGAGGGGGATCTGGAGGGAGACAGCCACTACCAGAGGGACGGCACCGGCCCCAGGCCCTCGTCCCTGAAGACAGAAGGCTCCCTGGACGAGGACAAACCTAAAATCACGTCATGGGAAGCCGGCTGGAACGTGACCAACGCCATCCAGGTAGCCGCACTGTAGCACTCCGACACTTTGATCCGGCCTGTGTGATTCCACGTGCTGCAGGCGCCGTGCAGGCCTGCCACCGGGCAAAATGTCACCTTGAAGATTTTCACACTTTAATATTTAGCTGCCTGCGACAAGAGCATGCGTTCATTTCACTCAATCCCAGACTAGAATAAATCCAACATTGTCGAATAAAATCATATTGAGCTTTCAAGTAAATTGCAGGCTGCAACATATTTATCAAAACCCTAATAAATGCAGACCTCGGTGTAACTTTTAATCCATGGTTTGTGTGTGTGTGTGAGAGAGAATTTATTTATTCAAATCTTTTTATCAGTGGAGCTGCAGGCAGGGCCTGTTTGACTGTGATAGTCCCGAGGCTGAACAGCGCCCGCGTGCTTATCGGCGTCTAAATCAAATTTAAGTTTAATCAAATGCATTTGTAATTTCGTTTTCAAATTGTTTTCTTAATGCTTTAATTCGATTCAGGCCGTAGCAAACGAAAGGCCTATTTTTCCAAGGGAGGGGGGGGGGAATATAGGAAATAATTGTGTGGTGCTGACTTTGGAAACGAATCAGCTGGGACAAATCACACATTTCATCGCAGGGCCATTTTAATGCGCCAAAATATCATTCCGGTGTTTTGTTGAGTTATTATGTAAGATGTGAGCCGTGTGAGCCAGTCATTGCATGCCCGTGTTGGCTCGGCCTGTCACTGCGATGCGGGCCTGGTCCATTACCACTGAACTGCGCCTCTCTGTCCGCAGGGCATGTTCGTCCTCGGCCTGCCGTACGCCATCCTCCACGGCGGCTACCTGGGTCTCTTCCTCATCATCTTCGCGGCTGTGGTTTGCTGCTACACGGGCAAAATCCTCATCGCGTGTCTCTACGAAGACAACGAGGACGGTATAAAAGTGCGCGTGAGGGACTCGTACGTGGACATCGCCAACGCCTGCTGCGCGCCCCGCTTCCCGGCGCTGGGTGGCCACGTCGTGAACGTGGCTCAGATCATCGAGCTGGTCATGACCTGTATCCTTTACGTTGTGGTCAGCGGCAACCTGATGTACAACAGCTTCCCGGGGTTCCCCGTCTCCCAGAAAGCCTGGTCTGTGGTGGCCACGGTCGCTCTCCTGCCGTGCGCCTTCCTGAAGAACCTGAAGGCCGTGTCCAAGTTCAGCTTCCTCTGCACCCTGGCGCACTTCGTCATCAACATCCTCGTGATCGCTTACTGCCTCTCCAGGGCGCGCGAGTGGGCCTGGGAGAAGGTCAAGTTTTACATCGATGTGAAGAAATTCCCCATTTCAATTGGCATCATCGTGTTCAGCTACACCTCCCAGATTTTCCTCCCCTCCCTGGAGGGAAACATGCAGAGGCCCAGCGAGTTCCACTGCATGATGGATTGGACTCACATCGCCGCCTGCGTCCTCAAAGGCCTCTTTGCCCTGGTGGCCTACTTGACATGGGCAGACGCCACCAAAGAGGTCATCACGGATAACCTGCCCTCAACCATCCGGGCTGTGGTGAACATCTTCCTCGTCGCCAAAGCCCTGTTATCTTACCCGCTGCCGTTCTTTGCTGCAGTTGAGGTTCTGGAGAAATCCTTGTTCCAGGATGGCGGCAGAGCCTTCTTTCCTGACTGCTACGGCCCAAACGGGCAGTTAAAATCATGGGGTCTGGGCCTGCGAATTGCCCTGGTAGTCTTCACCTTGCTTATGGCCGTCTTTGTCCCCCATTTTGCCCTACTGATGGGCCTAACTGGGAGCCTCACCGGCGCCGGCCTATGCTTCCTCCTGCCAAGCCTCTTCCACCTGAAGCTCCAGTGGAGGAATCTCCTGTGGCATCATGTCTTCTTCGACGTTGCCATCTTTGTTATTGGAGGCATATGCGCCATATCTGGCTTCATTCACTCGATTGAAGGGCTTATAGAGGCGTTCAGGTACAATATCCACGACTGAGAGCTTCAGAGATGACCTTTATTGAACGGTGATGTCCTAAAATGCCGCACTCCGGCAGGCTGTCATGGCGCAGACCTTATCAAAACATCATCTTGACCGCTTGACATAGAAGATCGTGAGGAGGATTATTTGTGTGAACTGTACATCTTTTTATTTTTGCCTTCGTGATAATGTGCAATAATAAACTCTACAATCATAGTGTAAAGTAGTCTACTCATTCCAGAAAACATGTTATAGGCTATTAACTGGACAGAGGAACACACCCACCGCATGAAAGGGGGTGAATAAATATGCGGGCATTAACAGCCTGTCCAGGTATCAGTCTTGATGCAAAGTTGTCAAAGATCCAGTGAAAATGTCCGCCATGGGTCTAACTGTGAGTGTGTACGTGTTTATAGCTGGGGAATGAAATATGTGAAAAACTATGGGATGAATACAGTATGTTATTATTGGTTTTTGAGCTGCTAGATATATCATTAATCCCACTTCAGAGAAAATATAAGACAGAGGCACCCTTCAGATCAGATGGTGCTCAGTGGATTATAATGAACCATGAATAACTTATGTGTAGTTGCTTAAACAGAATTATTTTATTTTGAGTTTGTTTTCGTTTTTGTGATTTATTTTCCATCTTATGCCTATAGTAGTCCTGTTGGCTCGTTTGTTTTCTTGGTGTTTCAAGTGTCATTCTGGATGAAGTGAATTCAAAGTGCAAGCAAGTGGGTCCTTATTGTGTTATATGAAAAATGTCTGTCTGATAATATTATCTTCCTATTGAACTTGTTAATTGTGATTTAATGGAACTAATCATGGTGTGTGAGACAAAGAGTATTTGTTGAACTAAGAGATAAATAAATTAAATATTTTATGGCTGGTGATTCTAATGTTTCCTTCCCCAATTCCACAAGAAATGACTGAAAAGTCTAAACCTTTGCTTTTGGTTTTGCTGTTATGAGCCCTATTAAAGTTCCTATTTCAAAGGTTCCTGTTTTCATAAAACAAAATGCTGAGAACAGGAACATCCAAATCAGGCTCAAATACCTACAGTATATATTTATATATTAGTACCTATATATTTACATGACACGTGGGGCACAGCTTCTGTTTTCGACAGAATGCAGAGGCCTTCAAAACAGCTTGTAGCAGACTGTGTGAAAGCACGGTGCTGCTTACAACAATGATTTAACCAGTCAGGCCTATTGAGCTCATATAAACAGCTATTTCTTTTAGAAATAATAAAGCCAATTGCTGCTTTTCTAAATTACTGCACACTGTAAAAATGCAACTGAAAAGGAGATAAGTTTCACTTCCCTTTAAAGACCAACCAGCTACAACATGCCTGTATTCTGTGGAGGATATTAAAAAGCATTTTTCTGATGAGAAGGACCTACAACAATCTACCAGTAGACCTACAAATGTGTATGTATATTTTTTTTTCCAACACTAAAGTTCCTATTTGATTTTTTATTTTTATTTTTTTACACTGACTGACAGCAGACCAAAAAATGTTTCTTTTTGCTCGTAACAACGTGGCAGGTCTCTCACATGCTATTGTGAGATGTCAGTGAGTTTCACTTCTCAGTGACACAGGAAGCCAAAGCTGTAGTATATAAATTAACAACAGAGGAGCACAGAAGACATTTGTTCACATGTAGAGCGCACATCAGGAACAATTTTCATCTTGGTAAATACATCTCATCCTGCAATAATTCAGGTACGCTACATAATATCAGTAAACAGGTTTATTGTGTACTACATGTTTGCTTTTAAAGTTTTATGTTTAAAATGAAGTCATATTTGATTTTTGTGGTTACACCGATGTTCAAATATTTTATTTAGTACAGTGTAGGTGCTGCTTGCACCACAGGAGCCACGACAACATGCTTCTAATCCTAACAGTAGGGCTCATGATCCTATCTTGCACCTGTGGAGAAAATCCTGCAATTCAAGTCATCCTGACCAACAAAGGACTTCAGTATGGTGAGGAAATGTGACATGCTGTTTCTTGCCCTTTTTTAAATTAATCTAAGAACAGAATAATTGCTTCATGTGGTGTTAGATTGTTTTGGAGTGACACAAGTTCTTCCATAAAATAGAAGTATAAAATCTAATTATATAATCAATACATGAAACACTTTTCATTCACAACAATTAAAACTTTATTCATGTGTTGTTTGTCTCAGGAAAGCATGCAGGCACAGACTGGATTCAGGACAATTTGGAGCATGTCATTCTCCCTGAGATCCATGGTGCCTTTGACATCAGCATCTTGGGCACCATAGACTACAAACTAACAGAGTGGGTTTTTTACTTACATATTAGTTCACATCCAAGTTTAAGGTGAACTTTTCACACAGTTTTCTACTTAAAAGGAATAGACTTTGTATGATTGATTTTACAAATGTGAACGTCAGGGTGAGTCATCAGTAGCTCTCCTGTTATATATTCTGTAAACCATTAGAACAGTATATATGTATCATGCATGATGTATACTTGATTTATTTCATTATCTATTTGCATTATTCAGATGTGTCGCACCACCTATTAACAACTGTCTTTGTTCTTTCCATGTGCTCTAGCATCACAATAACAAAGTGTGATCTTCCAGAGCCATCCGTTAAGTTTTATCCGGATGCCACAGGATTCAAGACATCCATATTAGGCCTGAGTGTTGCAATAAGCGGCAGATGGATGACACACTATCACATCATGTAAGTTTTCTTTTATCTCCACTAACTCTGCAGCTCAGGGTTTTTAGCAATTCAGAGTTTTACATTTAAGCAGAAGAAAAGACAAATCTTCAGAGCAACTGAGGTAACCTGATCATCCTCTTTACTACAACATACAAGTGTATAGGAGTGTGTAAAAGATTAACTGCATTAAATTTCCATCAGTATAAAAGGTACTTGTTACACATTAATTATACTTGAAAGGTCAATAGTGAAAAGTGCATCCACAGTTAGAGGAACTGAGTTCAAAAGAGCCTTTATGTTAATCTGGGGTCAGTGAAAAAAGGAAGTGTGTATCCAGTGGTATGTTGTTTTAGGTCCTGTACGTGGAACAGCACTGGCATTGCTCTTACAGAGATAAAAAATCGCTTGTTCACTTATATTACATCTTCCTTGCATTTTAAATCTAACGTATTTTTAGTTTGTTCTTTCAGTCACAATAAGATAAACTTCTAATTACTGTCATTTCACTGTTCTCAAAAAAATGCTGTCCTCTAAAGTTAGTTGGCGAGTTTCTGCATGACACATGCCATCAATATAGAACTGGGTTGACTGGCATAAAATCTGTTGGGTACATTCACATGCCAAAAGAAAGAAATCAGTGATTTTGGTGAATTTCCCCCCATATTAGCAGGCCTCTTTGGGCAGTTGTGTAAAATCAAATGCTGCATGTGAAAGTAAAATCTGGTTGCATTGGTGGAACTAGACAGAGATCTGCACTCCACTGAGTTACTTTAACATGCTTGAACATGCAAGTAATTGAATTAAGAATTAAGAAATAAAGTGATGTGCTTCTGGCTCTGACAGACAGAACAAAATAATTTGCCATACATATATAATATGTTATAACTTGGAGCGGTCACTGAGGTTCAGTTTGTTGGCTGAGTTTATGTGAATGCACAAATACACATATATGGCAGAGGGTTTCTGTGGCTTTTGCATCGTGTGCCGAATAAATAAAATCCCAATGTGAACAGATTGGTTTGTTCTTTGTATTTTCAGACATGATGGGGGATCATTCGACATGGCTTTGTTCAATGTAGATGTGATCTCTGTGGTGGAGCTGGGGAAAGATGTTGACGGGCATCTGTCTGTCACCAGTGTCAGCTGTAAGGCTCAGGTTGGAAATGTGGACATAGTATTCCATGGTGGAGCCAGGTACAGTAAAACATGGAGAGAGAGATACCGAGAGATGTGATACTGATATCAAGATATAATCCGTGCTTTTTCATTTGTCAATAGTTGGATCTTCCAGCCTTTTGTGACCCATTTCAAGAATCGAATCAGAGGTGAAATAGAGAGCGGAGTGAGTGTTAATCTACATCTTTGTCATGTCATCGTGTGTGACAGTGAGGGCTTGGTCTTTGCTGCATGATCATCAGATAATGCTCAGATGACAACAAAAGTGAAGATTTTCAGTGGTGAACCTTACAGGACATTTACCTTGTTCCCTCCTCAGATTTGCCCTAAGGTGGAGGAAATTATTGTAAAGTTGGAGTACCACCTCCAGGCCATGAACGGTATTGCAGCACATTACAAAACCCAAATACAATAACAATGTACATGTTGATACTAGTTATTAGGCCAAACATATAACAACAGGCTGGAATTCAAGTTTAGAAATATATAATTTATTCAGTCTAAAAATGATTTCTCCTCTATCCAGTTTCCTTTGATGTGAATCAAGCTCTTTCTCTTGACTTCTCTCTCACGGACTTACCTATAGTGGATGTTTCAAGACTCAATCTAGGTCTGAAGGTAAGGATAAACACATGGAGGTAGTTTTATGTCCTGTTGAAAAATGTGGTCACTAGCTGTAATTGATCAATTGATCTGATTTTTTTTTTTTTTTTTTTTTTTTTTTTTAAAAGGGAGAGTTTTACAGTATCAAAACTCATATGAACCCTCCATTTGAGTCCCAGCCTTTCACCATGCCTGAGCAGCAAGCATACATGTTGTCAGTGGGCCTGTCTGAATTCACTGTGAACTCTGCCTCATATGGATACTACTCAGCTGGAGGGTTTCAGGTCCTTGTCAACGACAGCATGGTAAATTGACATGAAGGGATGCATATAGTTATATACAGTTTTGCTCCCTAAACAATGTCTGTAATTAAGACGTGTCGTTTCATCATCTCAGATACCGCCGGGTTCTCCTGTACACCTAAATACAAGCTCAATGGGACCCTTCATTCCTCAGGTAAGTCTATCTGTATCAGGATTACATTAGATCTAGTCAATACAACTGTCCTGTATTTTCCTAAAAATGTTTGGTAAGAACAGAGCTGCATGACAGCAATGTGGTTCAGACTGCATCAATATTTAACTTCAGATAGCATTGATGTTAACCATTATCTAGGTCAGGCTCACCTCCTTATTCCACAGAATACTTCTGTCTCTTTTAGTCTTTTCTAAAGCAAAAGAAAAACACAAGACAGTCAATTTTCTTTTCTGCCTCACTTCTAGAGCATTAAGATAAAAGAAAGTAAGAAAAAAGGAAAATGAGCTCAGCCAATGCCAGCAGACATTGGGTGAGGGCAAGGTACACTGTGGACATGTCGCCAGTCTGTCACAGCCAACATACAGACACAACAACAACAACCACTCACACTCACTGGCAATTTAGAGTCACCAATTAACCTAAATGTCCATGTCTTTGTACTGTGGGAACAAGCTGGAGTATCAGGAGGAAACACTTGCAGGCACAGGGAGAACATGCAAACTCCACACAGAAAGGCCCCAGGTCTGGGAATCAAACCAAAGACCTTCTCAGTGTAAGGCAACAGTGCTATTTACTGCATCGCCCGCTGCCACATGTGACTTACACAATACATCATTCACATAAAACGGGGGTTACAATCAGAGGTCTTACCACCTGAAAAATGCACAGGTACATTGTATCTTTACATTTGACTGATATTAAATATAAAGTCATTAAATTGTACTTGTATCAAAATATCAACCAGTCAGTGGTTGGAAAGGTATTCACATCCTTTATTGATACAGAAATTGCTCACTCGTTGTAGCTCTACATAGATTGTTCACAATCTACATCACAGTTTTAAGAGCCGCATTCTTCTTCTTCTTTACCTCACATTTGTGCCAACATGAAATGCTAATGATATTATCATGACAAGAACTACCAGTTGAAAAAGTAACTTGATTATTGACATGATTATTCCAGGACTTTGTGTATCATATGTAGTCTGCTTTGAATCGCTCTCTGTCAGAACCTTTGTCCTCACTTGGTCCATCAGGTTTTCTAGTTGTAATGTGTTCTTGCTGTCTCCTGATGAGCTCGGCAGCACAATTGTCACATCTTGAATTACCACCCTCTCTGAAAAAGAAAATGTTTTCCCTAATTAAAAAGCACTTATAGATGGTTAGCAGCAATATGTAACAGAAATGATCAGAAAAATGCAGTACCTCTGGTAGAAAAGTTGCCGAAGATGACGATATAGAGCACCGCTGCTATTGCAATGAAGACAACTGCAACTGCAATTGGGTCACCATTCTTTAAAACGTCCACAAACCCCTTTATTTGTGCAAGCAATGTTGGAGAGGATACATAAAGATTAATGAAATGATCAGCTGAAACTAAGAAGTATAATTTATGATTGATCAAAAGTATATGAAGTGACCAACAGTAATATATGAATAATTTTAAAATAACAAAAGGGAACAGAAATGTCAATTTTACTTCTACAATCAGTTCTGCATAGATATTATCTGTTTTTATTTCACAATTAGTGTTTCCTAACAAAAGAATTACATTTTTAAACGAGGGCAGACATTTTGTTTTTTTGAATTTTTGCAGGTTAGATAAAAACACCTAAAATCTCAGCTAAATCCCAGATAAAGTTTCTTGATCTTCTCTACACTTGAGTGCAGAGAAAATCCTTACCATGTTTTCGTTTCTCCCCCTAAAATGAAAAAAACACGAAACAGAATATATTAAAAGAAAAAGTTAATGTTTGGAACAACCTACCAGCCGAGTCCCTTCAAAAACTGTTGCAAGTGTACCTAGAAGAATTGATGCTGTTTTGCAGGCAAAAACATTGATTTGATTTAGATTTCTCTTCTGTTCGTTCACTGCATTTTGTTAATTGATGAAAATAAACTATTAACACTTCCATTTTTGAAAGCATTCTTAGTTTACAGTGCTTTTTTCCCCACCTGCCTGAAACCTTTGCACAGAACTGTATATAAGACTATATTAAAGTGTAGTGACAAAATACATTTTAAAGGTGTTCCTAATAAAAAGGTGTTTTAACTAGCTCTAACTGAAATGTCATCAGTGTAACATTTATACAGTTTAACAATTAAACATACAGTATGATGACAGAGAATTAAGACATCTTACATTAGGGGTTGATGTTGAAAATTTTGAGGTAAGTCCAGGGATCTGTCGCTCGCTGCTAAAGTCTCCTGGGAGCTGACAGAGCAATTATCACTTCAAGAAAACAAAGAAAATGTTAGTGGACTCCTCCTTTCAAAAGTGGCCCGTGGAGCATGTAACTCATCAAAACCAAGGCAATTCTCCTACTCTTCGGTGGAGTTTGATGCCCGCAGCCTCACACACCAGCAGTAAGATGTTTGCATGGAATAGAATAACTTTGACAACGTCAAATAAACTAGAAACCAGCGACTATTTACCTCCCGTCGGAGACGCTGAAGTAACCATCGTCGTTCGTGGGGCGGCGATAAGACCTCGGCCTGCATATGGCGCCCATGTCAAATAAAACACAAGCTTTTGTCTAATCCAGAAAGAGTCACAATGTTCAGGAAGTGGAAAACATTTTTACAAACTGACCTCGCACGGCGATCGTGCGTCCCGTGTCTTGGCACCGAGTACATCCTATGCGTTCACCACACAACCATGGGAAGACAACAAGCAAACAAAAGACAGATGCTTCATGTCACATCACATTATAAAAAGATCGTACTTTTGGCGATACTTTTTGACTTTCACCGTCAGAGGTGACCTTTAAAAATGACGTCGGTTCACGGGCCGTGAGAGGAGAAACGCACTTTTCTACTTTAACGCGATTCTTCACTCCATCATTTTCCGGACGTCGTGTATCCGGAGTCTCGTGCCGCTCGCTTCGCTCGACATAAACTTGGCAGCGGCGGTGAAACACAAAAACTTGCCTTTCAGTCGTTTCAGTCGTCCTCGTGCAGACCGTGGGAGAGAGACTGACCAAGAAGAGGCTTTTATCTCCTCCCACTGTACAAAATCCTCCACAATAACCCGGATCCTTTTTTTTTTTTCCCCTTTACTGGAAGATGCACTTTAAACAAAAAATATATTATCAGTAAAAGCAAAAATTATTGGAAAAATCACTGCAAATTTTGGACATAGTATAAATAAGTTGACTAATCTTCAGGTCAGTGATTGTTTGTAGGTTAATGCCCTGAAGAGACGTGTGTGTTTATCTGGGGCCCGATAAAGGCACAGAGAGGAATAGTTGTGGCTCTGAGATGAAAAAGCTCATCCCAAACTACACAGTTTATATTCCTCCACCCCTCAGATGTTCAGATGTAACTGTAGAGCTTCGTGGCTTCACGTATACAGTATCTGTTTTTAACTTTATATATATTATATTTCATTATATCATTTACTCTGCGCCGTTGACCAGGTACAAAACAAAAACAAACAAACAAACAAACAAACTAATTACTTACCGGAAAATGTCTTCTCTCTCTCTACTTGCAGCTTCCCAAGATGTTTCCCGGTTTGCTGATGGATCTGCAGGTTTATGCCAGAGAGGTCCCGATGTTTTCCTTCCATCCTGATGCTGTTGAACTGGGCCTCCCGGTCGCCGTCAAAGCCTTCGCCATCCAGCCGAATGGCACCCGCACCCCGCTGTTCAAACTCAACCTCGTGAGTCACTTTTCTTTCGCGGCCCGTTGATTCCCACAGTGAATATGTGTGTTTGTTGAAGTACATTTACATCTTGCACAATAAATGCCGTGTGTATTTTGTAGATAAAGTCTTATCACTCAATGCAAAGATCAGTCTGGAGCAAATGAATCCTCAGCTCCACTTCAAACTGTCTTTCAGGACTCAGAGTTCACCAGTAAAGTGTGGATTGCTGGTGAAAAACTGAGAGGTTCAGTTTCGATGGACAAGTGAGCATCGCCTCGTTTTTAGAGCAGCTCAGCCCAGAGTTCACAAACGCACACTCAAAGTAACACGGCTGTTTTCTCTCCAACAGCTTCACACTGGCGTTGGCAGCAAGCGAAGTGGGAGACTTTAAGGTGAAGGAGACATTTCAAACGCTGCATCACATTTTATGTTGTTGGAGTAGAAACAAGCAGCGACTTAAAAAAAAAAAAAAAAAATCTCATGCTTGCAGACTGGGGCATTGGAGAGAACCGCGAGGCTGGGGATGAATTTGGCCTTGGCAAAAGTGAATCGTGAGTTTCATTTATTTTTATGTTCACTTCTTTTTCTATCATCCTGACCTCGCAATATCCTGGTTGCCAAAGTATGACCCTATCTTTTATCTTCATCATAGTGAACTACAGCAACACAGAAGCACCTTTACCTCAGATTGTGACCATTGAACATCATACTAATTCAACATATTGGGGGATAGTTTAATGAAAACACAGTGTAATGTGCCCCATTCATTGTCCTTGTGTTGACATGCACCTTGGTGTTTCAGAGAAACTGGGCAAAGGATATGATTTACCCAGAATGAAACACACACAGCTTGTCAACTCAGTTCTGAAGATGCAGGAGGTCAGTAAAATAAAATAAAATAAAATAAAGACTTGATTTGACAGTAGAAAGTGTCTTTGAGTTGACGATTGTCTTTGTTCCAAACAGGGATTTATTGCCCTCTTTTCAGACGCGGAGGTGTTTCTAACAGACAGAGGCTTCAACTGACAAACTAATGGGCGTGTGCAACTCGAATGGTCTTCATGTTAGCTCAGATTATTCAGCTTTACACCAGTTCAACAAATGGATTTTTTTTTTTTATCTGTTTGACATCACATGACAGAAGCACTGATGAGTTAAAGATAATCACCTCTTCGAGACAAGGACCAAGACTGGACTCAAGACTGAAAATGGTCAAGAAACCTTGCTATACAGTACACAATCAAAGTTGCTACGTTCATTAAGTATATACACATGTACTGTGTCAAATCAATGCTGATCTGATTAAGCCTGCAGTGAGCATTTGTGTGTATATATACAGTTGATCTTATTTTTTCCTACATGATAAATAAATGTAAATTTTAATTTTAAAACACTGTCTTATTGATATAAATATGTTAAGACCAAACTTCATAAAGAGCTTGTAATTCTTACCATCATCACAATTTTGCCACACAAAGTGCCAAAAGTACTCTCTAGGCCCATTTCAGAATGATTTTATATATATTATATATATATGTATATATATATATATATGTATAACTAGGCATGTTAATATGTAGGCCCATTCATTACTTCAATATTGCACCTGGTAGCCTAATTGTTTATTTGTTGATCATATTTCTTTTATTAGTAATTTAAAGTGCTATAAAATTATATTTTACTCTAAAATGTAATGAGATGCAAGTAGCTACAAGTGCCTTAAATACTTAACCTTCTACTAGTGGCTTCCACATTGAAAGTTGCTTTTTTTCTTTCAAGTAACCGTGTGTGATTTGTTCTGAAGTTGGAAGCTTTTGTAGAAAAATCTGACAATGCCAATACAGCAGCGTGCCACTGTACATTTATTTATACTCCCACTGGAATCACATTTAAAAAATAAATAGACATACTTAGGGATTCTGAAGATTTGAGAGCTGGATCATTTCCATGAGTCCTTTTTGCGTGTTTTGTTGCAGTGCGTTGAGTTGCAGTGCGTTGAGTTTTCAGGGCTAACATATTCACTTAGCCTATTTACTGTAATTGCTAATGAATAAAATAGCACATCTGAAACAAAGTGAAGATATGCTTTACATCCATAACAGTAAAAGTGGAAGTCAAAATGTTTTACAAAACACTTCATCACCACCATATTCATGAAACAATGACATCTCTTTATTTTGAAACATTTCAGTGTGCACTCTTCAGATTCTGTTACATGTTCACATTCTTGGAATGTAACACAACCAAAATATAAATATTAGCCTATTTACAGCCACTTGTTTTTAAAATATTCCCCATAGAAAAACATCACACTTCATTAATGAAACAGATGCTGTGTAGATAGTGACTGGCTGATTGGTCAGTTAGGCAGCAGACCAGTCTTTAAACAGAATGATCCTGAGCTGGACTATGCATGATGGGATGACAAGTTCATTATGAAGAAGCTGTTTAAAAGGTTCCTCAGCTGAACTGGAAAGCAAGTGCGAAAAACACTGAACTATCTGACACCATGACAATGGAGCAAGATACTGACTGTTGAGCATCTTGGAAGACTTGAGATGCTGCTGAGCTCCATCAAGAGTTGGTGTTAACAGTGAAAAACAGCTGTTGTTCCACCACAAACCTCTTTATAAGTAAACTCAAGTTTGTAGAACTGTTGTTATTACAATGTCTAGAGAGAAAAAAAAGGAAAGAAAAGCTATATCTCAATAATGTTACCTGTGAGAGTCCTTCAGGGAATATGCCTGGGAAATGTAGTATAAAAACTGCACTGCCACTTGCAAAACACCACAAGCTAACAGCTTTAAAAAAAAAAAAAAAAAAAAAAAAATCAAAATTACATCGCCTCTGTCAATGTTCACCATTACAAATATACCACAAACACCACCAACTACTGACAGTATGAAAGAAATGGTCCAAGTAGACAGTGTGGCTTTGTTCATAAATAAAATTTAGAAGTGTTATGGGGCACTAAATAGGAACAGTCATTTTTATGTTTAAATTTCATGTTGGCACACTTGATGCTGAATGTAACCCTGTGGTGCTCCTCCTGCAACGCTGGTAAGCGTTCGCAGCACAAACACTGTGGTGAATGCCAGCTTGTAGTTGCAGCTCAGCCCTAACCCTTTAAGAAAAACCAGCTGCCTGTCACAGGACAGACAGCTGGTTTTTTTTTGTTTGTTTTTTTGGGTTTTTTTGAGGATGAAAGGGAGAAAGGGTTAGAAAATAGGAAGTTAATGAGATGATGTGGAGGCACAGTGTGATTTAAAAATAAAAACAAAAAGAGCTTAACATCACAAGACTAAGTCCTATGAGCTTCAAGTGCAGTCCAATTATTCAACCCTGTTTGTTTTTTTCAACTGTCATTAGCTCAACACTCCCTGTCACTGCCCACAGAGACAAGTAACACACTCATTAGTGCGAACTGCTGAGGAGGGAGAAACAGAAAGTTCTTCTGACTTACAAAAAAAAACAAACATACCAAAATGGGGCTGGGGTTGTGGTTGTGGCTGTGCTGGCAGATGAGAGTTCCCCTGTGAGGGGAAAAGGTTTGAGAAGTCCATCGGTCCATGATGATGGAGGAAGCAGCAGGGTAGACCAGGATCATTTGTCTGCAACAGCTGCTGCCATGGGAACACGCATCGTACCCCGAGCGGTCGCCGCCAGCTCCTCAATTTCTGTGTTTAATCTTCTAATGACCCATTCCATTGCTTCCCGGCCCTGATTGTGTGAAAGAATACAAAGGGGTAGTTAGAGTTATATTGTTGGGTCACATTCAAGTGGCAACCCATGTGAAGTCACCCATTGGTTTGTGAAAGCCTTGAGTTTTTAAATTGGCCGTCGCCCTGTTGGTTTTTGAAACCAGAACAAGCCATATTTGGAGGAGAAGGTGAAGCTGAGGAGTGAGGGGTGGATCTGACCTGCTCTGTGTTTGCTCAGGCAGGTTGCCATGTGGTACAGTCTGTCAATCACACAGTAGCCACGCCTTAATGCACAACTTACTTTATCGTCTATTTTCCTCTAAATGGGACCATCATTTAAAAAATTAATACTGTGTTGTGTGGAAGAAGATTTGTAACTACAATTGAGACCATAAACTCAAAAAAAAGTAGGAAAACTAATACATCAAGTGAGAGGTAGGGCCCATTCCTTACAAACTTCTATACAAACTGAGTTTTCTTTTTTTTTTTTTTTTGCCCACTGATGGTCATTATATGGAGTGCAGGTTTTCACTTTTCAGCCCCGTTATCAACGTCCATTTTTATATACAGTCTATGATCATAGACTGTATACAAGTTTCTGGGAGGTTTAAAGTGATTAAAACAAACACATTTTAAGGTTAAATTATGATTTTAGTTCACCTTGCCAGCATTGACAGAGATAGACTTGGCCATGAGACCCTCGAGGTAGCTGCTCAGACTGACACCTTTCACACTAATCAGAGCCTCCTGTGTCAGCACTGTCCTGAGAAACACAAACACATGAATATATTAAAAAAAATAAAACCAACAAAACTGGAACAATGTTAAAGCTTTTGGGGATTTTGGATTATAATCTTTCAATATGAAGTCATTTACTTTTCAGGGTCCTGGGGATGTGGCTTGTATGTCAACTTCTCGTCTACAGATACCAGGTTAGTGAAGGAGATCTGGACAGACAAAACAATTGGCATTAATCTTTCAACATACATAATGTTTACAGAGCGCAGCTACAAGCCTGGTAAGTGAAGTCCTGTGGTTATTTGTTAAAATAAGTTGCAGTTTCAGTGAATGAGGCCTATGCAAAATAAATAATATTTTACAAGACGTTACACTACAAACAATGCTTGAAGTCCAAAGTCATGAAATATACATGGCACTAGGACATTCTGTCCTTGTGAGTAATTGCAACAACAAGGTGAAACAAACAACAGATTCTCATCATGTTTACTATAATTTACAAACATAGCAAATAAAGAACTGCAGATCAATTTGAATGGTTTGAATGAACAACAGGTCCTAGTATTTATTCAACTTTTTCTGCTCTGTAAAATAATTTTATTTCTTTGCTAGTCTCCAAACTACAGAGCAAGTATCACTTAATGTAGTTATTGTAAAGCAAACAGACTTACTGAAAGTCCTCTCATCAACTGTGATCCATGCATCAGTCCTACTCACATTTGTAGATTTCAGCTCAAAGGTCCTCTCTTTTGGGTCCACTACTGAATGCTCCTGAACATAAGTGCATGTCCTTGTTACACCAATGATCTGCAGGAAAGGGACAATTCAGGCTCAGTGAGAAGAAAACAATATAATATAATATAATATAATATAATATAATATAATATAATATAATATAATATAATA
>CM076651.1:17689370-17733683 GCA_038496675.1 Rachycentron canadum
ATATAATATAATATAATATAATATAATATATAGCTCATTATATATAATATAATATCATCAATTAACATAAAACGTCCCCTCAACTCAAGTGTTTCACTCATTATCTAACTTACAGACTTGGCCATGGCAGGCAGCCCCCACTCTGTACTGAGCAGTCTGGTGCTGTGTAACCGCCCCTCTGTGTCCACACGTCTGTCCAGAACATCCACACCAAACACGCTGGGGTTCATAGGATTGGGGTACTTCTGCATGGCAGCCTTGGTCACTGTCTCCCATGGGTGGCTGTCAAAATCAATTCTTATATTAGAAACAGGAGGTCCCCACAAACTATTCAACATTCTGGCAAGAGACTGGGATTAAAATTAAGAAGTGTTCACTAACGCTGGTGCCTTTATGTTTTAATAAATGTGCAGTTAAAATTGTTATGACAATGTTTTAATTTGGATTTCATCTCCTGAAAACAGCCAGTAAAAAAAAAAAATGCATCGCTATGATGTAACATGTTGGAAACAAGACTGATGTGATTCAGGCCATCTTCATCACTGCGGTGGAGAAGCATGAAATAAGATGCAATCCCCATCTTCCCACTATGATGAAGACTCTGTTTTACTCACAGTAAATTCAAATATCTTTCAAAAACATAAACAATAGAGACAACAAGCTTAGTTGATCGCATAGAACCATACAATTTGCTGGTTTGGTGAAAAGGTTTCAAAATAAGCCTCAAAATAATTTCAGAGGTAAATGATCTTATGATACGTCTGACAGGATTTCATCGTTTGGTTCTTCCTGACTGTGACAGGAGGAGGAACGCCCCCTCCGCACATCACCATCATCATCATCATCATCATGGTTTCACAAGGAAACGTCTAGAAAGGAGCAAATCGACCAATGCTACACATTTATTACTGAGAGTGAGGAGGGACAACAAAACAAGGCGAAAGTAACCGGATGGCAGAGGATGTGGCCGACAGACAGACCGTTATGTAACGCGGTGCATTATCAGTCACATTCAACGGATTTTCTCTCCGCGTTTAAGACAAAAAAAAAAAAACACACGAACTTCTCCCTTTTCTATCACCTTGTGGGGGAAATGTTGCCACAGACGGCCCAACGCAAACCGACGTAGGCTACTTGTGTAACGAGCATGACATTAGCCAAAGTTAGCTTCAAGGCTAGCAGGAAAAAGCTAACCTAAAAGTAAACTCAGCTAGCTACAGCAGTTCACTTCTGCTGCACCGACCGATAAAAGGATGTACACGTCTGTTGAAACAACTTAAAACTTAATGGCGGCAGGGGTTGTATTTACAAGATATGACAACCAATTTACAAGACAAAGGGTTAGGTAACTTAACCTTAGGCTCTTTGTGTGAAGTTACCTAACTTATGAGCGGCATTAGCAGCTAAGGAGCTAACAGCTGCTACCCGGGTCAGTTTAGAGGGAGCCACAAAAACTGGCTTCACGAGAGGGAATCAGTTACTAAACATCCAGGCTTATAGAAAACAGCACCGGAGACAGAAAGCTACTCACTTGAAAACGTGCTCCGACGCCCAGATCTTCATTTTAACAGGCTTGTCTGTCAGGGCTGGGGAGCCGGCGACCGCTGACAGCGTGACCGCAGCGAGGAAGGAGGGACCGAAGGAGGAACGCTTTAATGCCCCCTCAGCACCCAGCTGCCCCCTGGTGGCAGAGACCCCTGCTGCACCTGACACCCACAACAATCCTTTATTTATTTGTTTCATAGACAATGCTCTCACTGTCAAATCCCCACTGCTGAAATGCCAAGTATTGTCCTCACAGTTCAGAGGAACTGGAGGTTATGAAATAGATTCAAACTAATCTGCTCTGAATGATCATTTGTGTCTTTCCATAAATATATATATATATATATATATAAATCAGCTGGTTAGAAATGTTTGATTTGACATCTATCCTCCTCTATCTTTGAGGGATCCAGGCTACTATCAATCAGATTGTTGGAAGCATTTACACAATAGACAAATAAGTGTTAATATTTTATATTTTGTAAGACACACAGTAAACTTAATGTCACCAGAATGACTGCAGTCAGCTCTGGCTCCTCTGCTTGAGATGATATGGAGCCTTGAGAACCTGATAGACATGCTTATGTATTATTTTTATAGTATTTTGAGCCGTTCTTTTACTGAAGCATGCATCATCTATATCCTTGGACTCTACAGCTTGTGTGGCCAACAGCTCTGTGGAGGCAAACTTTAATCATATTATGTTTCTCTACTCCACAGCATGTCAGAAATAAATCTAATTTGTATTCTGCTACATATATTTAACAGCCATAGTTACTTGAATGTACTAATCAATATTTTATACATCATCAGCTTTGAATAAAAGTTCATGTAAATAAAAGTAAAATGAATGTGATAATGTTTTGGTCACTAAATGTTTATGTCTATGTTACTTTGTTCTACATTCAGCTTTATAGTGATATCCCTTCAATATAGTAAGAAAATGTTGTTTATTGTGATATCAATACTGTTGCTATGATGACAGTAACGATTATTAATTATTACCATTCAAAAGTGCTATAATAGCTCCTCACAGGAGGCTGTCCATTGCAACTGTATAGACTCCCTGCAATTTAATTAAATCTTTAATAGTTCTCATTTGCCAACAAATCCTGCTAATGGAGCTAAATGCTACACCATTGTATAAGCATTTCAATAATGTTTCAGCCCTGGGACTGGGTGGTCCTTAACCTAAGCTGCACATACTGTCTACTCTTCATTTTTACATTACTAATATTGCTATAATACTCACTGAATAAATCAACATTCTTACTTCGTAACAGACCTTTAGGCAACTTGCACCAAACTCACCTGATGAAGGTCAAATATCCTGAAGTCACCATCAGAGCTGTCAATCATGATCCTGCGCTGTTCTTATTGGGTGGGGGGGAATATATGCGTTCCTCGAATGACGTCATCACGCACATATCCGACCTGTCCTTGAAGCCACAACACAGACAAGATGGTCGCATACTGGAGACAGGCAGGCCTCAGGTAATAAAATGCTGAAAAATCTGCCTATTTCGACTAAGTGCTGAAGTCACTGCTTACCGCGTTATTCTCAATAATAAGTTGGTATCATAATTTAGTAATTTAACAGATTATTCATCGTTATTTCGCTATTAAATCCTTGTCAGAGCTACATAGCTATGCTACTAGCCTGTTAGCTTTTCAACCCACGCGTTTATCTTACAGCGAAAACGTCAACAGCCGTCTATGATTTGACTCTTTCTTCCAATGCATCGTACACATCAGTTACTATTTAAGGAGCAGTTGTGCTTGTCCACCGTGATCATTCTCAGTGTTGCTTGCCCTTTAGCATGCGGCTAACAAGTGTGTCCTCTCTGCAGCTACATCCGCTTCTCCGCAGTCTGCGCTAACGCGGTGCGCGCCGCACTGAAGCCGCAGTTCAAAACCGAGGCACTGAAGGCCGCAGAAGCCAACGTCAAAGTCCTCAAACCCAAAACAGCAGCATAGCGTAAGTTCCTGTCTTAAAAGCTAGCAGCACTTCATCACGGCCTCTGGCGGCTGGTGTGTTTGAAGGAAAGGTGACATTCAGCCATGACTGAGCGAAGCCCTGCGTTTTAGTCACAGGAGGAAAGGCAGGATAAAGTCTTCCTAACATTTAGACTGAAATGTTACTGTGTTAAAATAATCCACCATGAGCAAAGGTCTAAGTTTTATGAGAGCTGATTTACATAATTATCATCAGCGTCATTTATACATTGGTATCAAGGGGAACTCATGGAGCTCAGGAGCGTTGTTTGTCCTTAACATGACTGATGGACGTTTTAATGTTGTAGCAGTGCATATTATCTACCTCAGATACATTAAGGCTAACATATGTTGCATGCAAAATCAGGTTTTGAATGATCATTGTACTCTCACAGCAGTCTGTGGTACATGATGTATTTAGACAAGGTGCATAACTATTCACTACTTGGATAAGGTGACTGTAACCGTTTACTCCTTCTTAACAGAGTCATGGTCAGTAATCATAGTCATTGAGCATCTTCTGAGCTATGTGGCTTTGTACTGAATTTGCATCAACTGCTTGACTTTCTTCAGACCAAATTTGTCATTGTAACTTAGCTCTTTTAGCTCCTTGTCTTTTTAAGATGCAAACATAAGTATCCAAAAGATGGTCAACACTTTTTGCTCTTTACAGTTTCTGTATCTGATGGTCTGTATCTGGTGGACATGGCAGAAAACATGTTTATTAAGATGCAGTGTTTGTGTTTGCATTTCCTTCAGTACTGTCAAAGAAATATGCCTGGTCAATGTCCTCTAAGAGCAGGGAGGTGACGCTGTCTTAGTGTTAGCTACTAGTTATAACTTATTTTTTCTTCTGCTGAAAATAAGGTTATACTTATATTTTCTTCACTTTAGGAGTAAAAGGTTTACTGTCTAAGTTGTACCCAGAACCGACAGTCACAGTCATTTGGTCCAAAATACATTTTCATGGATGTTTAATGTTTCTGTTCTTCTGCTTTTTTTTCCCTGCAGGATGTGAGGACGTGATATAGTTTTTCCTGGTGTTGTGAGGTCCTATCACTGTCCTGTCCTGTGAACAGTGGTGAAGAAAAAAAAGATGGATGATATCAAGATGACCTGTTAGGGACTGGGGACCTGAATTAAATTGCTGTCTTTCTCTTTCATTTGTAATTAAAATTGTATTAAAGATGAATATTGGAAATACATTAATTACTTGTTTTCTTGCCTTGTTGGTGAATATAGTATTTAGTGTATATAGAAACAGGCAAAGCAGACAGAAACATTTTGTCTGTAACTACATTTTTTTATTTTGATATAAATAACTCAGTCCAGTAGTCTACATAGACATACGCATAAAGATGGCATCTACAGAGGTATGTGTGTGTTGATCCATATCAAGGGTTTAAGGAAATTTAATTGTTCCTGAAAGAACCTAAATCAGGGAGTAGGATCTTCTGTGTACTTCACAACAATAAAAAGCTGAATTTAAGATGATCAGAAATGCATGCGTTAGCCTGTGGGGCGAAAATTGCATCAATAATAGCAAATAAGTAGCAGGCACTTTATTCATTTAACTGCAGTGCAGATTAAATGGCATTACAGTTAATTATTGTATCTTTTTTTTTTTTTTGCCTTTGATGTCCTTTAAAAGAAAACATCTTTGGTTTTTGGCAGGGAACTGACCACAAGTGTAAATAAATGAATAAAACATAAATTTCAGACAAGTAAAGATGACATTAGCAGCCTCTGAAATTGCAACCAGCCCTGTCAGTTTGAATGCTCATAATGGAAAATATTGGCAGATCCATCTTTTTATGGATGAGGCATTAGTTGCCATTCCTCTGTCCTGTCCATGCAGACCAGATGTCAAGGATTAGAATGGGGTCAAAAAATTGATTCAAATCTTAGGTTTCTTGATTACAACTGGATCAGTTTACCCTTTTGCCTCAAATCAAGTTTTAACTACATTTGTGTTGAAGTTACTCAACTCTGCTGCACCAAGTTTTATTTGCTCTTATACATCCAGAGTGATGGAATGTGGCATCGCACCTTCAACATCCTGTACTAACATGGCATCATGTTGAACCCTAGCTGTCTTTCTTCTCTCTGGTCATCTTGATCATGGTCTCTGGTGATCGGTAGAGGAAGATAAGTTTTTCAAAGAGTGTCTCTTCCAGCTCCATCTCTCCCGTCTCTCGGACCACGAAAATATCCGTGCAGAGCTTCAGGACCCGATCGACACACGGCAGCTCCTCAAACATGATGGACCTGGAGATCCCGTTGAAGAACTCCCTGACGAACTTTCCAATGACCAGCACCACTGACATGTACAGACCAACAATGCTGTTGTGAGGAGCAGAGTGGACAAGGTCAAGTAAGTCTGTGTATGAGAAACATAACTGAGTGAACAACAACAACCCACTGAAATTTAACAATAGTTCTTGATTTATTTGATGTCAGTTTGCGTTGATCTGTGAAGATGGGATGTTAAAGCGACAGTTCTCCCCGTGGTTTTTCTATGATTCGCTTCTGTTTAAAGATATATTATCAGCTGTAGTTCACCACACTATAATACACTTTGTAACATTTTGAGTTTTGAAAGACAAAAGATGTGTCAAGGTTTGTTTTGGTAACTTACCCGTGTCCAGCCAGAAAGCCCAGACTGGAGGGGCTGACTTTATCACTGAATACCATTATCTCTATGTTGTGACACTTGTGCTCAGAGGAGGTGAGAACTGGGTTGCACTCCTCCACCACCCACCACTGGTCAGCATCTTTCTCTGACGTCCTGTTGATCTGTTGAAGTTTGATTGACATGGGCCTGAAGAAGGCCAGTGCATGCAGGTCTGGGCGGTCCGCGTGCTCTGGGGGAGGAAACGCCTGGGTTACATTAATCTGGAGTGACATGTACAGGACTGACCACACTTATCAGCTTATTCTTTCTGGAGCCCAGAGAGATCTGACATACCCAGACAGAGAATTACAAGAAATCCCAAACAGAAAGACAACATGAGTAGTTGAATTCCAAACAAATGTATGACTGCACCCCTTTGGATTAGCACAATGCAGCTATTACCAAAGAGTAAATGTAGCAAAGTTAATATAAAATAAACTGTAACTAACCTACTTTCATCCTGGTTGCCATTTTGGACTCTGGTCCTTTGGGACCCCTGATGAACTTTGGCAGCAGAGAGTTAATGATCCTACAGAAAACAAAAACATAGTTTATCATGACAGACAGGAGAAAATACATATATATACATGTAAATAAATGAAAATACATATAAATACATGTAATATAACATGTTACATGTGTAAAAGTGTTGACAAATTGTTGATAACAAACAGTATTTCACCTCTTCTAGTTGTTATGTTCCTATATAACACTAATTAAATGTTTAGGCAAGAGTGTATTTGAATTGTTTTATTTATTGAAGCTGTTCTTTTTACATTTGCATCTCTGTAGAGGACACAAGAGTAAAAACCAGCTGCTTGTGTATGTTGACTGAGACTCACACAGGTTTGCTGCTGTTGCCTTTGAGCATGTGGACGATCCCTTCCCTCAAGGCCGTGTCCTCAAACTTCACAGTGTGTTCTCCCACACTCTCTACATTCATGGATATGGACGCATTCCTGAGGAGGAGGGCAAGAGAGAAGTAGCACATGTGTCAAAGTTTATTAATTTGTTTATTTATTTGTGAAACTGTACAAAATACAGCCTAATAGTTTTTAAATGCACTTAGCAGCTTCATTTAGAGATCAGCATTAAGAAATAAGAACAAAGAGCCTGTATGTTGCAGAGCTGATGGCTGTCACCACATTTAGACTCATACAGTATGAGCAAGGTAGATACATTCTGAATCCCCAAGTAATTAATATGATCATAATGATCATATATATATACATGGACATGCACATATTCATACATATAGATTCCATGTAAAACTGTTCACACTCATTCACACGTTAACTACTGAGTCTGTATGTTAAGAACTTCTGAGAAAATTAGTTTTGCCTTCTTTGACATGTAAAACAAGGAAGCACCAACAGACCAAATAGAACTAACATAACAAGAAAATGTATTTCAGGACTTTACATTTTGGGCATCTAGTATGTATGTACTGCTGTTCACATGGAGAGATGAGATGAGAACTAGGTCTCTGGATTGCACTATGAAACACACAAGCACATGAAATAATAACACACACACACACACACACACACACTGACCTGAGCAGCGTCCAGCGTAAAGTAATGTAAATGTAAGAGGACTTGCTGAGCTCCTGTATCATGGCCTCTCGACTGGCCGGGCTGATGCTCCACAGCAGACTGGCATCACTCTTAATCTTGGCAACAGCAATGTCCTCTGCAAAGTAATTCATAATAAACTGCATGGCAGACTGTGAGGAAGAGAGGGAGAGAGGCAGGGAGGGGTAGAGAGAGAGAGAAATGAACTAGATTTCCACAGTTGTATCAAATAAAGTAACCACAGTTACTCTTAATAAAAATATCACAGTGAGAACAAGAGATGCTTTAGCCTCAACATGATGCACAGTATTTATGCTCATGACAGATATACATTTTAAACACATACAAAAATGGTCTAATAGAAAATATGCATGTACACACAAAACATTTACTGATTCCTACTTTCCAATAATACAACTTGCTACTTTTATGTTCATGTTTCATTTTACTTACCTTGAATATAATCTATACAAAGTTGTACTTGTCTTATTGTATATTTTGTGGCAGTAATACATTAAGTTATAGTATTGATGCTCTACAATGGGCCGACCCAGTTGTTCACAAAATGATTATAACCCGAGTGATTCAGGATTTTTGAGGACATGCCAACATGTTAGCAGAAATACTTTTGGCATCTTTGTCCATCAGTTTCTTGTCATTAGTCAGCTGACGTACAGTATATATGCAAGTACTGATTTATCTGGAATGAGCTGATATTACATAGTACATCATTGTACATGTATGGCTTATCACTTACAATTTACAATATAGTCCTAAAATAAAATCAAGACATACAGAATTTCACTGGCCAAAAACTGTCATGTCCTTCTCCAGTGACATAAGACTGGCATTGTTACGTCTGTTTCATTAATATCACCTTTCCTTCTGCTCTTACTTTAGAGCGAGCGGTAGAGAATGAAGTGATGTTCCACCTTATGATCATGGCCAGTTGTTATGATTAAGACAAACTATAGCTATGACATACAGTAAGTAGAAGGAAGTACAGTTGTCTTAACCTTAGTGGTGTGTGGTTTTGTGTTTGGTCTCAGTTTGTGTTCACTGTAAAATGAAGTGCATCTTACTGGATGAGTAGCGTAGACTTTTGTGAGTCGGTTGAATCCAGTTTCTGTGAAACGAACCAAATTCTGCTCCTGTGCGCTCATAGTGAACAGAGGCTGTAAAAACACAAACAGACACACTGGAGACTAAAACATACTGAAGAGATGGACACTGCCTAAAGCCTGAACTTGTGTAAATCACAAAGGTACTTGAGGGAAGTGGTGCTGTGGTAGCTGTATTTGGGTACGGGATGACAGTGTTGCTCTGTCTTGAATATTATCAGCCAGTTAGCTTCAGTGGTTTAGAGCATAAGCACACAGAGACTAAAAGTTGAAAGTTAGCACACAGTTTAATGTACTTGCATCCATGCTGACCTCGTATCCTGCAATGCTGAGCTGGATGGAGACTTCCACAGGGCGATTGGTCACTCCAGCTGCTGACTGGACCAATGACATGAAGAGGAGTGGGAACCAGATGATGCTGATGAGAGCAAAGATGATGAATCCTCCCATCCCATATTTCACCACTTTCTTCTTCTTCTGCCCTGGATGGTGCGGATATTTCTGGGAGAAAATTATAATAATAAATACATAAATAATAGTACAAAAAAAGTTAGGAATGATCTTGATAGTTTATCAGAGTGATGCCTTTAAACTGCTTATTTAATTAGTATTATAGCCCATCATTGTTAGGGAAAATATGGATGGGAGTATAGGAATATATATTTAATTTAACTGAAGATATAAATGTTCAGATCTTCGGTCTTCAAATTAATTTGAAATTATTATTAAAATATTATAATGATGATACTATAATGATGATGGTGATGGTGCAGCACTACATGTGCACTGCATGATCTTGCTTACTTTCTCAGACTCCCTCCAGCACTTGAGGATAAATATATTAGCATAGATGTCTTCAACACAAATCCAACTAGACAAGGACAGAGTCGTGTCAGTCCAAACCCAGTCCATCACCGCCCTCAACTCCGTCAGGAAGGGAACCATACGAAACCTGAAGAGGAAAGGATAATGAAGCAATTACTAACATCTCTATAGGTTATTTTGTAAAATAAAATGAAAGAATGAAAAACACAATATCACACATATTTACAGTGTAGAAAATGTGTCTTACACAATGAGTTAAAATCACTGCATGTATGTATTATTAATATTACAATGTATTTATTAATTATACTGTTTTCATACCCTTGGAAGAGGAAAAGATTCAGGTAATTGTAGTTCTTGGTGAGGAAGTTGCCCAGGATGCGGTTTGGGTAGCCACATTTGATCTGGTAGGCTGACAGCCCAAAGTAGATGCACTTTACAAAGTACCAGAGCTGAGCAACAGGGTTTCTGTTGAACCTCCTGTGGAGCAAAAAAAGATGCAATAATGAATGAAAATATTGCAAAATTTTATTTTCATTAAATGCAAAGACTCAATGAAAATATTTTGTCAATGTCCCCATATCAGATTGTTTTATTTTTTAATGTGCATATTCAAATTGGGTGGTGTGGAGGAATAGTGGTTACCACTGTTGCCTCAGAGCAGGAAGGTTCTAACCCCAGGTCTGAAGGTGTGAGTGTGAGCATGAAAGGTTGTTTGTCTCTGTATGTCTCTCAATGCCTTGGGATAGACTGGCGACCTGTCCAGGGTGTATCCCCCCCCCCCAAAAAAAATCATGGATTGATATTCAAATTGTACAAATATATGCTTGAAAGGGTAGAATTACTTTCATATATTTCAGAAAGTACAAAAAAAAAATAGTAAAGATCCAGTGATTTATTCACTTTTCTGATATTGAATAAATGATAACTGATAACTAATATATTTACTATTTGAAAATGTTTCCCTTTTTCCTTGTTTTTTGTGTTAACTTTACAAATATGTTAACAATGGCTCTATGTCAAAGCAGTGTTAAACAGCTGAGCGAAGAAATTAAGGTAAAAATGAATTGAACTCTGACCTCTCAGTGACCCCAGGGAGGATGAAGAACATCCAGAAGTGTATGCCAAACACCAGCACCACCTGAAAAACACACTTCCCCATGAGGGACTTCTTCAGGTAGAGAGCCCGGTCCACTATCATGGTACCAAACTGGATGAGCAGCATGACCAGGAAGGCCTCTGGAACCTGGTCCTCTGAGAGGGACTCTGTGATGTCAGCTGCAGCTGAGTATTTCTACAAATTTAGACAAATTTAATTAATAAAAGTATTTTATTTTTTAAGTAGGAATTTTAAAATTCATATTAATGTATATTCTTCATTGATTCTAACCCCAAAAGCCCAGTATCCATATATGGTGACGATGAAGTTGACTACATCAATGAGAAACATGAGGGCGTAGACATCACACACAGGACTGTAGTCTGGGTGAATGATGTCATAGAAAAACTGCCGTATAGGTAAATAGATGTGAAGGGCACTGAAGAAAAAGAGCAGAACATACATTAGAATCCCACATGAGCAGGAAAAGATTTTGTACAGCCAATAAAAACCTTTCTCAAAGTTGAAACAATCACAAAATTAACATTTAACATTGTTAAGAACAAAAACCTAAAATTAGTATGGATGTAAAGCAATGGACAAAAAAGAAATTAATTTAACAACAATCTGCAGTTCATTTCAGACATCATATGTGAACCACAACAAAAGACAAGAAAAAACATACACTTCTATAATGGCAGCTTTGGCCCGTAGCATCTTCCCTCTGATCAGCTGCCTGATCCTCTGTTTCCTGGTCAGTGGAGTCTTGTTTCGTTGCCGTCTCTTCTTGCTGTGCTGCTTCTTGGGCTTCACCTCTCCAGTAAAAAATTAAATGTGAAATGGAGAAATGTTAGACATATATGGTGATTTTTTTCATACAGCAACTATTGGAAAGAAAAGAGAACAGAAAACTCTGAGTAGATTCTCCAAAACTATACGATCAGATTTAGATAAAAACATCTCGAGCTTTCTCTGAATATTCACCATCATGAGACCCTGTAGAGTCGCCTCTCTTTCGTCGACAGAATATGGAAGTGGTGGAGGCATGGAGAGGGAGGAACTTCAGCCGATGTGCAGGTTTCTCTTTGCCGCCTATCTTATCTCCACCCGTCATCTTCTTCTTATCCACTTTTTTCTTCATCTTCTTGAAGAAATCAGGCATCTCAACCTCCTTATTGTCCCACAGCCCATGGCACTATACAGTTAAAAACACAAAAGGAATTTAAACATGCAAAACTAACTGGCTATTTACCAGCACCGGCTTCTAACTGCAAGGCAATGGTGCGCAGATATATTTAAAAGGAATTTTTTTTTTTTTGTGATTACCTTGAGAATAGAGCGATGGAAGAACAGAGCGAGCAGCTGAATGAGGTCAAAGAGGACGTAGCCATTTTTCTTCTCCACCCCAATAATGTTGGGCAAGGCAAAGGGCCGCTCAGCGTTGATGCCTCGGTAGGCAGAGGTGGTCCAGGGGAAGAATCCAAACTGGAAAAAGTACTTAACCACAACAGTCAGCTGAAAGAAACACAGAAGAACTGAAGATAAAGGACCCCTTGTTTACCTGTCATTTTGTTACTTGTCATTTTAAATCATCATTTTGACTATTTCACCATCAAGAAATTAATTGAAAAGCTGACTCTAGCCCTGGTGTCTCTTTGTCCTAAAGTAAGTATAATTTATTATCTTAAACAGATCAAACAATGTTTTCACAACCTCTGTGTAGATTATAGCAGTCATCCAGAAGCGTTTGGTCGGCCTGGGCACAGAAAGCATGGCCCAGAGGAAGATGAGTATCGGCAGGATGAGGGAGAGGAGTGAAGCCGACACAATGTGGTTGAGGATGATGACAAAATAGCACAGCATCTCTGACTTGGACACCATAGTGTTGTAGAGGGCAAACACCAGCTTCAGTGGCCTCGGCAATGTCACAAAAAACTTATCAGACTCTGAGATCTCATTATTTTCAAACATACTGCAGGAAAGAGGGAGGAAAGGGGAGAATGGGCAGAGAAGAAAGAAAGAGAAAGATATGGACATTAGCAGTTTGTATCTAAAAATGATCTTGTCTTGTTTTGAAGTAATACAATTCTTATGTCAACTGACTTGTTAAGCAGCAGCTCACTGGCAGTGAGATTCCTTGTTTCCTGACTCAGAGGCCTGGGAGATTGTGTGAGATCAGGACTTTTCTCTCCATCACTCTCCCAGAAACCCACTGAGGTGCATTCTGGATATTCAATACATTCATCATCTCCTTTCTGCTGTTGTCCCTCATCATCCAGCTCCTCTCTCTCGACCTCATGAGCCTCTTCTTCCTGTTCCTGTTCCTCCTGCTCCTGCTCTTCTTCCTCTTCTTGTCTCTGTTCTTCTTGTTTCATGTCACTCTCATTGTCCTCCTCTTGTTCCAGCTGTTCTTGTTTCATTTCGCTCTCATCATCCTCTTCTTGTTCCAGCGGTTCTTGTTTCATGTCGCCCTCCTCATCCTCTTCTTGTTTGCGGTCTTCCTTTACAGGGGCATCAACTTCACAGCTTTAGAGACAAAGACAGAAACAGGGAAACATTAACCTTCAAAGAGAGGGGGGGGATTTACACAAGACAGAGAAAGACAGTGTATCCTAAAAAAGAAAAAAATTGGGGCTCAGATTTATTCTCCATCAAAAACAAACTTATTCAGGAAGATTGGAAAACATCTCTGACAAAAAAAGCCACAATGGCAAATTTGCATTAATTGATGATCAGTTGATCACACGTGACGGACTTCGACCTCTAACTTTATTCATACATGAAACATTTTCTAATCTAATCTGATCTGTTATTCAAAACGTTCTTTGCATTGATACAAGTCATGCTGAAAGGCCAAACTCTGCAGTCTTTTATGTTGTATGTAAAGGGTATTATGCAACAATTATTACTCAATAATTCAAAGAAAAGTGTTGGGGATAGTCTAGACTTACCATAAATATCTGACATCCAATTTACATATGTTTATTCAGTACAACTATACAATTAAAATTATTGAATAAAATTCAATACCACTGACCTGCCAAAAATATTTTAAAGAATTTTATAATGCTAAGTTCCAGTTAAATGTTCTTTTTCTTATTTCTTTTCATTTCTTATTTAGCTCATAGTTTACGAGGACAAAACAGCAGATACATCTCTCAATATAAAGCAGTCCAGTTCAACATCACTGCAAACTGCAACCTCAATAATAAACATATAGTTAACTTGTAAAGTTTGGATATATGGCTGAGCTGTTGTACTGTATTGCATTAGATTTTAGATTAAATCACTATTAAAGTGACCAGACTACTGTATTCATTATCTCCACAAACCTTTAGCAAATCTGCGTGTGAACCTTTTTTGTTTACCAACCCCCATAACCAAAGCTATCTCAATCACCTTGGTGAGACTTCAACAGTGTCAAAGGAGGTCAGGTCGATGTTGGTTGTTTTCAGGAGCCTCCGTCTGAGCTGGTCAGCTGCAGGTGGCACAGCAGGAGGCTCGTCAAGCTCCTCCTGGGTTGGCTGTCGGGAGCCCAACATGGTCTCGTCGGTCATACAGCTGACGGTGAGCAGAAGAAAGAGAGAGCAGATAAGTATACATGGTCTGAAAGGGCTGTACTGTCGACTGTGACTATGTTGTGTTCATCTTCTTCAGAAAAGCCACTTCAACCCAACTGCTCCATTAACTGCACAGTTACTTGCAGTACATCAGTGGACAGAAAAATACAGTAGATGCAGGGAAGAGAATGGCAACATTAGAGAGGTATATATGTGACTAACTCAACAGCCAGTAACATACCTGGAAATGCTGCTGCCCCAGGACACTTTGGATGCTTGGTTCTTCAGCTTGGCATAAGCATGGTGAGAGGAGGGGGCAATGGGTGGTGATGAGGGCGGAGGCAAGTCATCTAGGTCATCCTGTGACGACAATGTGTTCTGACGGGACATCCAGGTCTCATAAAACTGCTTTATGCTCTCCTGGTTCACCTCTTTGCCCTGAGAAGCGAGGACAAGTGGGAAACACAATGCTAATATGCTAGTACTGAGCACTGTGGAGAAACTAAGGCTGTATGTCACCTGAAGCACGGTGTGGCAAGTATAGACTGTACTATATATTTGGATATGGATTTGTAGCACTGTGTACAATATGTTATCATATGAATCATATGAATACAAGAGAAAAGATTCATAATCAGACAAACACACCTCATAATTGATAAGTAGCAGCTAGGACTCCACAGATATAGACATTTGATGGACGACATAAGTATAAAATCTAAATCTTCAAAGGCAGAGGTAAAATAGCATGGCCAAGTTTTCTTAGTTTTCGATGTTTTTTCCAGATTTCAATCACAAATTTGTTACTAAAATAGCCATAATCACGTAAAAATGCTTGCTGGGATGAAATTAATTTGTGTCCATATTTAACATGTAAAATATACTCTTTTTTTTTTTGCCCCACCTTCTTTTGCTGCTGGTTGAGCAACGCTCGCTCAAAGCGCAGCACTTTGGAAATGGCCAGGTTGTCTTTACAGAACGAGTTCAGACCATCCGTCAGGTCATCGAGAAGAGACTGAATGAACACCCAGCTGAACTTCAGGGTGTTAATGACACGCTGCAGGATGTTTTCTGAAGGAGAGGACAAGTAGGTAAGTGAGTAAAGTCCAGTATAGTGAGGTTTTTTTCTGCTCTTGATTTACAGTTTTACTGCTGATTGTTTTTATATTTCTGCAAAAACAACCAGGAAGTCATTCAGGAGAAAAATATTCCTTTCTCTCAGGTGGTGGAATCCAGTGGTTAGTTGTGATGCAGTGATTGATGTGTTTACCTTTTTCCTCCTCTCCCTCCTTCTCCTCCACGGTGCTCTCCTCCAGTTCATCCTCACTAGAGTCTGTTCTATCAATGCCTGGGGAGAAGATTTTATTGTTAAATACTTTTTTCAGCTCATGTGTCTGTCCAACCACAACCACTGGCCAGATTACTGTAAAATCGAGGGATGATTCTGAGTCAAGTGTCCAGGTGACGTCCTGACCACACCTCAATTTCCATGAACAAGACATAATATTCATTATAGCATAGTGCACACCAGTGCGCCAAAACATGGACATTGAATGAAGCCTAACACTTTGGTGAATTGGTCTGTTCTCTGGTGTCATTATGTTCACCTTTACAAGCAAATCTATGTTTGAAAGGGTAAACTTTTGTATTATAATGACCCTGAGGCATTGCCTCCTGTGCCACCTTTTCTGGGGCTGTGGTCTACACTGCACTACGACTACTACACCCATACTTGCGGGTGGTGGGTCCACAATGTGGTGGCTACATCAACCTCTTTTGGGCCGAACCAAACTGGGTTGAGCTACAAGACACTCACTGGCGAGCTCCTCTCCCAGGTCTTCCTCCAGGAGAGGTGGAAGTAAATACAGTGTAACGGAATAAAATTAATAAAACTCTTCCTTGGTGAATTACAGTTGGAGAGCAGGTGGAGGTGTTAGGCGTTAGATGTCACTCTCTCACCTTGTTGTCTCTGCAGCTCTCTATTTGCTCTTTTCTTTTCTTCTTTCTTCATTTTCTTCTTCTCCTTCTTCAGGTCCTTCAGAGCCGTCTTAGAGCTGGTGACCCAGGCTTCGTAGGCCAGCTGGGATATCACAGACACAGATACACAACTTGACTGATGGTGTTACAATATTGTGATATCAAACTCCATAATCCTAATTAGCTTTGGCCTCAGTTGTTTTTCTGGCTCTTGCCTGGAAAGCAGATTTCTTCTTTCGTGGTGCCTCCTCCTCCTCTTTCTTCTCTGCAACTTCTTCCTCCTCCTCCTCCTCACTGTCACTCTCAAACAGGTGGTAGCCACAGTTGTTTTCCACTGTATTAAATAGAGCGGTGTCAAAACTATATCACTATGCAAATGGTTGATCCAAAGCTGCCCCATTACAGCAGCCAGTCCTCATTCTTCCCCTTTGCTATACTTTCTTTGATTTTTAGCCATTTGTGCCCTGAGCAGTGTTTTTCTTATGCTTCTCACCTCCAGGCTTAGAGACCCAAGGCTTCCACCATTTTCCTGCATCTCTCTTTGCCTTCTCGTCATCACCTGAGAAGCACAGTTCAAGTTGTTATTATGTTGTTTTCCTTCCTGAAAAATGGATTGAACCACCCTTGTAAGTAAAGAGTAATCCTGGATCAAAAAACAACCTTTTCCTCCATTAATCTGAATTTAGACATCATCAAAATTTAGATTTGGGGCTTTAATAAGAGATAAATCGATTGTAAATACAATATCGGTTATATAGACAGGAGGTAATACAGACTTGGACACTATGCAGTTGTGAGAGCATGCTCATGCTTTGCTTTGCTCTGTATTAACAGTGGAAACAGACAATAGATTCACTTGTGTTACCCAGTGTAACCTGCTCCTGACCAGCAGGAGCTTCTGGTTGGTCTGCTGGTGCAGGCTGACCCTTCTGTTTAGATTTGATCTTCTCCATCCTACAGGAAGAGGGTGAAAGGTAAGTTGTTTATTTACAGTTTACTTGCTGTTTTTAAGAGAGGATACATTGGAAATTGAAAAGGATAAATTCTATTGGTTGCCACTGTGAACAATTCCGCTAATGAATCAAATCAATGTTTTTCTGTGTATCTCACTGTTTCTTCAGTGTTTCCACAGATTTCTTCTCCATCTCCAGTCTGGCTGCTACCTGTTTCTTCACCTTGGCCTCAAACAGCTCAGCACCCCTTGTAGACAGAGGGAGGTAGAAGAACATTATATGATTTCACTTACATTTAGCACTATCTTTTCATTTTATCATTGCTGGTTGTGTATTTACTGTTCACTCTGTAGCTCTATGAAACACTTTATGGCTTTGTTTAGGGGTTATGAGCTCTTATCACAGCTATTAGATCTACCACAACAACATTGAAGTGTGTTCTGCAAAAATTAAGTAAAAGGACAAAGACTTTCCAACTCATTGCTAGCATAACAAAGAGTATGTTTTATTCGCCCCAGTCCAATAATAACCACACAATGATTGGTTGAATGAATGGTTTCTCATTCTAGGACAACGCTGCTATCCTTACAATTAAAACCATTCTCTCCAGGACACAATTTGGAAATTGACAATAATCATCAATTATCTGTAAAATGTACGGCAATCTCTCCTAAACAGTTGTGAGGGAATGTTGCTTGATCAAAGGAAAGTTGGACTCCTCCTTTACCGCCCATGTCCTTTTGGGTTTCTTTCATAAACTGTATACAGACATATTCATTCTTAACATTTATTTCTTGCTGTCATTTGTATAACCTAAGCCTATTTGTAAAGGAAGTTGATAAGCATTTGTTGAGTGCAGACCTGGAGGCCAATATCTTAGAAGACTTGAGGTCAGACACCACGTAGAGGAAGTAGTAGCTGAGGAAAACCCTCCTCTGTGCTAGGAGGACAGTGAAACAGATTGCATCCCATACGATACCGGCTTCTCCCTCCGGCAGCTCACACTCATCATCAGGATCAGCTGAAATCCAAACACACACACAAAGAGGAAAAAAGAAATAAGTTGTACATGAACACTGCTTGAATAACTCATCAAGATATATATAACTTGACAAGACTGTCACAAGACTTGAACAGGCATAACATTACATTTATGTTAAATGGCTACATACAGCTATTGTTAAAATCCCCTAAAACTGCTGGCACATTTAAGACGACTAACAATAAACTGTTTATTTATTTATGAATTTACAAAGAACTATATTAGCACACAATACTCACTGTGGAGGGACATTTTAACCTCATTTAGACCTTTATATTGTTCAGCTAAAAAGAAATTAAACTTTACTATAGTAGAGTATTGAATGTTTATGGTTTGATAAAGCAATTTTTTGTTTCAATTTGTACTTGCAATGTTATGTTTATTGTATACTGTATGTTTTAGTTTTAAAAAAAATTTAGGTCCAATTATCATTGAGTCTTTGCAGTAAACATTTAGAAAAGTGTAGACTATTGTATATCCTTCTCTTCTAAACTGTTTCTTTTTGCCATGTGGTACCAAATTATACTGTAAATCAAATCTTTTTCAGTAATGAATTTTTAAGCTGTAGACATCTAAAAAAAAAATCCTCATTTGTCATAAGTTTTGACAAATATATTTTATACAAAAATGTATTTATGACAGACAGAGTGACAGTCAAGTATATATATATAACAACTGTATTCATGTGAAATCAAATTCAAAAACACACTCTGATCATACATTATGTTTATGTATACACTATAAACGTTATAAGATCACCAAATGCATCCTTTCTTTTCTCTTCTCTCTCACCACACACTTCTGTATACAAAAATAAAGAAGATGTCAGTTGTTGTTGTTACAGACACTTACGGACGTCATAGCCCTTGATGGTGCAGAACATGCTGAAGGCCTGAATTAACCAACATCCATTCTTTAACAGGCTATCGAGGTAGGCACAAGAACCGAGCTGATCAAAGTACAGTGAAGGCAGAGAGAGACTATTATTAACAGTGTAGATCAAAAAACGCTGAAGAACAATAAACTGCTGTATGTCTTAAGTTATTTTGTACAGAAATAATGGACTTCTTTCCTGTGTGGTTACTCACAGACAGAAGGTTCTTCATGGCAATCACAAAGCAGGTGTAGCCGATGAGCCAGTCCCACAGACGCAGGATGTATCTGACAGGCTGCATCAGCACGCTGCCTCCAAACAACATGAAGTAGAAACAGGCCACCAGGTAGCCCAGACAGAAGATGTTGATCCGAGTGGTTCCAGTGATGAATATGAGGCAGAGCACCAGCCAGAAGAAATAGCTGAACACAAACACCTTCACCATGTCAAGGTAGCACCTGAAGACCAGATATTTTTACAATTAAACATATATTTTACAACATAAAGGGCAAGGCAATTTTATTTGTATAGCCCATTTTTACAAACAGTTTGTCTCAAAGGGCTTTACATAGCATCATAACAACATCCTCTGCCCTTAGACCCTCACATCGACTGAGGAAAAACTCAAAACAAAAAACCCTTTTAACAGGGAAAAAAAAAAGAGAAACCTCATGGTGAGCAACAGAGGAGGGATCCCTCACCCAGGACAGGCAGACGTGCAATAGATGTTGTATACAGACAAGAAAACAGGTAACAATACAGAATATGCACAGCATGGAAATGGTGTGCAGGAGCTGACGAAGGCAGTTTTTGGTGGGAGGGAAAGCAGGGAGAGTCAGGCAGCTAAATGGGAGTGACAGAAAAGAAAAAGAAAAACCATTTCTTATTATTCCTGCCATGTGAAGAAAAAACAGCTAGAACCAGAGATATACAGATTCAATAATTCTCTGTATTTACAGAAAAAGACATGCAGGTTTTAGGGGATAAGAAGAAAAAAAGGCAAACTAGGGGCTTAGTTTGAAGTTTGGAGCAGTACTGTGTCTCCCTCTGTTTGTGTCTCCCTCTGTTTTCTCTGTTTCCAGTCTTCATGGTAAGCTCAGTGGACTGTGCTGTGGCCAAAGCTAACTATTACATACACATATGTGGGTGATGATGAAAGTGGCTTCTCATCTATCGCTCAGAAAATTAGGGTGTTTACTAAACTCTCAGTTGTCATTGTTGTTGCTTTATTTTTGTTTTAGCCTACAAATTTAACACTTTTATTGATTAAATTATAGATTTTGATTAATTGATTATTTGACAAGTAAACAGATCATCAAACTGCAAAAATAAAATTAATTTCAAAATCCAAAATAACAAAAAACAGAAGGAAATAGAAAATCCCAAAATTTGAGAGGCTGAAAACAAAAGCAAAAACAAAAAAACTGTTTTGCTTTATAAATGAACAAGACAGCTTCTTCAATGATTATGACTGATATCAAATATCCTTAGTGGAAAATTATGACTTTGGCTGAATTTTGTTTTCACATCGTGATGGCAAATCTGCAGCAGAAAGTGAAATGAAACCTATAAACAAAGCCACTGATCTTTCATGGAAATAGGAGATGTACATGAGTGCTTATCCAGCAATTTCAGTTTACCAGAACAGCTTTCATGAGTCTGACAGCAGACATAAATGAATGATCTAACTCAACCCATTAATGCTCCTAAAACAACCACAAACCTGCGTGATGGACTCCCAATTCTCCACCTACAGGTTAACCCATAGTGCAGAAAGCTGTTTGAAGAGATTAACTAAGTGCTCAGTTGTGGAGTTTAGGCTTTTTCCTGCTCTTATTCTGAGTGTATGAATTTAAATTGTAAAGGTTGAGTCATGTGCATCATTATAAGGAATGGAAAGAGACTAAATGGAAACAGGACAAAGACTCTACTCTTAATTTAAGAAATATGTCTCTGGTAAATGTAGAAGAAGAAAAAAAATAAATAAATAAAGAGAGATAAAAAGCACAGTTAGTATTTCTGACCTGCAGTGAAGGAAGTTGTTGACAGGTATGAACTGGTTGAAAGAACAGGGATCCAGACTGCGGCTGATCTCAACGTTGTCTCCAGCCAGCAGTCGCACTGCCGCGCGGTTCTCCTCCTCAAACACCTGCCACTGCAGAGAGGAGCACAGCAACAGGAGGTGGTCATCTGCAGAGAGTGGGAGAGAAATGGATGATTTGATGTGAGAAATTACAGAGGAACAGAAGAATAGAAGAAGAGAAGCGGCACAAAGAAACGAAAAGCAGACAGACTCACAGAATATGAATGAAGGGTTGGGTCTCATGGCGAAGTCAGGCAGGTAAAACCACTTGATTACATTAGAGGTCAAAGGTTGAACTGCAGTTCTCCAGGGGTAATCTGACAAGTAAATAAAATATAATAGAACAGAACAGCAAAAAAAAGGATTGATATCCAGCATCTTGTGTGATAGAGTGCTGGAACAATTAACCTACTAATCAATTAACAGGAAACTAATAACCAATAAAGTAATTCAATAATCCAAAATCATCAATAATTCACTGGTTCCCGTTTGTCCATTGTATGATTTTGAAAAAAATAAAATAATCTGTGCACTTTGAGAAACTGGGCTTTTCTCGATATTTTCTGAAATTCTATCATTGATTAATTGAAAAAAAAAATTGTCATAATTAAATCATAAATACTTTACTAATCGTAATAATGAGAAGCAATGTTCCCTTTCTGTTTGTTTGTTGACATTGTTGAATTTGACATCTTTTCATGCTATATATGTTATATGTGGATATCTGTGATGATTTTGGACTGTTTTGTTGCTATAGTGTAGTCACTTCTTACTTGGGTTTTCTATTTCTGGTGTTTTTTCTGTTAATGGCATTCTTTTCTCACCACTGTTGCTTCCCAGTTCCTCATAGTTTAGCATTTTTGAACAGAAAAAACAGCTTTAAAAAAATTTCATACCAACACATAGAGCTGGAGGGATGCCGATGCAGAGCAGGTACTGTAGCACCATGAGCCCTGCTGTAAAGCAGCAGTATTTAGGCCACACTTCCCCAATAGCCTTCCTACGTCGCCGTGAAAGGACAGCCAGTAAGGCACAAGAATGGAACAATGCATAGAAATCCATCCTCTGACCGATGACATTGACTGCCACGATTAAACTGATCTAAGAGGAAATGCATGCATCAGACAGAAGTCAGTGTCTAATAGGTTGAAAGGTTCAGATACACATGAACACATGCGGACACACACACGCTTTTAAAAAGTACCTCAAGCCCAAATTTGTAGAAGCAGAAGTTGATGAAGTACTTGATGCAGGGCAGTATACCGTGATCCAGGTGCTGCCGCGTGATGCCCTGGAAGATGATGCTGAAGGGCGGGATCTTCAGGTCATTGTGGAGACGGAAATAGAGCTGGTGGCGATGGACAGTCGCCTCAAACACCAGCAGCCCCAGCACCATCAGATGGTTCTACAACACAAAACACACTTTCTAGAAAAAAAACTGAACTGAGACATAACCCAAAGCTCTGTCAGTCTGGACACATGCAATGTAATGTAATGTTATGTTATGTTAAAATGTTTGTAGCAAAGGATGGAATCATCCCAAAACAATACAAACGTAAGACTTGGTACCACTGTATGAATAACTGCCAAAGCAGTTTTGTGTGATGGTTGTGATTGAAAAGAAATGTCAAAGATGGTGAACAGCTGTGTCACTGTACCCTGAGACAGGGAAGGATCCTGCCCTCACACTTGCGCAGCGCTCCACACCAGTAGATGGGATCTACAAGCTCGATGTAGAGGATAGACCTATTGAGCAGCTCCACCATGTTCCCCCTCAGTTCTACTCCATCATCTAAGCTTGAGCTGTTAGAGGATACAAATCCCTGAGATACAAAAGACAAACATGTTAGTAGGAAGGTGAGTCATTTTTATCAAATGCTTTGTCTATTTCAAAGTTATTATCTGTTAAACACACAGTTAACCATACTCACTGCAGTGCAGTTGGAAGAGTAATCAAGGGGCTTGATGACTTTGAGTTGGTAAAACATCTTGCACACTACCATGACACAGGCCCACACTGCAGAGATGCTGGACGCCAAAGGTCGTAACCGTGGGAATGGAAGTGCAAACACCCACAAAACCAGGAAGACAAAGTTCATCAGAGAAACCTGTGAAAATGGAAAACCTGTTCCTTATTTCTTTCCTAAAATTCCTGAGCAAACACTGAATTCTACTCTTGAATGAAATATGTTACAGTGATTCTCTCCATTGAATGCATCAACAAAGATTCAAAGTCTTTTTACATTGTTTGTACCACAACTACTGGTTTGCATATGTAGACATATCTATACATATTCATGTTGCACACATGCACAGATCAAACACCCCACCTCCTGCAGTGACACCCAAATGATGCCAGAGGAAACGATTTTGAGGTTGTGGAGTTCCAGCAGTCTCCAGCACAACTCCTGAAGCTTGAGGAGTCCTGACAGAGCCTGAACGATCAGCAGGCTCGCCCGGTCCACGATCATAATCCACTTGTCCTCTTCACTGCTGGGGATGCTTCCTGGGAGGAAGAGAGAAAATACAGTCCTTAAGTCAACAAAAGAAGGAATGAAGCATCAGATACATCAGATACCAGAGAGCAGAGGCTAAAATGTTTGTAGCAAAGGATGGTATCATCCTAAAACAATATATATAAAAAAGAAAACCATCAAATATTACCCACATTTTATTATCCAAACAATGAAAAAAGACTTGGTACCACTGTATGAATAACTTAATCATGTAAATAACACACTCTTGGAAAGTCACCAGTTTTTTGTTCCACTATTAACTGACCCAACAGAATGGGACTGAGGAGCTATTTTGGGCCCTGAGCTGTAGTTACCCTCTCCTGTTGTCTCCTCTTGCTCTTCTGCTCCTTTATCCAGGGAGGTTTGCAGTCCAACACTGTCCAGAGTCTCCTGACTTTTCCTGTTTCCCACCTGCTCCTTCACAAGCCTGAAAGACAACAACATAAAATATTTTTACACAATTATCACACCTCAAGCAGAGAAACATACAGAGATTGAGTAGGATCAGGTTCAGGAGTAGTTTAGCAGGAGTGGTAGGAAGGAAATGACTTGTGGGCTCTGACTGACACACCATCCCAAAAGTTTAAAAAAATGCTACCTTCTCTCTGAATGCAAGAATTATGTTTCAATAAATACAAACTGTGAGTCATTAGCTTTGAAAACAAGAATAAGTTGAATTAAGCAAAAGTCTTACCTTTTCTGTAACTTTTCAAGGTTTTCTTTAACGCTGGAAATTAAATTTAAGACAGACATTTTCATTGGGATTAATCACAATTGTGTTACTGTGGTAGACGCAGAAAAAAAAGTGAAGTCACCAAACTTAATTTTACATAAGAACTTATTATTTTCCTTTTAGGATTCACAGGATTCAATTCACTATGCAAGATATAGTTAATTGTGTTTACACAGTGTCCTGGTGTCTGAGTGCAACAAAACATGAAAAAATACATCTCTTACATCTCAGATAACATATTGACTGAAGTCCTGAGTTCTTCCTCTCTGGGTGGAGAGATGGACAAACAAGACAAACATAGATATACAGTTTGTTTATTACTCAGCTATAACTTGTAATGTATGTACAGTTATCACAGGGAGAGTTTGATTTAATGTCCCAGAAAATATCTATCTTTCATTCATTAATGGTAATGAATGGTCTGAATGAAACATTATAATAAATTTACTTGCCATATTAGCCTGTTAATAGTGACCAGATGTAACTGGTTATCTGTTGTAGTGCATTTGTGCTCTGTATCACTATATGATTCTTTCACTTCCTGCACATATTCTCTCCGTCTCACCTGGAAGTCTGTCTGACAGGTACATTGTCGAGGTCAGTGAGAGTCAGGAAGTCTGAGTTAAAGTAATGCAGCTGGAGGATACAAGCTAATAGAAACGCAGCAGGAAGCAGAATACGTGCAAACAGCTCCACTGTGTCGTACTGCTCCAAACCCAGATCACGAAGTCTAGAGGAACAAAGAGACACAGCAAGATAAAAAAGGACAAGTCTGCTTTAAGGCTCTGACAAAAGTCACAATGTTTTTTTTGGGGGTTTTTTTGTATCATGTCCAAAAAAATTTATTAAAAACGCAACGCAATTCACAGACTTAGGCCAATATATGCAGACAAACAGAAACTCACCCCTCCTCTGACATGCCCATGATCTGTCTGAATAGCCCAGACACACTTTTGAACTGGTACATGTAAATGGCTATCAATACCACCATTGAGTAACCAACCACCACTCCCCAGAAAGTCTTCAGGAGCCGACGCCACATGTCATATCGGATCTGAGGAGAAAGAAAACAGATGGAACATATGGTACGTTTTCTTTCACTTTGCAGATCTTAACATCATTATTGGCCTTAAAAGGTTTTAAAAACGTATTCTACTCTTAAGCTTAATATAATTCATTTCCTATTTTCATATTTAATAATTAAATGTGTGTGGGTTCCTCAATAAGAACACAGATCATCAGTTTGACCTGTAATAAGAGAAAACACTGTTTGAGCACTTTGATGATATAGTATATACTTTCTAGTAATATTTATATTTAGTGGTCATTTCTTCTTTTTTCTTACTCTCATCACCCTTCTGCACCTCTTTTCAGTCTTTAAAACGTCTACATTGTGTGTGAAATTTTGTGTTGCATCTGTGAAAAGAAAGTAGCTATATCTTAATTATTATAAATAACACTGTTTCCTTTTTTCCTCCAATCACATGCTGCCACACATAGAAGAGCAGGGTGTTGCAGATGTCCAAACAGACAAATGATGCTGTTGTGTTTTACGTCACCTCCACAACCATTAGGCCTTCCTGTAAGTGCCTGCTGTGTTTGTATAAGGTCAGCAGAAACATAAGATGGGGAAGAAAAACCGAGAAAAACAGCCAACAAAATGGCTGTGTGTGTGTTTATGAGTCGTAATCAATACTTTTAACTGCAAAATGGCATTAATGAAACCTTCGATGGTGTGTTTGTGTCTTTGTTCCCAGAGTTTATATAAAAGCTAAACAATCCACAACCTTTTTATGTACAAACAACAGCTAAATGATTCAAAGATGACAATTTAGGAGTCAACACATTACAGCATTAGATCGACCGGACACCATAGTGGCTTTGTGAGTTACAACAACATCTCAACTATATAAGCAGATTTCCTCTCCATTTATTGGCCCCTACAGCTTAATATCAAAAGTCCATACTTCATCTACATCATCTTCACACCAAGAAGTAACATGTTCCTATTTCCTATAAGTTACTGCTGAATAACTAAAGTCTCAGTCAGTCTACTTCATTTCAAAAGACAGACAGACTAAATGTTTTTGTATATAAGTAGCCGAAATCACTAAAATCACTTATGCGTTAGAAAAAATGACTAACCTGATAGAGGACAACACAGAAAAGGAACAAGACAATATAAAGGATCTTGTAGACGACCACCTGAACAAGTAAAACATGGTAAAGATTAGTTACATTATGAAAGGTCCTGGGTATGCATGCAGATATTACTCTTTGCTGATTTTCTTTTTTTTATTTGAGGCTTCAGAAGCATGCATATAATGTGAATATAAATTTATCACAGTATCCTATGGATACTATGGATACAATATAATTTAGGCAGAAACTAAAAAATAAAAAACAAATAATAACATTATTTGTTCTCAATTCTTCACCAATATTAATGTATGTTTTAGGTTAGATTTTGATTTTAGATTTATAGGGTGTTGTTTTTTTCTTGTAGGCACAGTGCAGATGCACTAAAGTTGAATGGTGACTTATGACATCAGAGCAAATTTAAATTAATGGTCATCACAACAGATGAAATAGTAACAATAACACAAAAGATTATTTGACTTCATATCAAGCCCATACAACTGCTCAGACATGAATGTTGGATTACAAACGCGTCATAAACATTTGTCTATAGATACCTTTCCAGAGAAGCTGACCACAAAGAACATGGAGCAACAGAAGAGTATCCAGTATTTCACCAGCGTCCCTTTCACTCCTGAGATGAGCATTGCTACGAGAGGTGATGGTTGATTTTCCTCCACTGACATGAATTAAAAAAAGTATAGTAAGTAGTAAGAGAGACAGAAGGAGAATAGGACAGGAAGTGAAAAGAACGAATGGGGAGCAAAGAGACATTTTTAACTGAAGTCAGTTTGACATGTCAGGGTGGTTTTCATGAGAGCACACATCTTCTTTTACTCAAAACTAAAACTTATTCTCTAAACCATATGCTTAAAAAACATCCAAAATGAAATTACGTGACACAACTTTGACTTCATCAAGCGAATCTTCCTTGAAACTCTGCTCCTCCTGTCTTTCCTTCAGCTGCTGACGAAACATCAACCAGAAGCTGAAGCAGTAGAAAACCTGCAGCACACACAGTCTATCATAAGTACAAAATATGCACAATTTTGTAATCTAAATTAGTAAACAAAGTCATGTTCAGAAAAATATTTGTGTGACATCTCTGATACAATCTGGTGAGTAAAAAAATGTTTTTCTGAACCTGGATGCCAAAAGATTAAGTTGCAAAAATAACCTGTCAATGCTTAGTTCTCAGCCTCTGGGCTGAGGGTGTGGATAAAATGTGTTGTTTGATTAGGAGTAAGGCTAAATTATGTTTATTATCATGAAAGTGTCAAATTGACAGCTGTTCAGAGCTATTATCTGATGGTTTGTGTCAGCACTGGTTACTTTACATGGAAGATGCCTGTGTTTCTTTTCTTTTCACTTGTTCAGGATGTGCTACGTTTGAAAGATTTTGTCATAGTAGGAAAGGCACAGGCGTTGCTCATAACATTGATGATGGCTCTCTTTTTCCAGTGACCAATGCATGGACTCGTGACCTGAAGTGGATTTTAAACAGCTTTAATTTCAGTATTTACACATGTGCTTTTCCTACAGTTACATGTCAAAATGTGCAAAAAGGCATATCACAATTTAACAGCATAATGCCATTAAAATGTCATAATATCTAATCTGTTCAAATCACACCAACCTACACAGTATTTATAAGCTATGTTAAAGCATTAAAACAGTTTATACTATTCTAAACTTTAATTGTTTCTCATTTAACTAGTCAGAGATATTAAATGTTACAAGGACATTCTTAGGATATGAAAAATTTCAGGTATTTTAATACAAATTATCTTTATTTATGGCAAAATGAAATATTTATGGAACATTATGTAATGTAATGGAGGTAAAGATTCTTGGCTAAAACTGCCTGTTCAGCTATTGCTTTACCTTTCAGACCTTTTTTCCATGACCTGCTAAGGTCTTTAATTTAGGTCAAGATAACTTCTATCTATCTTTTCACCAAAAGGAAGGCCCCTGTCCACCGACACCCCTCCCCAGCTCACCTTTGCTCCCAGGTGGATGCAGGGTGCGGGGTAGTAGCTGCCCAGGTCAAAGTCCACTATTACAGCCGGGGGCAGACCAGGGTACAGCTCGGCCCGGCTGAGGCGCAGCCCGCTCAGGAAGCCCAGCACCAAGAGGACGGTGCCGTAGATGGCTAGAAACGGGGCAGACATCATGGCGTACCTCCGTCGGTCTCTCATCATCCAAATGATACAGGACCACACCAGGAGGGCAAAAGTCAGCCAGCTGTTGTAAGTGATACTCCACACCTGAAGAAATGTGTTTTGGATATGGATAAAGGAATTGAAGCCAAACACCTGTGATTTTTTTGAATTGGCTTTCTTGGCCGGTGAATGACCGCCAGTCACACCTACCAACCATCTTTACTAACCCCTGAAGCTAACCTTGAAGCTAGCTGTTGATGCTAACCTTGATGCTAACCTTGATGCTAACATTGATGCTAGCTGTTTATGCTAACCTTGATGCTAACCTTGATGCTAGCTGTTGATGCTAACCGTTGATAGAGCTCTTGCCAAGCAAATCTAAAAATCTATCATTAACACAAATTTAACACCTAATTTAGTGGTTATGTGTTTAGCCAATGTCAACTAATTAGTTACTAATGTTAAATTAGCCCGCTGTTAGCCTGACCTATAAACTAAACGGTTATCAAATTCTCAGAAATTAATCCACAACTATTATTATAACTGACTAACCATTTAAGTAACTTATAAATCAACACAAAAAATAGTTACATTTATCTTCTATTTAATTGCAAGTATAAAAATGTAATATCTTTTGAAACATTAATTGTTTTGAGAATGAATAGTAGAATGATATTTTAAAATTTTTTAGTATTTTAGATTGTACCTGTACCTATATCTACACTGCTAAAGTTTATATCTTAACCATCCTTATCCATGGTACTTTGACTGTAACATTGCTGACCTACACCTGAACAAATTTTGCTCTGTTCTCCAATTTTGAATTGTGCTCGGAGATTGCTTCAAAACTCGCTACACAAACACAAAAACTTCAATAATCAATATCAGTATATGTACTTTACCATCATGATGATAAGGGCGCTAATGTAGCTATGTTTTTGCACCAGCTGTCCAAAGATGACCAGACCACTTGGACGTGAGGGAGAGGGTGTCTCGGTGTGACTTTTTGGGTCTTCCTCGCTCTTCTCTGTTTCCTCCTCACCCTCTGGCTCTACCACAAGTGAGGGACGAAGGGAAGGGTGTAATGAAAGATTCAAGTAAACAGATCCAATAGAATTGGACCAGTGGCACTGTGTTTCGTAATTCATAATTTAGTAATCAGTTCAGGACACTGCACAGAGTTAATGAGTTAATGTATTTCGAGATTTGTGTGTGATTACCGTGTGATGGTGAGTCTTTGCCTTCATATTGTGGTGGAGGATAAGAGTTTGTGTAACCTGCCCCTCCTAAGAGAGATTCCAGATCATCTCTATGAACATCTTGCCAGGAACTGCTCATCATTAAGATCATTGGCTGAGGAAAGACAGCGCGTCATACTGTAAGATTAGGTCTGTGTAGCTGATGCCAAAAACTGTGAGAAAGCCACTAGTACGAATAGTGCACACTACTTCCAAAATTTATATTACCACTATTCATTCATCTCAAAAAGTTAGTTGACATAGAAAACAACATCTAGCAATAAAATGGCTTACTTCATCAGGAAGATAGGTTTCTTCATCTGTGCTGCTCAAAAGCTGAAAAAATAAAATGGGTTGGGTTGATTATGTCTTCTAAAATGCTGGCATGTGTAGACTAACAGTATAATTAAGGGCAGAAATGTCCATATGTGTAGTTTACCTCCTGCTTATCCCCTGATATGTAGATGATCCGAGAGAAGCTTGGAGTATCTGGACTTTCTACAGGACACTCAGATTCCTCACCATCAACAGTATCCTGAGAAATATAGTAGCCATGAGAAGCCTGTCAAGTAAGTTAATATCATTTATATACTTTTAGACTGCATGTTTGTGCTTAAATAATTCATACTTATACATAAGTAGTAGTAGTTGTATCAGAATTTAGTTTTCAACAATTTCAGCATTACTTAGGACACTATGGCAAGCAGCCTCTGTCCCCCGGGATGAGGAGTTTTCTATTGTATAAACCCCTCCTACTGATGGGGAAAATATCTCTTGAAATTCTGTCACACTCATGGTTACCCAGCAGTGAAAGTTGAATTAGAGGTTGTATTTTTATGTTACAGATACAGCGTAGCACCAGTAGGAGTTGTGGTTGCACAGTAGTTGTGGCAACACTCGTAGTAATATAAGTGGCAATCATTATTAAAGCTGCAGTAGAGTAGTGACTAGCTCTGAGGTTTCTCTCTTTTCCCTGTTAAAAGGGTTTTTTGTTTTGAGTTTTTCCCCAGTTGATGTGAGGGTCTAAGGGCAGAGGATGTTGTTATGATGCTATGTAAAGCCCTTTGAGACAAACTGTAAAAATGGGCTATACAAATAAAATTGCCTTGCCTTGCCTTGCCTCATGTACGCGTGACCTTAAAAATATAAAATCTATAAATATCTATTATCTATTTATATTATATATAAAATAAAATATCCTGTGAAGCACCAATGTCACACACACACATATAACATCTAAATTCAGGTTCCTAACATAGCTCAATGGAAATACACCCACACACACACAAACCTCCTCCGTGATGTGGACCCATTTGTGCAGCAGAGCCACCAGTGTGTAGTACAGCAGCAGTAGAACTAAAGGGTTCATGAAGTCAGGCCAGGTGACATGTGGGTGCAAACCAAGACTGTGCCGATCTGAAATGTTGGTTCTGATAACACCTGTCATACCAAACAGTCTGAGTAGACGGGGAAGAGTGTGGGATAAAGATGGAAAGGGAGAATGGGTGGTGAATGAGTGGAAGAGACATTAAAACACATATTGAGTAAATCTTATGTATGTGCCTTTTCTTAGCTCCATATCCTTCACTACAGTATATAAGAAAAGCATTTAAAAAAAAAACGTAGAGCAAAGTAAAACACAAAGTAAACTGAAATGCTGATAATGGTAATAATTCAATTTAAGGTAATTAGAATTAATAAATGAAACATTTTTTCAGTTTCTTTTGTTTTAATGTGAGGTGTCAATGACTGCTGAATTTTATGACTTGATAATGATGAACTTGAAAACAAAAACAACAACACAACATCCAGTCGTGTTTTTAATTGATTCTATACCTGGCATAGACATCTTCTGGTGGCACCAGCTGCTGGGACAGGGGTAGCTGGTAGAGGTACAGAGCAAGCAGGTGTCCCCCGCTGAAGATGGCCATCATCACACACAGGGAGCTGAAGAGGAGCAGGCTGATGGAGCGGCTGAACACCCACCACCAGACTAACCCCAGAAACACCCCAAAATACACACCTGAGGTGAGGGAGGGCAGTATGATTCCTGTACACACACACAGACACACACACACGACACAGTGTAACAAGAAAAGGGAAAGAAAACAACGTGAAATAGAAATAATATATGGGCATTATAAAACTATGATACACCTGTGTGCCAGCGGCTGTAGTATACCTGCCAGTCCCAGCAGTAAGGTCAGCACCACTTTCCCTGCTGTGTTCATGATTGTTGAAAGCAGCAGCCTCATTCCAGCTGCAAACACTATCAGCTTCTGGACAAATTGGGGTGGACCCGTCTGAACCGGTACCGTAGTCTCTTCTGAGCTGTCGAAGGACGAGCCCTCTGTGTCACTTCCTCCTTCAGACTCCGTTTCAGAGGTTTCCAATTCCTGTCAGACCCGTGGAATAATCACAGCGATATCAATGTATAGTTCTTGAAGTGCCATGAGATAACTTCTCTTGTGAACTGGTGCTATACAAATAAAATTTATTTGGTTTGATTTGATTCACGACATAGGATAATCTTATAGCGGGTGAGGAGTGTGTCTATGGTTACCTCAACTTCAGATGGGGGTATTCCATTTTCATGGAGACTAACTTGGGGTACGTGGCGCAATCGTTTTTTGCAAAACTTTAGTATAAAAAGGGAAGAAAAGATAAGTCCCACGTCAGGGGCCAGGAGACGCACAATGTTGCCTGCATCTACCGAGCTGAATCTGGAAAAACACAAGCATTACCATAGATTTAATGTCATCTAATCATACCAGAGAGCTATGACGATCTATTTTTATAGGGATGGATAATTCATCAGAATAAACAATTAGCTGCCTTTATTTCTGTCAGCATTATGCAAGTGATGTTGTTTGATCATAAAACAGATTAATTGTTCTTGTTTAGTTGTTATTTGTGACAGATCTCAATCTTAAATTCCAACCCTAATAAATTGATTTTCATGATTGCACTGAAATATAAACAGCTGAACTGCATTTTAGCAAACTATCAGACAATGGTTGTCAGTAATTTAAAGTAGATGTGTTTCTGGTTCTAAGTCTGGAAGTCTGGTTCTAAAAATGAATATTAATTTTGCTTGAAAGTAAGTGTGTCAAATGTGCACCCATACCTGACAATGCCCACGTGGTAGAGGACATCTTCCCAATGGCCGCTAACTGTTAAAAGATACATGGTCTTTTAAGTCTGCTCACAGGATTGGTGACATTTTGTTTCACTAAACACGCCCTTATTCTGAGTCGCATGTTGGTTTTTACCATGTGGAGGGATGTAGGCGAAGGGGATCTGCATGAAGCACTGCAGGTTCAGAAAGATCACACCAGTGTAGATGATAAGTCGTAGAAACTGCCCCGTTTTACCTAAAGAGAGCACCAAACAGTGACAGAAAGCAGGAGAAAACAAAATGAATAAATCAAGTGAACAAATCATGCCATGTCAACAATACATTCAGAACAAAGTGCGTATGTATGGTTTATTTACTCATAGTAAGTAAATATCAAAAGAACATCCAGATTCTTAACTTCCATCCTCTTCAGCTAATTTTATCTCTGAATTGGAGCAGCCCACACTTTTTACAGTATCATATTTCATGAGTAGTATGGCTATTTTAAAAAAGAATTATATCAATTATATAATTAATGATATTTTCTCTCCTGTATAAAGTACTTAAATAAACCTTTGATAAACCCAACATACTACTCTGTGATCATCTAGTCTTAGAGCAACAGCACCACCATAAGAGTTTAGGCTGAGATATGATAGTAAGCATGCACACACATAATGGAACAACAACTTCTCTTCAAAATATTTTTCAGGAGAATATTTTCACCTAAACTCACTGATTCTGTGTCTATGTGAGCACCTTTACTGGTCAATAAGCCAGTTAAATTGAGATATGTGGGTGTGGGCATCCAAATTCATCCAAAGAAGCCAAATATTCCTTTGAAAGGATCAAGGACCTAAGTCAGTCATTGCAACTCCTCGAAATAAGTGCTAGCACACATGGAAAAAATGGATAAAAGGTCTCTCTAATAATTCAAAGTCTTAGCTCTCAAGAGCTAGTTTCACGGCTTTTAATTTGTGTTCCGGCAGTGATTTTGAATGTTATTTCCACTTAAGCTGATCATACGTTTTTAACAGAGGAAATGTTTATGGTCACGATCGGGGTTGGTTGTGTTAGATTGTATCACATATAGCATTAGTGGTTATTGCCTCAACCCTGTGTGGATTTCATTATTGTTCCTCCGGAAGGGGGGGGGCAAATTGCTCAAGTCAACTCTATCTCACATAGAGATGAGTTGTTATTAAGTATTTACACCCAGTGACTTGCAGGTTTAACTGTTAGCTGACTGAGCCATCTGACAAAAAAACTTAATATAGCACTTGTTTAGAGTGAGATATTAGACTTCACAGGTAGAGCCACGGTTTATGTTTGAATTGATCTAACCTGACATTTCATCAATGCTGCTTAACAATGATTAATTTTGCAGACTCAAAAATGATATCAAATAATGTTAGTCAAGTTGCATATTAAGATATTTTCCTAGTGTAAGGTAATTCTCCATGATACATAGTATGTATAAGTAAAACAAAGTAATACCGACATTCCACTTAGGCTTGAGAAATTGTTTGGCCCCTACAACTGTTGTCAGGGTGTCTTCCAGCTACACAGTCGATTGCCTCTGATTGATCAGCAATACTATTTCTCCAGATTTTTTTTCCTGACCTTTAAATGACTACCAATAATGTTCAAATGCAAATGTGATTAATAAATATCGACTCAGTGTGTGTCTGACTAGAGCCAAAAAAATTGTCTGTACCATAGATTAATAAAATTTCAAAATTTCATTCAAGATTAGAATTAGATGGTGAAAATGCAAATGCAATGTCAAATAAATACAGTGGTTCGTAATGTCAGTATAGAGTCTTCACTTGTAATAAAAAGCACAGAGATACAAAAGCATTAATAGCTGATGTAGCTCAACATTAGCTGAGACAGCAAATGTGCTATTGATGATCAGGATTTTTTACTAAAAGCTTTGTTTCACTTAAACCTCTCTGCTTCCCAATAAGGTAGTTACATAATCCCATACAGAGACACTCAAGTATTGTTCACACACAAGTATCACACAAAAACCCATGAAGCAAATGTACACACACAGGATGTACACGCACTTGACCACTTAGCCCATATTAGGGAGATGAGGGTAACTGTGGGATCTGTGAAGCTTTCAAAGCAAACAGTTTTTAGATGGAGGGATGGGAAAGGAAAGGAAGAAAAAATGCTGTCAAAATGCTGACACCACATCTTTTAATTCTTCACTGTAATTACCAGGCTATGTATAATTGATTTGACCATTCCAACCACATCCCCTTTACAAAGTACTTTGAGGAGGGGTGCAGATACTTTAATTCATCTGAATGCAGTGATCACTATAGAGAAGACCAGCACACATGCAGCAGGTGCATGCACACTCACAGACACTATTTGCAAGCACATATGTGGATACATGCATGTGACATAGACCTGTGAGTGCAACGATTTAGCACATCTCACTGTAACAACATAATGTAACAACGAATGAACTATTTCTTATGATTTTACTATGGCTTTCGCACAAACACTTAACCACTTTGTTATTTTTAGGCTTGAAAATGTTTTGGACAATCAGTAATTCAGAACAGGCAAAGTTGTACAAAATATACACAACTATGGTTTAAATATAGAATATCATTAGAAATTCTTACATAATATAAAATTAAATGCTACACATTATTAAATGTTTTGCTCTAGTCTTTACTACCTTAATAATACAACCTAGTCTTTTTTTCTTTGTAAGAATCATTTGTAACATGGTGGAACCATCTCATTTGAATCGGACCATCTTAAATTGCAGACACAAATGACTAAAACTGGGCAAAAAACAACTGAATTTCAAACCAAGCATTTAATTGCAGACATGTCAGTTTTTCAATCTTCATACACTTTGGAAACTGAGTCAAATAAAATATGTGTAAAATCATAAATATGGCGTCATTATTCTTTGGACCCCCTCTCACCTTTCATGGTGACCAGGCTGGGGTTCGGCAGCAGCGGTAAGGCGAGCAGAAACAGGAAATACACCACTGACAGACCATTGTAGCGGAACGAAGAAGCTGAGGAAAGAATATACATACTTAATCTGTTTTATGGTCGTGGTTTTCATTCACTCTGCTATCTTCAGAGATTTGTAAATGTGAAATCATTTACCACCTTTTATTTGTCCAGTCCTGAAAAATTTACGAAGATAATAATTTTCTCAGTAATTCAGCCTATTTTTTGTAACTTTCAAATTTAAAGATGTTGACTAGAATTCATAATAAAATTATGTGAGAACTCTTTGGCTGCATGAAAGCTCACACTGTACTATGGTGAATAAAAAATGTGAAATCAAAGGGATACATTTATCAATCCATTTCAACATCACATCACAACAGCAACCTGTAACATGTACAATGGTCTAAAATCATTTATCCCACTAGTAAATGACCATCTTCTCCAATAAAGGTGCACTTAGTGAGGGAATTCACTTTGTGAGATCAGACAGGATATATTTTGCAGCAAATAGTAACACACCTGGATACAAACATAAACCGCAGATAGTAGCCAACAATAAAACACTACATTTCACTATTCAATTACAGTAGATACAGAAATGCTGTTGAGGTGAACGTGGTCTATTCCAGTCAGAAGACACTGCTTCTTGCAAAATGCTGCAACAAACAATTGCGACCAGCTCATGTATCTTAGGAGAAGCACCTCATAGAAAGCCAAATTAATCTGTGAGACTGAATTGGTACAGCTGTCTGCAACAGTGAGAACACATGTGCTGGCTTTATGACAATAACTCCAACTTATTGATACAGCACCTTCAATTTCTTCTTACACAAAAGAGAGGGATTATAACTTATGTGATAATATAAACTCAATTTCGATACCAATAAAAGCCACAGCAGAAAGTAATGTTCTTCCTATCGGCAAAGAATGCACATAATAAAATAATCAGACATTAACTCACCAGTCAGCAGGAGCAGTGGGAGTAATAAGTTATAGATCATCCCAACCATGAGGTCCCCTGCCATGTTTCGTTCTCTGTGTCCGAGACACCCTCAGAGTTCCTTCAGATACGATCACCCTTCAGATGTCCACACATATAGGTCAAAGTCTGAGCAATGTGGAGGAAAACTCCAACCTGCTCACACATGTCTCTGAAGAATGTAGCATTGGTCAAATCATCATCCAAAACAGCAGTGAAAATACAGGAAATATAGTTTGATGCCAACACAGAAATTATAACAAGACAGCTATAATGTCAGTCCAATGACAACCAGCACTATGAAGAAAAGAGAGAGAGCAAAGAATCTTGATTTAACAACTGTGTGAAGAAAATGACTCCCTCTGCTCTTTGCTTGCATCTCTGTCACACCCTCCTTTCCCTCCCTCACCTCTCTGTCTGTCTCTCTCTCAGACATAATGGGTTGTAACCCAGCATCTCCGTTACTATGCTTATCCTGGGGCTAATTTCACACAGGAGAATATCAGCTATCATTACTTGACTGAAAGCATGAAAAACATACTTCAGCTGATATACAAAACCAGACAAACAGCAACAACTGAGAGAAACAATGACACAATATTATGGTAGCTTTGACTGTGGTTGTGCTAAAAAGTGACTTTTGAAAGTGACTTGGCGCTGCATGTGCTTGCAGGCGTGTTTGCCTTCATCCAGGAATTATGTTGAGACCACAGTCTAAGTCCTTTATATCTGAAACCCAGACATATTCACAAAGGACTGTGTTTGTTTCCTTACAGCCACGTCAGGCTGGTTCATCACATTTGTGCTGTGGGGTGAAGGGAAGTGTATCTAATATTCATGGCTGTGAGGCCATTAAGAGCTGGTGTGACTACAGAGGAATGATCAATGCAAGGACTGAGACTAGCAAAAACATTAACTTTATTCCACGATGTAGTAGAAAACAGAAACCCAACACAACAACTAACAGCTGTGACTGTGTCTATGTAAAACTGATAGGAGTGAGTTGAGTAAATTGGTTTATTACAAATGATTTATGCATTAGATTCTGTAAAGGTTTTAAGACGAAAAACTGATTATATTCTTTGCTGTGTTACTGTAATTAACAGTATAATTCAGTTCAGTTTTTCAGGTGCAATGCATGCGCCTCAACAGTATTGTAGAGAAGGTCGTAAAGTTGAGTTGTGGAAATAATCCATCATGAGACCACAGTGTTTCAGTTAAGTATTGAAAGTGTAATCAGCTGAATTGCTGCATGAAGTACAATGAAGTAAAACTCGCAACTATTGCTACAATGATTTATTGACTTATGGGAAAATAACTTTATTATTAAGTTGAGTCTTGCATGATTTTTCACTACTTTCTGACAATTTACAGACCAAACCACTAATTTGATCAATTGATAAAATAACCTGCATTATCCTTATTCTGAGCTTTCCTTGCATCTGCTGTATTTAGCAACAAACTATTTCAGAGTGGTGTTAAAAAGAAGTTCAACTTTTAATCTTACAATAACAAGGTAACCAAACAAGAGGAAAGGACTTCAGTTGTTTTCCTTTTATCGGTTTTACAAAATGCTCAGCATACTAAAAAGGTAAATGTTAGATTTACTATTATCTCTATTTAATAATTAAGACACGACGAGTAATCCAGAATTCCATAACATTTTTAACTGAGGCCAAACTAAAGTAATAAATTCCTTTGTCTTTAGATTATTAGATGATGCTCCTCTGTGGACAGATAAAGCCCTTGAGTCAATGAGTGGGAAACAACACATACTCAATTACTCCTCAGCAGTAGATCTAAATTGATTATGATGAGAATGAGTGCTGAGTAGGCAGCTAACATTTCATGACAGTGCAGTTAAAAAGAGCTGCGAGTGGACCTGCTGTAAAAGGGCCTTGTGTGGTGATGTAGGAGAATTAAGTGTCCGTGTGTGTGTGTGTGTGTGTGTGTGTGTGTGTGTGTGTGTGTGTGTGTGTGTGTGTGTGTAAGCGCGCATGTGTGTGCTTAACAAAGTGCGAAAATAGTACAGGTGAAAATATTCAAACCGCAGTTATATGACGATTTACACCCACAAGGACACTTCTAAGCACCCTGTTTTGTACCTTGCTGCCATCAGATCACTTAGTAAACAATATAAGAGAAACTTGAACATGCTTGTAGCTGTGAAGGTCAATTCAGGGTTCACCACCTTCTAAAAACAGGTTATCCAGGACAGCAAAGGTTAGGTTCAGTTAAGCCAGATAACAAGTTGTCCTGGGCATGATGAACCTTACAACCATCTGGTGCTTGTCTCTTCCGTGTTGTATACACCTGGGTGTAAAGAGCCACATTGGCTACAGACAGCCGGGTGCAAATAGCATCTGCAATAAAGAAATTTAGGAAATCTAACTGGCAAGTTCTCTCTTGTATCAGGCTTGTGGAAAAAGCTGGTTTAGTATTAAGGTCAGAATTAGATTTCAGTGTTGGTTAGAGTTATTCAAAGCTGGTGATTAATTTGTGCTCAGCTTGTGTGCAAGAGAAAGTACAAGAGTAAATGCTCCATATTGTAATCACTTTTGTTTAAGGAAAAATGGCTACCTGGCAAGCCGACACATTGTTGGAAAATTCCTACAAACTTTTAGTGCCCAGGTTTGCCCATGAGTGCTGAGCCAATATTGATCTGTTGCTGGGAACAGTATCACATCAGTTCCTCTAACATTTACATATTGTAGGGTTATTTGCCAAAATCACTATTATGTATCTCCCCATCACCTTCTACAACACAAAACTGTTAATACTACACACTACGCTCAGTATGGAAATTGAATGTGCAGTATTTGTATGTAAATTTAGTAGTGAAAGTAGTGAAAATGACACAAAAGTAAAAACTGAAAAAACAACAACCAAAAACTAGTAGTAGTCAGTTTTTACACATTTCAGTTCAGATAGGGTTTATCTTAAGGTTTCATGATAAAGTGTGTGTTTAAAACAAAAAGTAAGCAACACGGGTCTACAGTGAGGCACTGTAATTTGCATAGTATGTTGAATCTACTAACAATAGAGACCATAGAATGTGTTTATAAACAAACTGACATAGCTAATGTTTGCAAAACAAGCAGAGACACGGAGTGAAGGAATGTTGAACGGCAGACAATTAACAACAGATTGTGATTTAAAGCTTTAAGTCATAACTTGGCTCTAGGTTTAATATAACTTATATAGACTTATATTATAGCATTAGGAAGTAAAGAAAGGTTAACTTTTATATTTTGTGTCTTTCTGTTTTGTGTCTCTGTTAATAATTGCTTCACACTGCTGATATGCAGACAATTTTATGGATTGTGTAATGTGAAAAAAAAAAGGGCCTGACAGAAGTGTGTTTCATATTAGATGGGAAGCTGCTCTTCAGAGAATTTGACTGATTTGGCCTCAATGCCACAAGATCAGCACATCACTTACTACCAGAGCCCACTACAAAACCTATAGGACAGTTTGAGCTATTCAATTCAGAGCTTTACACACATTTTAATCACAGATGCATCTCACTTAACATTGCTGGGACACAATACAGCTGTGATCCAAGACCTACAATGCTCTCGGATGGTCTATCCTTCTGTTTGCTTGTGTGCTTATGTAACTGGGCAGAGTTTGAATGTTGGGATTTAGTATCCGGGAAGTTTTTAACTTTGTTAGCCTCAACAAACAGTAGATGTGGATACCTTGGTGTTTTCTTTCTATAAAAATTACATAATGATAAGTGGCTACATTTTTGTAGTCCACTATTAACACCTCTTCACCTATTCCTAAATTCTGACATGTTGGCCATGGTCAGGATTGACTTCTCTCTAACATGGACATACACTGTAGTTCTGCTGAATAATGTTAATTTGGGCTGTTTGTGGTAATGTCCATGTTAAGATTCTTCAAAGAACATTGAATAGTATTTAGACAAAAAACATGTAGCAGGCAGCCAGTTTTCCAGTCATGTCAGGAACTATATTTCAATCAAAGATTTCTTTGTATAAATTCTGAAATGTACAAGAATTGCACAGTTATAACTTGGTTAAGAGATTAAGCCAGAGCCTGTTGCACAAAGTTAAAAGACTGCTACCACCTAGTGTTTAACAGGCCTAACAGCAATGCAGATAATGGCCTGTTCATGTAACTAGTAACATGTTTTTCATTCAATTAATTTGAGACAGTTTTACAGACTTTTTGGTGAATCTAGTGAAGTCCCATTCAGAAAGTATCCTTTTCATTGTCTTGTTGCCTTCATTTCTATTTCTCTAAGGCTGATGTTAACATGAAGTATCATGACTATGGGTGATGGGGAGCACCTCTCTTTGAGGACAGAAACTAAATAATATAAGCCTCACAAAGACTTTGTTGCAGGGATTTGTTTTGAAACAGATGGAATATGTGCAGCTAGTCTGGTTATACCAACTTTAGTAACCACAGTTGGGCAAACCTGCCAGGTCCAAATGAGAAAGAAAGTACTATGGGCAGCCAAAGGTTGGTTACATTGGGTACACACACTGACCCTTTTAAGTACCTACCAAGTACAGTGCTCATCCTGTCATATAAATCATTATGTTTCAATTGAATGTATAAATACTGAAGCTTCCCCAAAACTATTAAAACACAACAGCATTTGTTTGACACTGAAAAGAGTGACGCACAGTGGCTCTGTTGTTAGCACAGTTTCCTGACGGTAACAGTGTCTGTTTCAGCAGATCGGGCCTATATTTACAATCATGAGCAAATAAAATACACAAAAAATATCTATTTGCTATGTAGACATCTCACACTGTTTTCTTATTTGAATGAGCATATTTAGTCATATGTTGATTTTAATATATATTAAGTTATGTATTAGTGTCAGTAGTATGAGTCTATTTATTCGGATTAATGTTGGGGAGTTGTTTAAAAGGAGTCCTTTAAAACACACTTTCCCAAATACTGTACCTAGTTATCATTTTGAGAGACTTGTACTTCACTCGAGTATTTCCATTTCATGACAAACTAGACCCCTTTTCCATTCAAAAGGAAAGAAAATACTTTCTTTTATTTATTTGGCAGCTGTATTTCCTATATTTCACATTATTAATGCAGAATATCAGCAACATAAAAAACAAACGTTATGTATTATTACACAGTTGAGCTCAGTTAAAATTATTCTCACCAGCTGCAACATTAAAGGGATACTGAGAGATTAATGCATAATTATAATCTAATTATATGATATAAAATGGGTCATTCTGCATAATGAGCAACCTACTTTTTCTTATGGTAGTTTAAGTACAATTTGCTGCTAAGATTTACAGTATTTCAAATATTTTTCCAGAAAACGTATACACTGTAGTCGTGGCAGACCCGATTCGAGACCCCGTGCCTCCGCTGGCTGTGCGGAAGGCTGTCAGGGCCCCTGGCTGCTGCCCTACATGACTCCCACCCTTCACACTGCGCGTCGTCCTTTTCTTTGAAGAGGGCGCCCTTTTCTCCGCAGAGCCGCGCCGCTGACGCTGCCCCGCGCCCGGGCCACGTGACGAGACGAGGCGGCCTCTCCTCTCCTCCTCCTCCCTCGGTCCTTCCTTCCCAGGGTTCAATGAGCGCCGTGTGGCCCCACCCCGTCTCTCTTCAGCGCTGTCTATCTGCTCAATGTGAGCTACTATTCTCGGAGAGAGAGAAAGCGAGAGAGAGAGAGAGAGAGAGAGAAAGGGAGAAAATAATAACCTCCAAGAATTGGTTATTCCTGTCTTTCACCTTCCACAACCAGCGGCCAGGAGGGGAGCGGCCTTCGCGTTGGGAATGTGCTGCTACAACAGCCCCGTGTCCTATTTTCTGTGAATGTAAATGCACATGTAGTCTCAAGCCTGTAGCCTCTATTTACCCACCCTGGACTCAAAAGGAATATATATATGTATATATACGTATGTTTGCTTGAGAGTGTTGATGTGTGTACACATACATAGGCTATAAAAACTGAGGCTGACAGCGGGGGCTGCTTTTTCACCTGCAAGAAACGTGGATACATTTCGAGGGATTTTCACATCTTGGTCACGTTTTCTTTTTTTTTTTTTTTTCTTTTTTTATGATTTTTTTTTTTTTTTCTTGAAGGGATTCATCCGAGCCGAGCCGGGAATTAAAAAAAAAAAAAAAGTCTATCTGTGCGCAGTTTTGGAGGCTCGGTGGTGATGTGAGGGGCTGATAACACATTTCAGCAACAAAAGAGGGGCAGAGAGAGAGGGAGAAGGCCCTTTGGAGGAGAAAACAGCAAGGAACAGCCATCACAAATAAGGAGGACAAACGGGGGGATATTGGATCGTCCCGGAGTTGGAGGTGGTGGAGGATCCAGTCGAAAAGACGACCGCAGTGAGTCCGGAGCTGTTTAGGGTCGATTTGATGCGGAGAATGAAAAGGAGCCGGATGCCGACGGAAGCAGTGAGAATATCACACATGTAGCTCGTTTGGGTGTAAATATTATTTTCCTTCCTCCTGTCCTGCAGGCCCCCCGACGAAGACAGCCGTCGGGGAGACAGAGAAATAGATAGCGAGCATAAGTGTAGACCTATGGAAATGTTTATCATGGTAGGAGACGTGGAAACGAGCCGCGCCACAGCACGGGCGAGCTTTTCGGACACGCCGAGTTCGGCTTCTTGTCACGGGCAGCAGTGAGACGCAAGACCCGGGCTTTTGGAGATGCAAATTAGGCTGTTCATTCTGCCTCCGTTTGAGGTGAAACCACGATTTTTGGTCTCTTAACATACACTGTGGATTACAGTTCTCAACGTTACACACTTGACGGGGGGAGAGTGGGGGAAACTAAACGAAAACTGTAGCGCATGTGAAGGAGGAAAAAGCCCGAGAAGGATTCAGCAAACGGAGAAGGCGGCCTCGGTGTCGTCAGCAACAGTATCCTGCCCTTTCTCTGACAGCAAAATACGCGTTATGGACACATAATTTCTCCAGTGCTGCACCACGGACCGTTTTTGGAGCAGGCCAGGGACGTTGAACGTTGTTAATGTGGGTGACATTGCTCCCAAATCAACGGGTCAAACGAGGGATCTAGACTAGTTTAGTTTATTTATTTATTTTTCTTTCTACATACCCCCCCCCCCCCCCCTCCTCCG
>CM076651.1:17747317-17810751 GCA_038496675.1 Rachycentron canadum
CTCTCTCTCTCTCTCTCTCTCTCTCTCTCTCTCTCTCTCTCTCTCTCTCTCTCTCTCGTTTCTTGGTGCACAGTGACCTCAGGCTTGTCAGGCTCTGTTAACATTTGTCAATGAGTATGACTCGATTATGATATTTAAGTCTGTGTATTTTTCAGTCCAATACATGCATTTATTTTAGTAGGATTATAACTCACTGTGAAGCTCCTCTGGACCAAGACTTGAGGCAAATTTGTGAAGCAAATGAGTTGGAAATTGTGGGTGTTGTTGTCGGAGCCTTTTTTTTCTTCAAAGTTGTGACAGATATCTGTGAAAGGCCAAAATAGGCTCACTTTACTACCTTCATGGTAGCTTGGCTCCTGAAGGTGCATTAGCCACGTGTGTATGCACTGAGAATGAGAGTTTGGACTATTGAGAAAGTACAGTAATCTAGTAGTTATTTCTTTCTTTGCCTGTAGGTGGCGACATTGACATGTCTGCATCTGCACGTCTACGGCAATTACTTTCATTGTATAGATGAGGTGTTATTGGCATGTGTACAACTAGTCTGAGTGTAATAAAACAGCTCCCTCTTATGGACAATCTACACCTTGCTAAATGTAAGTGACTGAGTTAGAAAACACTTTCATTCAGGTGTTTGACTTCTAAAAATGTGGCGCAGCCCTGGAATCATATAGATCAGCACGTAAATCATACCAGTCTCAAGAAATTGATCAACCAAGCTAAATTTGGTCAATCTCTCAGTTATCTGCTGATATTATGTTTATAGATTCGGACCAGTGCTGCAGTGTCCCCTTGTGAAAAAGAAAAACTGGCACAGAACAAAGAGGCCCATCTCGCCCTCTGTCACTGACATAGAACTATTGTAAACACAATGCGGTGTTGTCCGGGCAGGTCCAAGGTGAAAGATGGACCAACTGGTCCACTGGTTGCCTTTATTAGAAACATTTCTGTCACAGAGAGACCAAAAGTACAAACAGCTATCCCTCACCGCAGACAGACATAATTTCTCCACCACACGTGCCAATGAAGGTCTGTTTACCCTTCCCAGATCAAAAACAAACTCAATGCAGCACATTGTAGTGTACCATGTCATGGTAACACAAAGCTCCCTCCCTGTTTTTTTTTTTTTTTTTTTTTTTTTTAAACAATACTTGCCAACTAAACTAAAGAGAAGAGAAACAGTGGCACAGTAGTGGTAATGTAAGCTTTGCTGCCTGTTTGCCTGCAGATTTTAGTTTCCCCTGTTTTGTCTCAGTTCTGTTTCATCTCAGTTTGAAAATGATGAGTGGAAGTAACAGTGCACTGTGACTGTGACAACATCGTGCAATCAGTAGTAATCTTTTTTTTAAATTCTGAAATAATGTGTTTGTTTTTCTTACTGTAATCAGATTGTTATTCTTGCTCTCGATGAACTCGAATTCCTTGGAAACTGCCAAACTTGTAATATTATAATATTTTCTTGTGTTTTGTCCTGTTTATACCCCCATGGGCTCTGAGTTGGACAATTTGGCTGCAATGAAATAATTTTTAGATATTTATTAAATCCAGAACTGCAATTGGTAAACCCTTTTTACATGGAAACTTTGCCATAGCAGCTATTACTGTGTACTGAGGAAATCGCCTGAAAGTAACAACTGAAAATAATACATTCCAGGGGTACCCTATGGATTTAACACATGAAGTGAATTTTAATCAGAATTTTGCATAAACCACTGTGTGACTCTGCAGTAGTTTTTTTTTTTTTTTTTTTTAAACAAAATAACCTTGATCTCCTCGGGCATACTGGCCTGTATGTGTATATATATATGTATGTATGTATATATATGTGTGTGTGTGTGTGTGTGTGTGTGTGTGTGTGTGTGTGTGTGTGTGTGTATATATATATATATATATAAAACATATATTAGGCTCTTTTGAGTCCCACAACATTATGGGTGTACCCCCCTTTATTGTGGCTTTTCTGCATAAGGGGTGTTAAAAACAAAAATAACAGAAAACTTGTATTGTATTGAACCACAATTATAGGTCTGTCTACCTTACCTTTGTTTTGAAATCATTATTATGTGAGTAGGTGACTGGTCTACAGCAATAATCCTTGAAATGATTGTCACTGACACTTTTTTGTCTGTTTCAGAGAGAAGAAGCAGAAAATTCAGGACATCAAGAATAATATTAAAGAGGCTATTGAGGTAAGTGGCTTTGAAAACATTCAAATTGCTTCAGATATTTTTACTAAGGTTAATGACCTGTTGAGACATATGAGCAGATAAAGAAAACTGTCCTGTTTTTCATTTAGGATTCAAAAATCATATTAATCTTCTGTCTGTCTGTGATCCACTTTTAAATGAATGGATTCTGTTTGGGTTTGTGTGGTTGTGACAGACCATAGTAACAGCTATGAGCAACCTGACACCGCCAGTGCAGTTGGCCTGCCCAGACAACCAGTACCGGATCGAATACATCCTCAACCTCGTCAACCAGAAGGACTTTGAGTTTCCATGTGTGAGTACAACCTCTGCAAATACACGCACATTTATACAAACTCAGAAATACGCACCAGTTTTAAAGGAAAACATTTTTACTGTGTCTGTCTTATTTCTGGAGTTTTAATCATCATTGAATGGTTCAGATTCTGATGCAGTGTTGGTATTCAATGGTATAATATACAGGACCTCTTGGCTGCTGTAAACATCATTCAATTTTGGACCCTCTGCCCCCTGTGTGTGTGTCTGAGAGAGAGAGAGAGAGAGAGAGAATGAGTGGCATTAGCAAAACTATAAAATATTTTTTGATTGTGTCATAGCAGTTATGTTTTAAATAACAAATAAACATGGCTTTACCCCTGCACAACCATGCAGAGGTGGGTGCCTCGCTGTGAAAGCAGCCAAAGCTCATCCCTCGGACAGTAGACATAGACCTGCAGCTACTCAATGACAGACGCAGAGCAGAGACAGAGACAGATGCTCAGGAATTTGCCTCGTTAGTTTTAACAACTATCTCCATTGTAACGACCAGTGGTTGTTTGTGCATGTGGTTGAAGATTTTTTTTTTTAACAAACATTTTAGGTGCATCACTTTTAAGTTTTCTTTTTAAGGTGCAAAACTGTGGCAGTAAGTGCAGGTATCCTCAGCTGCATGTGTTTCAGGAAATGATGACAGATAATTGTCCCAATATCCCAAGTGTTAATCCCTTGACACAGGTAGCATACAATGAGGTTTACTAATGACCCGATGGGTCATATCTATGTGGGTTTAATATTCTCAGTGGGGCGTTCCCAACGACTAATTGTCCAAGCCAAGAGACTAAACCTGAAAATCTCACTGTTTATCGACAGTCAACAGTGGGACCAGGCTAAATTCACTTTTCTCTTCACTCACTCACACATTTGAATCAAAGCTGCAGTTCATTAAGTTCATTTTTAACATCCTACCACTTTGGGACTTGGAGTCTGTCGTCATGGAGGCATCTGTCTACCTGTTTGACCAAATTACTGTACATGATAAAATCTTAAATTATGCCACCCACAGCCCGCCTTTATAGAGGACATGACTGGACAAGTTGCATAAATTCATACTTTAAAAAAAAAAAACATGTTTCCCTGAAAATTCTATAGTTTTTTGAACAATATTCTACCATTCGTTTGGATGTTCATCACAAATCATATATACCCTTGTGCTTGGTTTTGATGAATTTCTTGACAACCTTTGTTTTCAGTACAGTATGAAAATCCAATTGCCGAGTCTTGTGGCATGCTTGAATTAGGCGCTGACTTCTGACGCTGATGTTTTCTGAGTTTTCTTTTGGTCAGACTGAAAATATCATGGTGTTTGAATGAAGATGGATGTGTGGATTCATTAGATGAGTTTACCACTGTGGCATGTGCTTTTGGGAAAATAGAGACTTAGGAGCTGGTAGTTGAACCATGTTGCTTTCACAGCCTCTGTCTTTATGTTGTTGCTGTTGTTTTTATAGAGCATATTATACTGAGCTTGCACTACATTTCCTCAGAATAATTTTTAATTTATTTCTGATTTAAAAACAAAAAAACCACAAAGATTATTATACTGCTGATATGGAAACAGTGACTGTCTGGAATGTCACATATTCAGAAGTCTGAAAACCCTGGTGCTATAGTGAGCATTAATATAAAGTACAGTGTGCTGTGACCAGAATTAAATGAGCAATGTAAAAACATTGGCATGGTCCCTTAATACCTTGTGGCACAAAGTTAATTTTACAGCACCAATGTGTTCTTGGAAGAAGAGTATTTTGACTTGCCTGCTAATTAATGCATTCATTTGTATAACCAGCTAATTAGCAGTACTGCTTGTGTTTAATGTATGACGGTGATTGTTAAGGAGCATTAGGCAGCTGCCTCTTGTTTCTTTCCATATATTTGTAGATGCCGATCTTCGGTAAACAGGGTCAGCTGTTCTACCAAACTAGCACCCACACATCAACCCTGCTGAAGTGTCCATGAGATGCTTGTTGCTTCAGTGACTCTGTTTTTATGTTGAAGCTGCACTCTGACCTCTTATGGGGATTGATAGTTCCAGACCTCATATTTGAGAAGTGGCCTTTACGTGGTTGCCCAGCTTGATAATTTCATTCATATTTAGTGAAACTCATTACATCAAGAAAGGACAACTGAGGTTTTAAATTTTTTTCTTAAAGGGCATGACTGATTATTAAAATAATACTATGTTTTCTCTCACTAACAGGCTGTCAGTGTTGTTAGTGGCAGTTTGAAGTAACTGAGGAAAACAAGGATGTGGAACTGTAACAATAAGTTAATTATTTGATTAGTCAGTGGACAGAAAATTAGATAGGTATACGCTGAGGTAATTGATTACCACCAAATGAGCATCTTACTCAGTGACACTTAAAAAAATGTGTGTTTTCTCATACGGGATGTTCTCTTTAACCACTAAATCACCCTGCTGCCTCAGGAATCCCACTCATGCTGAGCTGTTGGGAAACAATTATTTGTTTATAGTTGCTGTTTGGCTTTACTTGTTTGGATGGTTGACTTGTTTATGAAAAGCATAGTTTCCAAGTTATAAAACAGTGTATTCTGCCTTTCATCGGGATATGACTGAGGGACGCCGTGTGTGTGTGTGTGTGTGTGTGTGTGTGTGTGTGTGTGTGTGTGTCTGTGTGTGCGTGTGTGCGTGTGTCTGTCTGTGTGTGCGTGTGTGTGCGTGTGAGAGAGAGAGAGAGAAGAGAGAGGTGTATGCATGCTCATAGGCGTCAATAGGCTAATCACCACTTTAGCCATGGCTGTGTCATTGTTTATCTGGTTATGCTTTACAAGGCATTGCATAACTTCCTACATGGGATTGGACACAGCAAATTGGTTTCATTTTAAATTGGTGTGTGTGTGTGTGTGTGTGTGGAAGAAGGAAGTAGCCTGTGTTTGGCCTGCATTAGGACAGTTCATGGGCACATCAACTCCTGTTAATTAATTTAAACACTGGAGACACATTACACAAGTCCGTCTAATGGGTTTTACTTTATCTTTGTCTGCACCTTTACAATATATCTGATACTTTGCTTTAAGGTGTCAGATAAGGATTATAATTGATTGATCTACCAATCTACAATAATGAAAAACAAAGAAAAGCAAAAAAAAGATCCTCATATTTGAGAAGCTAGGAATGTCACTTAAATGATAAATCTATTGTGAAACCTTTTATTATCTATCTAAGATTATATACGATTACCGCAACAGGTGTGTGCTCTCAAAGTCGCTGGTTCTCAATAGCGTTTGGTCTGTGGTAAATGACATGATATGAATTTACATTTCTAAATTAATCCTACAATATAATAATCAAACACAATGTACAATTCATATGAATCTGTGTCACAGTTAAGGATATGACAATATCAAGATAAAAGAAAAAAAAAACATAACTTTGACCTGAAACTGCAAAGTTGTTGCAGAGTTGTATAACATCAAGTTCATGCGTGAATTTACTCCCTCACCTTCTCCATAAAGGCCCAACACAGACATCTGAATATCAGCACCGTTTGTGCTTGTTTCATCATCAAAAACTGTCACATATCCAAAGTTGCTATCAAATACATCTTATTGAAACATGCTCTTTGATCAGCTAGTTGTTAATCTCAACAAGGAAACAATTTTTCTACCCTTTTTTAGCATTAAATAGAGATCACTACAGAAACCAAAATTCAGATATTTTATTGTAGAGCTTCCTCTATCCTGCAAAAGGCTGTGGACTTTAAAATGTAATTATAAACATACCCAAAATAAAAATTATATACAAAGACTAATTTTTGCTTTTTCATTTTACTTTCAATTCTAACAAATTTGAACCCTGCAGGTATGACTGTCCTTTGTTGTGACTATCTATTCAAGGGCGCTGTTGACATACAATCCTGTATGTGGCACTTAATGTGGATGTGTGCTCTTCTAAGTGTTTGTACAAAGGTGCCTGCTTGTGTGTTCTGTTCAGATCGCTGTGTTTTCAGCAATTTTCTAACATCATTGATACAAAATCTTCAGAGGACACTTATTGTTGCACAAAGAATACAAGAAGTGAAGTGGTTAATCCATGCTGTATGCCAGCATGCCACGTCTATAGTGAGTGTGCATAGTGAGGTGCGTCTCTTTCACTCCACCACTATTTACCCTTAAAGACGTACACAGGCATCGCCCAAGCACAACGTACACTGAATGTGGTGTCAACAGAAATGCTGATTGCCCCGTTGCCCTCAGATGCACGGATGACGGACATCCTTGGCCTCTTGTCTTACACCTGTCATAGCTGTCATATTTGATGCAAAATGCCCAGTAAATAATAGGAATTATTATATATCTTGAAGAAATTCTTCCCTTCATTAATTCAGCAGGTTAACTGTTAGCTGACAAGATTTAACCAAGCAAACGCTTAAAAATACAATATGTAATCTAACATTTCACTGTCGGCCAGGATATTCCCAGCACAGGAAATAAATATGTTATTCTGTAAATTTCCATCAGTTTTCCCAACGTAGTTTCTGGATGGTTTCATTAATGCATTTGTGTTTCTCTGTCCCTCCTCAGGAGTTTTATGACCACGCGAAGACGCTGTGGCAGGACGAGGGGGTCAGGGCGTGCTACGAGAGATCCAACGAGTACCAGCTAATCGACTGTGCACAATAGTAAGTAACTATCTGCCAGTTCAGCTTCATGGTCACATTACATTTACACTTTGATGCAATACAAAATGCTACTAAAAGTTATTGCTCATAAAGATTAGTATGTGTTTTATTGACAGGTGTTGATTCAGTCCAGTTCATTCTTGTGAAGTTGCTGTTGGCATAATATTGGATTTAGGGCTGCTGTTATTTTCACTATCAATTAATCTTATTCACAAAACAAAACAATTGATTGCTTTGTCTATAAAATGTAAAAAAACAAACCAAATCTGTGGACACAAATCATTAGACATAACATGGCTTTCACTAAAGTTGTTTTTCATTATTATGCATTTTTTGACTTCAAAATTTTTAGTCTTTATCAAAGGATTTTATTTCTATATGTGAAGTAACACTCAAGTTCAGTTGTTTATTCATAGAACAGTAACTCAATTTTCAGTGTTCAATGTGCATGCTTTTATTATTTGGTTTGTTGTGGTTCAAACTGCCAGATTTCAAGTAAGCCGAGGCAAAGTCACATGGACTTGGTGCCCCCTGGTGCCCCTTTCATGCCATGAAGCTCCCAAGCAGATACCCCTGTGCAGTTTGACCCTTTTAGGTCAGGAAAGGAAACCTGCAACCAAATGTTGTTTCATGTTGTTATTATGTATTTATTTATTTCAGTGTGATAAACAACTTATTCTTCATGTAAACTCTTGAAGCTTTACTTCACCGTGTCCTTACAAGATAAATTCCTAGTATTAATTGGTTCATGTATAGTAACAACAACAGCAAGTGCTGTAAGATTTGGCTCTTCAGTAGCATCTAGTGGCAGCCACAGGACAGCACCTGAAGCTTCGTACCCACTAATTAACTAACTTAAGAGAAATGACTTCAGTCTCCGTTTGTACCGAGGAAATGTTATTTTAGACTGGTATAAGGTGAAAAGTAATGCATATAATGGGATTCACAAGATACGTTTCTTCTGTGTGACTCCTGTATAAATGCAGGAAGGAAATACACAGATATACAGAAAACTTCCTGTGAGTGGAAATGAGTATGGAGCAATCCTGCAATCATTGATCTGGGCTAAGTCTGACCATTTCAAAACCAGTTGAGGAAACGCTCCTAAACATTTTCAAATGTATGTGTTCAATATCTCACATTCAGTTATGTCTGATATAGTTGCTAAATGTGTAGTTGATAGTATGTTGTCATATGATTATGTTGCATATCTCTAAAACATGACCTCTTTTTTTTTTGTCATTTTGAAATAACACTTGTGTGTTTTTAAGGTTGCACAAGAGCATCTTAAATATGTTTTAATGGCTCAGAGTTAATTGCAACTGACAGACTGATGTCCAGTTATCATTTCCAAAGCAGAAAGAAAGAAAGGATTGTAGTGAAATACTTTTCATGTAACAGCAGCTGTTTGGGAGCAAACATGGCAGAGGCTGAGTCATCTGCAGATCAGAGGATGTTTAAAGGCGATGGAGGGGTGGTGTTACTGTCACTGCTCAGCTGTAGACTAGAGTCCCACTGCCTGAACAGCTTTTTACTAGTAAACCAATCTTAGTGAATATTACCGGTACGTATGGTGTCACTTTAGGCTGGTTTTGGGCTTTTCAAAAGTTAACATGAGGAGAAATCCCCACCCTCTCACTCCCTCAGGTGGTTTAGGTGGTATAGTCCAGTCTCTTGTTCCCTCCCTCTTCTTGCTCACACATCCAGCACAAAAACACAAACTCATCCTGCTCTTACTTTCTTTTCCTCCTCTTCTGTCTTTTCTCTATCTCCCATTTGTCTGTCTGCCTGTCTGTCTTCTTGCTGAAGCTACTCCAGTCGCACTAGATTGGGAACTGATAGACTATTAATAGCACCTGTGGTTGGGTCTCCATGGTAACCGTGCTGGAGGCCAGGGCGCTGGGGAGCTATTTTTGAAATCTGCTCTGTAATGTCAGACAGACGCCACTATGCTTTCATTCTGTCTCTCTCTCCCTTTGTCCTCCTCCTCTTTTTCTTCCCCTCCTTCACGTTCACTCCACGTGCACTCTCATCTCTCCTCTTCTCTGTCTGGGCACGTGCACTTCCTCTGTGCACGTGGATTTTTCCTCTGACCATGTCTCTTTCCTTCAGTTTCTGAGTTTTTCGTGGATTTTCGCAGATTTTGCTAAATACACCTTAGATGCTCCTATGATGCGAAGTTCACTGCTTATTCACATGTGATAAGGGTCCTTTTATTTATTTTTTTTTTCATGACTGGAGTTTTAGCTGTTTTCAAGATTTGTGTCAGCCAAACACTGTACAATCTCAGCTTGAAAAACTTGACATGAGCAATAATTAGACGGGTTATGTGAATGTGGATATTTCTGCGGCCCTTTTGTGTTGCTAATCGCTTCTATGTACGTTTACTCCCTTCTGGCACACGTGCTGATGTATTTCGACATTTTGGATGAGTGCTTTAGTGTTTTCCCTGGTTATTGCAGAAGCGGTGAACATGTCGCTGTCTTGAAGGCCAACCCCCAAACAGAACAGAATATCATTTATGTTGGTTTAAATGGAGGGTTTTAGTAACATTCTTATAATGCTGTGTTAAAGCCCTTTGTAATGTGCCATGTAGAAGCTATGAGGAATTACAACTGCTGTATTTTATGATATCCCAGCTGTGGTGATATGAATGAATGAACCTTTCACTTAACCTTTGACTACACACGATGCACAGTTGTTAAAAGAATGATGCTCATTGCAGAGACGTGCACAACTTTTTGTTGCTCATTGTTGTGCCTGAGCACATCTGTGCAAGTCCGTAACAATATGAAACAGCTAGTTGATCAATAATATTGTTTTCTCTTTTTCGCTCTCTTCAGCTTTCTAGATAAGATTGACATTGTGAAACAGAGTGACTACACTCCAACAGATCAGGTGGGTGAATTTCTGCTGCCACAAAGTTATTATAACCTTCCCACTTTTCACATGGAGGTATCTCAGCATTTCAATATTTAATAGCATGTACCCATGTTTGAGTGTGAAAATAAGTTGGAGCTGGATCATGATCTATGTCAATTTGTGTAGCACCAAAGTTATCTCAAGGCACTTTTCAAATACAGCAGGTCTAGATCTTCACTTTATAATCTCATTTAAAGAGATTCACACCAAGAGCAAGCACGTGGCAACAGTGGCGAGGAGAAACTTAAGAGGCAGAAACTTTTGTAGAACTGCATCTTTATGCTGTTATTTTTAGTTTCAAATTTGACGTAACCATCAAAGTTGAATCTCATTGAGTCTTTTTACCCAAGCAAGTCTAGAAATGGGGACAGAAAATAAAAACATCTCATGCCCCAGTTTCTTTAAGTTTTTCACCCTGACCTAGAAAATAAATCCTGGACAAAGAAGTCATTTGTCAATTGTGATGCTTCATTTAAATTTTGACGTGTAAGCATTCAAAATGCTGTTGGATATCTTTATGATTTTAGCATTTTTGGTATATATAATATCTCTTCTGTTCACCAGGATTTGCTGCGGTGCAGAGTACTGACTTCAGGGATCTTTGAGACAAGATTCCAAGTGGATAAAGTTAATTTCCAGTAAGTATAAACATAAAAAGGCAGTGAATATGATGACTTTTCATCAGAACTGACTCACAGCTTTAGGATTAAACAAGTGAACCAGCTCAGAGGAGCCAAGATGTACAGTTTCTCCACACGATGGCAGTGTTTCACCTGTAACCACTAATGTGTCCTGTATCATTTACGCAGTATGTTTGATGTTGGGGGTCAAAGAGACGAACGTCGGAAGTGGATTCAGTGCTTTAATGGTAACTTCCTTTAATTTTTGCTTCCTCTCGCTGCACCCAGCTCATATCTGTGTCCCTAAGTGTTTCTCTTCCCCTCTCTCATGTCCTGTCAGATGTAACGGCCATCATCTTTGTGGTGGCCAGTAGCAGTTACAACATGGTGATCAGAGAGGACAATCAGACCAACCGATTACAGGAGGCCCTCAACCTCTTCAAGAACATCTGGAACAACAGGTGAAGAGAGGCAGATGTTGTAACTACAGACAGATAATTCTTAATTGGTAATTGTTACCCATCAAGTTAAGTGTCAAGGCTGGTAAGATTTATGAATCAGCTTGCTTTTCTCTTGAATAATTGCATAACTAAGTGCAAGGGTCCATGAGCAACAAACATGGTGTAAGACCAATCAAGATTAGACCAGGTAATTTACATCAAAGTTTCAGTGGAGTAACAGTTGCAGAATGATGGAAAATGACTAACATCTTTGGCGGCACACCTCCCATTGCAGCAGAGATTTAATTGAATGCCTTCATCCTAACATTGAATCAAGGTTTCTATATATAGATATATATTTATATTTTTGTGTGTGTCTATAGAGACACACCTTGAGATATTATTCTCTAGAAACAATTTACACTTAAAAAAGCAATTTCCTCACAGAGATCTCACCCACCTGGTCCCTGTTTATATTCATTTTGACCTACTCCGTCAATCAGTGATTTTGTCTCATCTATCTTCACACTCACAATTTGATGGTTCAGTGTTTGAGCTTAATTCTTTGTTTTGTTCTCTTTAGGTGGCTGCGGACCATTTCTGTCATCTTGTTCCTAAATAAACAGGACCTGCTAGCAGAGAAGGTGCTGGCAGGAAAGTCAAAAATTGAGGAATACTTTCCTGAGTTTGCTCGCTACACCACACCTGATGATGGTGAGCAGTTTACAGTTTTATCCACAGACACTTTTGACCTCATACAACCATTTATTTAGGAAGGAACATGTGAATTTGATTGAGAAGTTCTCCATTAATTCTCACACTCTCTGTTTTAACACTCCTGTCTCTTGTAGAAACATCAACACAAACTTATTTACTTCAGGAAATAATCTGATTACATTATTTGTAAAGTAGGGTGACGACACGCCCCAAACTGCTTCAGACAATCTCAACTGGTGACTGGTCTCTAAAAAAAATGTCCCAGTTTCCCACCACCAGTGCTAAATATGTCACATTCAAAAAGGGGAAAAAATTCTGTGCTTATCATTGTAAAAGATTCCCGAGCCTGCAGAAACATCCACTTGCTTTCAAAGGGATATGTCAAAACATGCAGTAATATATCAAATTAGTGTAATGTTTTCCCCACTGTGACGGTATTATTAAAACTATGTGCACAATATTTGTCCAGCTATCGCTGCAAAAAAAAACTCCATCTGTGTGGAGCAGGGCATTTAGTGTCATTCACCGCAAGTAGCTATCCTTCATCTGTGAGGTCATTTTGTTCAGCCTGAAACTTGACCACAGTAATATGGATATTTGTTTTCAACATAATACGTAGTGACTAACTAAACTAATTCAAAAATTAATTAAAAAAGACATATTTCACTGTTGCCATTGAATGATTCCTTCACATTTCATCAGTTCCCTCCTGACAGATTGCTTGTCATAAGAAATGTTGTCTTATTAGTCTCTCTCTTGTCAGCAACACCAGAGCCTGGAGAAGATCCACGTGTTACAAGGGCAAAGTACTTTATAAGAGATGAATTCCTGGTAAATGCACAGAAATGCTTTTCTTCTTAATGTAAAATTTAATTGTCATCAAATCCCCTGATTAGACCAAAACGGTGTCAATATATTTGTGAGATGTTTGCAAAATATTTACTTGAGTGGGAATAAATTAACTTGTAGCTGAGGACCACCAACAACATAAGGAAGTGTTGTGAGATTGACTGATATGCTGTTGATTTTGGTCTTTTCATAGGATTTGTTGAATGTTGTAATAAATTTAGCATGACAAAGAGTTGCTGAATGCGTTTGCTTTGCTTCTGTTCTTCAGTTTTTCACCTTTTTCTTTCTCTGTCTACAGAGGATCAGCACAGCGAGCGGGGACGGTAGGCACTACTGTTATCCACACTTCACCTGCGCCGTCGACACAGAAAACATCCGCCGTGTCTTCAATGACTGTCGAGACATCATCCAGCGGATGCACCTGCGGCAGTATGAGCTTTTGTGATGGGAGAGGAAAGGGGTTCGGCCAAAAATACAAAAGCAGATCAGACTATGAGAAACCCTGAACCCTGAGTCTCTGAACTCCCCTCTTCCACAGAAGTGTGTGAGCTCTTGTGAAAGAACAGGGGCCAAAACACACACACACACACACACACACACACTTATAGTAACCACACCTTGAACCCATAATTACCCCTGATGCAAACTCCCTACCACAGTAGACAGAGCTATTTTGATGGAAGGGTTTGAGGGGCTAACACATTAATGAACTCTAATCTCCACATTCAGCCATACTCCCAGCTCCTCACCTGTCAACATCATGTATCATCCCTGTTACCTTTACCTTTCAAAAAAAAAAAAAAACAGGACTGGCCCACTCTGGACTTTATTTCCTGCAGTGAGGAGGGTGTGAGCTGCAGTTGAATTTGTAAGATTTCCCTCTTGTTCAGGTCGGGATGGAAACTGAGAGCTACTACTTCAGTGTAACTGGGAAAGAGATAACTGTTGAAACTGCAAATAGAGAATAAATGTGTCACAACAGATCAGCTGAACACTGTATCCAACAAAAAACACAAGGCACTGTGCTCAGGACTTGACTCAAACCGTGTACACCAATCACTTTACACACATCCGTAACAACAGGATCTGCTTGCACACAGAAACGTATCACATCTGCTTTTTACTAAACTGCCTGACCTCAGTGGATCTGAAAACATCTGCTGATGAGCGGCAGGCTCATCTACCTGCTGGTGGATATTTCCAGCGCAGTGCTTTGAGATTAAACAGACTGAGTGACCGACTGCGCAGGCAAGCCCAGAGGAGCAACGTTACCACAGACTACACAGCCCTGGTCTGTGTTGCACTCACTCAGTCCACAGAGGGTGCGAGGGCTCATAAAAACAGGACAGTCGGCTCCAATGTGAATTTCTCTGATGGAGTTTGGACATGTTTGTCAGGGGCGACGACAGTCCCTTGACTTCTCCACAGAATTGTTTTGCCACCTGACTTTGCCTTGTTGGTAGAGGAGCAAAACGTGAGGAGGACATTGAGTTTAAAGCAAAACAAACAAAAAAAAAAAAACAAATGAAAAAAATTCCATCTTTTATGGAACTTAACAAACGGAGGGCAAAAAGCATCCTTCTACAGTACAGTACCATATAAGTTAAAGAGAACTCATCTTGTCATGATTGACCCTGTTTTACTGTCTCCACAGCTGTTTTTGTCTGTGTAGACTTTTGTGCCATTGTGCCCTGTGCGCTTTTTCTTTATCTTTATGCTTTCTGTCTCTGACATTCTCTCCTTTTTTCACCCCTACACTTCTCCGTCTTCACATTTCTCCCTCTCTGACTTCACTCCCTGTTTCCTCCCCTTCACCACTTCCCCACGTGCACTTTTACCTTTCTAGCAGTGCTCTTTTGTTTTAAGAGAAAATAAAGTATAATAATCCTGGAATACAAAAAAAAAAAAAAAACATGAAGATGACGACAACAAATGGGACACTAATGTTTTTTTTGTTTGTTAGTTTTTTTTGGTCAAACAACCTACTCGCACCACTCTGCCATTCCCCCTGTCACTCCTCCATCTTTCTTCCTTCCTCCCCAACCTCCTGCTCCTTTGTATGTCCGTCTTTACTTTACTGCTGAACTATTATTCTTGTACAGACTGTAAAATGTATTATTTTGTACAACTTTATTGAAAAAAAATAACTTTTAGAAGATCCCTGTGCCTTGATCACGACTGTACGTGTGTAATGAGCTAAAGTGGGTGTCATACTGCGCTGTATAGCTTGGCCAATTCCCTCCTAGCTCCCTGCTCCCTCGCCACTTCCTTCTCTCTCTTTCTTTATCCCCCTTGCCCCCCCCCTCTCTCTCCTCTGTCCTCTCTTGCTCTCTCTGCTCTGGGACGGAGGACAGCCATTCGTAGCTTTTGTAGTTTTATTTCTTGTCCCCTATCTTCCCATTCTCTTTATGATTTAAATGTCTATTTTTGGATCCATATACCCCAAAAAGATAAATATATGAAATGTATATGGGTTTTAAAAAAAAAAAAGTATTTTATTAGAATCAAATGAACATTGACAAATTGTACACTTGATAGTGTGCGTATTGCTATAACTTAAATCCTTTCAACTGAAGTTGTATTCAGGTTTCTTTTGTTTTCTTCCGTTGACATCTGCAAAGGACATTTCAAAGGGTTAAAAATGAGATGACAGATGCAAAACATTGTTTGTTTCTACACAAATCTTATTCTTTTGCTAAAAAAGGCCAAAAATGGAAAAAAAAAAAAAGAAAATGAGGGGGCGTCCTCCTTTATAGCCTTGCACAGCAGAGGCAGCCTGTACAGTATTAGCATCTCTCTCATTTCAGTGCCCTAGTCTTCATTTAATGTGTAAATCAAATATGGGTCTCTACTTTCTGAACAGGAGCTCTAAGAAATAAAGTTTTTTTTTTGGTGCAGACAGCAACAGGTCTGTCATTATACTAAAAACACACTCTGAGACACAGGCAATGCTACTCTACTTGCTATGCTACTTCTTACACAAGCTGCATTTTTGCATTATTACCCCTCAGTTTTCATCAGCAGATAGGGTTGTTGTAAATCCACACCAGAGGAAGTGGAGTTTCCTGTTCGTTTACCAGTCATTTCCTCTTCAAAGACACAATCTGTATTTATTGAGATGACCACGAGGGTGGCTAGGTTGGCCTCTGACAGGAGGGCCTCTGGTTTTGATGCTCAACTACATGGAAATTCAGGCTGCAAAATAATTAACCAACTCCTCACCTTCCCATGAAAACTGATGTGCCCTCATCCTGCACTGAGCTCATCAGTGAGTCCCTGAAGCTAAAAATGTACTAAGTGGACAAGTTGTGAATATTAGAATATCTGGCCTTATTCTACAGAACTAAACTGCTGATATGTTTTCTCTTCCTGTTTTTGGCTGCATTGCCTTGACTACAGCCTTGTTGTTCAAATCAATATTGAAACTTCAACAATTCATATAGACCCAATTAATATGGGGTGAAGTTTTTAGTGGAGATTTGAACATTTCAATGTCAAATATGTTATTCTACATCTGGGGGAAATGTGCATAAAATGCTGCTTGAAACATCTAAAATGGTGTGGCCATAAAATGCATGTATTTCACTCTTTTAACAACATACAGTATCTCTTCAGTGAAGAGCTGGAAAAAGCTGTAGTGGATATGTAATACTGTCAGTGTGGAATAGCATAATGTTCCCAATGGTGAAACTGCTTAGAGGTAAAAGTAGAAGAACCTGATTTTAAAGGAGTAAATTTACACAAAATGTGACCCTGTGGAAGGGTTACATTTAAACCACCAAACTCTCATAGGAAATTAGTATTATTTTCATAACAAGCTCATGTCTCAAGTAACAGATTTTCTGTATATGGCCCAAGCATTTTATAGTGACCATGTGTCAGCAACAATCGAACCTTGTTAAAATATCCTGGTTGAGGCTTTTGAGTTGTGGCATAATGACAACCATCAGACTGGGAGACAGTTGAGACTGATCTGCAGGAGATCATTCACTCTGAATGATCACTCACTACCAACTTCAGTCATGTGTGAACTGATGTGGAGATGAGTAGAAAAAGATGAGAATTGCTGTTTGCAGGAATGGGCCTTACAGCAAATATGCAGCAGCAACATATGACAAGTCGAGTGTGATGGCATCAGAAGGGAAAGCAGCGATGTATGTTTCTTCTTTAGTTGAAACTGAAGACGCGTGGAGGGAAATTTAAAGTGCAAAGGTGAACTGTGACCTGAGAGCAATGGAAAAGCACAGCAGGGTGACCACTCATGCCTGACATCAATCTGGTTATTTAATGTAAATAAATGTATTTTAGCCTGTTATTTACTGCTGAGGTAACACACTGTAGACTGTTTGGATGGAGAGTATGACTGTTCTGCCCACAGGACTGCTGGATGTGTCAGCAGTCAAAACATGCAGCGAATACAAAATAAAGCAAAAGTTATATGAGGTCACGTGAGATAGTTGGTAAATTATCTGCAATTCAAGGAGGAATGCTGTGCCTGAAAGTAATGGAAACTGTTTTGCAAAAAAAAAGTAAAATTAATGTAAAGCATCAAGTGGAGGACTCATCAAGAGCTGAGCCCTTTTAAAGACTGTCCACCTGAAAAAAAAGGTTTTGGTGAAACCACTGCTGTGTGAATCCTAATGCAGCTATAGTGGGTTTGTACTTAATTTGAATTGAGTAAATCTAATTGATCTCTCTCTAAATTTATTCGCAGCTAAAATGATGAGAACACTTACAGACCCACCGTGCAATACAGGCGCTAAAGTGTCTGTACAACGCCTATAGCTGCTGTCACATTGATGTCCTGTAATTTTGGGGGTCATTTTCAGTTTTAACAATTTGACAGGACAACACTAAACATATAGGCTGTGGTTATTTCATAGGCTGATTGGCTCCAGTATTTTTACACTCAGTGTGTATGAATGTGAGTATGATAAGGCCAGCAAAAATAGCTTTGCACATTTAACCTAAAGAATTATATTCCTGGTCCTGGCTTGGATGTGCAGCAAAGAGACTCGAGTAACCCCAGTGTTTTTGAAATTGTTGTGACCCACTGATCTCATCAGCACATTGCAGTTTCAATTTACATCCTAAAATCTAAAAAAGATGAAAAATAACCAGACAGAAAATGGATTTCAGGGAACAGTGATGAGTATTTTTCACCGTTTTATACCCTTAACAATCAGCCAACCATTCAAAACAGTTGTCAGACCTATTGATAATGAAGGATTAATGACACCCTGCTCAAGATTTCCTTTGTATTAATTATTTGACAGATCAAATATAATATAACATTATTAAAACTTTACAATAAAAACAAAAACAGTAAAGGTCATCAAGCTAGATTTCCTTCACAAAATGGAGGACACATCATTGCTGATATACTGTATGGTAGAGCCAACCAATTCCTATTTTCTATTTATCAATACATATAGACCCATTTCATCCACGTGTCGTTTTAAAGTATCGTCCTATCGCAGGGTCAAACTGGTCTATGTTGGGTTTTCATTTGTGACGGTCAACATGTACAAATATAAGTTTTATGATAAAAGATGTGAAGTGTTTTGGTTTTTTTGGGTTTGAGACCAGCTGACGTCCCTCCGTGGCCCCGCCTCTCCTGTGACGTCGCGCTCCTCCTTCCTTCCCGTCTCTCCCTCCGCTGCTAGCACAGTTAGCACTAGCACGTTAGCCCCCAGCAGCTGTCGGTGGCAGTCAGTCAGTCAGTCCGAGGGTGGTGCAATAGTAATCCTCCTCCCTCCCGTAGAAAAAAACCCGTAGACGGTTGGGTTGTTTCTCGGGGAGCCGGCTGCCTCACCTCTCTGGGCTACCTGCGGTAAAACGTTGTTGTCCTCGCCGTCACGACAGGAAGAAGCTCTGGGACATGGCCAGACCAGAACAAGTCCTGGTGCTAGAGCCACAACACGAACTGAAATTCAGAGGTAATGCTGGAGCCGAGGGCCGGGCCGGGCCGAGCCGAGCCGGGCCGGGGGCTAGGTAGCTAACCGAGAAGCTGTTGATGACAGCCAATGTGTCGGTTTCCGCATTAACCGCTTAACGTTTACCTAAGTGAGGTCGCTGCTGTTGAATTTGACGGACGTGGCGAGTCTGCAGTCTGCGTTGAAGCAGGTGAAACGAAACTGTGCGCGACGATGCTAACCAGCTAGCCTTCAGCTAACCTAGCAAGCAAGTGAAACTGCTAGCTGTCATTGCAGCGTCAGGGCAGGCCCGCCGTCCCATTTCTCTTATTCACTCCTTTGCTCTCTGCCTCTCTTATCCCCTGACAACAGGTGAAACACCGCGATGGGATCTGATTCTTGACATATGCCCTGAGCTCGGTGCTGTCGCTAACACCCGCCTGTCAAAAAGTGGCTATTCTAGCATTTTCTACGATCATGGTGTCATTGCTGAGTCTTATCACCATTTTTAATTCACAGTATCTAAAGCCAGCAAGCTGCGGCTCGCGGCTTTACAGTTTACACTCACTGTGTAACCTGATGTCTTTACCAGCTTTTCTATATCCAGGCAGAATAACAGTCAGCTCGTGTAAAGCCAGGGATGATGGCTCTGTTCTGAGATAACAGCCTTTGGGTGTGATACTGCTGGAGAAATGGGTCAAGTGATGGCCTAAGGTGAGGGGATCAGTCAGTGATGGGCTGTTCACTGATTGATTATTGCAGAGCTTTGGAAGAAAAGACAGGCCAGGAGAAGATGTGTACGCCCACACAGTGTGGCTGATTAGAGCAGAAAGCATGTTGATGAGGATGTTTGTCCAACACAAATTTCCATTACCAAGGTTTAGTCATCAAAACAAGTTGAATATTCCAGCTCAGAGCCCTTAAACATGGTCAGATTGTCCTATGAGGGGCAGTATGGGGGTGAGCTCAATGCTTCTATAAGCAACATGAAAACATTAACACTTGGCACATGTTAGGAAAAAAGCCTCTCTGGTAAGTTTTTCGTAGCATCTGGTTTTTGACTGAGGGTGGGGCATGAATAATAAAACAATTTGCTGATCTTGGCACTGTTTTCATAGTTCATTTTCAATGTTTATGGGAGACTCTGTGGAGTCCCTCACAGATGCCACTCAAGACACACAATATGTGCATGCACTGAATCAAACAAGTCTTGGTGGCACTTTTGAGTGCCCACTCAGCTTTGATTCCCACCATGGGACCCAAGCCAGCGTGTGAATTTACATATAAGCTCTTGAGTCACTGGACTATCTATCTCTCTCTCTCTCTCTCTCTCTCTCTCTCTCTCTCTCTCTCTCTCTGTGTCCTCCTCAGGCCCATTTACAGATGTCGTCACTGCTACTTTGAAGCTCACCAACCCCACAGATAGAAATGTGTGTTTCAAAGTCAAGACAACTGCACCTCGCAGATACTGTGTGCGCCCAAACAGTGGCATCATTGACGCTGGAACCTCTATCAATGTCTCTGGTAGGTAAACATTTTTTTGCATCCTTTGGCAACATGGGTGATGAGCCTGGTCAAAGTTCAAGTTGTGGTTTTCACTTTTTTAGACAGCAGTGTGATGCAACTGATACAATAAGATATGTGTATATTGCTCTTCTTTAGTTGCTTTCCGTCGCTATAAGTATGTCTAAATTAGGACAAGGTATTCTGGGTCTGAGGGAAAAGGTCACTACAATTGTGGATCTAATTGCCAAGCGGTAGAGAGACTTTATTGATCATTTACTCAGCTGCAACACTAAAATAAGTTCACAAAGTAAATTGTATCATTTTACTGTAATGCAGACAATAAAATGAGGAGAAGACAGCGTTAAAGCACTATCAAACTATCATGATCATCAAAATACTTAATGAAATCTGGTCTTATATGATTACTGAACCTTCAGCCAGCACATATATTGTGTTTCAGCACCAAAATAAATCTTCCATCCCCAGTTCTACCAGTCATTGTACTGATACAGCAGTCAGCCACTTGAGGTTAGAAACATTGTTAGGAAATCATCAGAGGGCAGATCTATGACCGAGTCTATGCTAGTAATCTTCATGTAATAATACCTACACAACATTGTTTTGTTCCAAAAATTTAAAGAGTAACAGAAGAGTCGGAAATGGCTCCAGTTAGTTCGTTGAATTAAAGAAATATTATTAATCAAATAAACAATCAAATCTTTCTTGATATAGATGGTAAAATGGAAAACTGTTAAATATATCACTTTAATAAAAAAACAAATCTAAGCTAAGTGGAAGAATTGAAAGTTGGAGTTATATTATTTCACAGTAACCAATATTTTGGGGCAATAACATCTAAAAGTGTCTGAGTTGAGATTTGTTGTCAACTCTTGAACTGAATTTCTAACATTGATTCAGTGACAGAGCAAATGATTATTGAGGTATAAAAATGACAGGACAAATAATCAGTTCATGAGGAGTGAGGAACAACCTGACCGACATCTTTACTCTTCTTTCGTCTTTTTCATTTGCCAGTTGCACAATAATTGTTATGGGGCAATACAGGAAGTTAGTCTTTCCCTAATTTTCTGGCTTTCCATTCTGTTATTGTTTTTGTTCACAGTCATGCTACAGCCTTTTGACTATGACCCCAACGAGAAGAGTAAACACAAATTCATGGTGCAGTCCATGCTGGCTCCATTCGACATGACTGATATGGAGGGAGTTGTGAGTACCAGAGCTAAAAACATGACTTGCGATAGTAATGTCGTTGCCCGTAGTTTAACACTGAATTTTTTTTTTTTTTATGTACCACTGTGAAAACACTATCTTTCAGAAAACTAGAGCAACACCAGCTGACAAAAAAAAAAGACAAGATAAACTGATCAGATGCTAAAGAATTCCTGTGTGAACTTTCTCTGTGTTTTCTTTCTGTCTCTCTCCCTCTTGATTTTCATTGTCCACAGTGGAAGGAGGCGAAACCTGAAGAGCTGATGGATTCAAAGTTGAGATGTACATTTGAGATGCCTCTAGAAAATGACAAAACTGTAAGTGTGACTCTTCCATTAGTGGGCTTTTTTTGCAAATGCACTTAGTCAATGTTGCATCTTGTATTTCACAGATTTAAATACCTAATTATAGCCTTTAAAGCCCATTGGATATGATCTTAAAGAATAAAATCAGATGGAAACATTCACACTGCACGTTTCCTTAGTTTATTTTTTTTCCCTTTTGTTCAGTATTTTCTCAGTGTCCCACCCATCGGCAACACATCAGTGTATCGCCCATTACATGTTTTATTTATTCATTTATGATTTGTATGTACTTTCATCTCACTTCCTGCCATGTCTCTGCATGTCTCTTCATACACTTCCTACCTCTCCCTCTGCTCTCACCCCACCCCACCCTCACTCTCTCTCCACAGCATGAGAGTGAAAGCAACAAAACTGTGTCTTCCTCTACCTCCTCTGTTAAGACTGAGCACCCCGTTCTGCCCAAGTCATCCAGTGCCTCACTGGATGACGGAGAGGTGAAGAAGATCATGGAGGAGTGCAAGCGGCTGCAGATGGAGGTGCAGAGGCTACGGGAAGAAAACAAACAGATCAGGGTGAGACACTGTCTTCTTCAGCACCCCCGAAATACCTATAGACCTATTTTTAGCCATTAATTGGAAACCTATTTCCAGATTAGGCTTAAGAAGTTAAAAGTTGCACATATCAAAAATCCAAAAAATAATATATTTAGAATATTCAGCATCAGTTTTTTTTTGTTTGTTTTTTTTTTTGTAAAAATAACCTTTTCTTGCATTTGGAAGAGTTTTGGACCTGAGGTTCCTTTCCATGCTGTAGTTATCAGTGTTGCCAATTCTTTGCAGGGAGAGTAGCTACTGCCTGTATAAAATGTAGATAAAATCAACAAATGTCAAACTTGCATGCCAGCGTATTACAGTCTCTGAGGGCACTGAGACAAATTTGGCAGGAAAGAAAAAGTTGCTTGTCTGGCGCCACGCACAGAGAGACAGTCATCTGGTTCAGAACAAGTGGGAGGCACAAACAAGGTGGAGGCTTGTAGGGAATAGGAGCATCTGACACACTCCCCTATCACTGTCTCACCTCTGTGTTCTGAAGTCACATGTCCACTCTGTATATTCTTATGCTTTTTTAATCTGATATAGGAATAACTGATCACAAAAAGACAAGAATAAGGAGAAAATGTGATGCTCAACATTGTTAATCAACCCAGGATCTTGTAACATAGTCACATGGGGAGTGAAGATGCAGAATGCATGTAAAACCCACACACCTTTTATCTTAAACAGGTTACCTAGAAGAATGTTGATAATGGTAATGATCTTCCTGTGGTTTTCTTGGCTCTGTCTGAGAAAATCACAATCCGCCTAGTCGATGCTTTCTGTTTACAGCTACTCCTCTTTGGTTTTTAATGCGACGGTGGCCGTGCCGTGTCTAAAATCAAAAGTACACCTTGTCATATGTTTCATTATTTTACTCGGGAAGGTGTCAAATAAGTGTTGTGTTTGTGTTGAGGATTTGCGTGTACTCAGCTTGTGGTTAGATATTTGTGTCAGCACTTACCTATATCCTTACCTATAGGTGCTTGCAACAGCTCTTTGAAAACAAGGCTGTCCACTGTGATGGCACTCTGTTAAGAGATATGAAGAGCCCGACTGCTTCCTCCTTATTCTTCAGGCTGATAATGGTATCACTATTTAAGAGTTTAGAAGAGTTTAAAAGCCAATAATGACACATCACCCGTATTTGTTTGTTATGGTAAATATAGAAAAATGTAACAATTTGAGAGGGGTCCTTTAAACTTGGTTAAGAGTGGGGACCAAGATGTGCACAATGATGATTTTCTCACAGTAGTAAAGTCAAGTTGTCAGTGCTTTGTGGTACGAACTATGATAATGACCATAATGACACAGTTTCTAAGTGACCTCGATGTTAATGTGCTAATGTTTTCTTGTTAATTGTGTATCTATATGGATACCAACATAGCAGTAATAATTAGAGGTCTGTATCAGAGCTGTGCACATGTGCATGTGTGCACATGTGCACTGAGGTGTTTTGAATGAATCTCTGACTGCTCTCGCTTCATCACAGGAGGACGACGGGCTGCGGAAGAGAAAGGTGACGTCAGTGGCCGCTCCTCATTCCTCCACCATGGCAACCTCAGCCGTGAGGGATGAAGGCCTAAGCACCCGCGTCCTGGCGCTCTGTGTGCTGTTCTTTGTCATTGGAGTCATCATTGGCAAGCTGCTCCTGTAGAGACACAGACGGACAGAGCACAGTGACGGACGGACGGACGGACGGACGGTGGCGTGCTCGGGGAGGACACGTGTCAGTGACGGCAACTGGGATGTCTTCTGGGTTTATGTTGATTTCTCTTTCTATTGTTTTGTTTTTTCTTTTTTTTCTTTTTTTTTCCTTTTTTTGTTTTTTTTTAAACATTTAAGGCAATATCATGATGGTTTGTCTGAATGGAAAATAATTTAACATGTAAAAAGAAAACAAAGGAAGGCGATCCAAGTTAAACCATGAGTGTGAGCATTTTTGTCACAGGTCTTGCCTTTTTCTTTTTTCGTGAAATGATCACCATCTCTGATCTGTTCTTTCCGTCCATCCCTTCTTCCTAAATAATCCTTCCCAATTTGCACAGGTCACAGTAAGTGGTGTGTGGAAGTGGCTTCACGCTGGCTGAATGTCTAAAGTCTTTAATTGATTCTTTATTGATTAAGTCTTCGAATTCCTCACTCATGTTGTCTATAAGAAATATCTAACACTCCTCTTCTGATAATCTCACTTATTACTGATAATCTGCAAGGAGAAGTGAACACAAGTGATCAGTGAAAGACTTTTTTTTTTCCTAGACTCAGACGTTGTGTGTTGTCTTCTGAACAAATTGTGGTAAAAATGTGAGCCAGTAGAAGCCATGCATGTGTGTGTCTTGTTGATTTTGCCTCCTGCAGGAGGGCTGATGTGACTGAGTGTGGATGTTTTTATGAGGAGACCACAAACAGTGAAATCACAGGCTGTTTTAGAAAGAAGGAAGAGGGATGGTGTAAAAAAAAACCAAAAAAAAACAAATTGTCATTTGAACAGATTACCTGCACACAACAAAAAAATTGGGGTGTTTGATTACAAACTGTAATGATGTCACTGACCAGACCAGGGACCAGGGTGGGGCGCCATTTGTAAAATTCTGACTCCTTCAAGATCACGATTACCAAGATCAATCAAAGCTGTAGTCAATTTCCAGGCATCAGATTTTCTGAGGTAATTACTTCCTCAGGTTGCATGAGAGAAGAGTGGCACTAGATGAACAAAAAACCTAAAACCTAAAAAGTTTCCCCCGTCAAACCAGTGAATTTATAATGCAAAACCAACTCAGACAGTTTCAATATATAACATCCAGTGTGTTACAATAGTTTTGGCCGCCTTTAATTTTGCCCATGGAGTATTGTATTTGCGTCCTCTAGTGTATTACAGCAGCTGTTTGCTTTCCCCCCTTTATATTATCATGTAGCCACAATGCTTCTGTTGTTTATAATATTCAAATGCACTATATTCAAGTGTCCACTCTGCAGTCTGCATGAAATTACCTGGGTTTATTATGATTATTATTTTGTTTGAGTGTTGAAGTTATACTAGCAAAACAAAAAAAATACTGTTGTTACAAGGGACCATCTTGAGTCTGGTTTATCAGTTTGTGTGTGTGTTTTTTCCTTTTGATCATCTTTTTCTTTTGTTTCCTGTTGGGCTCTGGTCGTTGTGAGATAACTGAGACAACACAGCTGTATTATCTCCGTTATCACGTGACCTTGTCACCAAACACCAAACTTTTGTTTAACCAAAAGAAAAAAAAAGTAAATATCTGTATTTTTCGTTGCCTGAGGGAGCAGAGAGGAGGGGATGTGGGCGGCTGGGAGGAGGACTGACCTGTGAATACACACTACATTAAAGAAAATAAAATGGCATCAACGCTTCAGACCACACATGCAGAGATACAGTCACATAACAATGTAATCACAGTAATTGGATACTCTTTTGTATGTACATAAAAATAAAAAGACTTGAAAAGATAACTGGTAAAGTTATTAACATACTGTAGTAAAGGAAGAAAATAATTAAACAACCACCATGGATCATGTAGCATCATAATGAATTAAAATACATAAACCCCCAACTGTCTCTTTCTGTGAAAAGTTTACTCGTTTTTTTTTTTCTCATTTAGTTTAGATTGCATTGTCTGAAAAGGAGTTGAAAGGGGATGAAACGTGTGTGTGGCTTCAAAAACAGAAGAACGTGAAAAACTAAGTCGGTGTCCTAATTTGGAGGAAAGTATAGTTGATGTTCAGCTTCTCCTAATAAGAGTGAAGAGACTGCGGGTTTGCACAATAAACACTTAATATGTTTTGAGTTTAGGAAGCAAAGCTTGAAACACATAACCGAAATGTAATTCATGCACATGGAGCCATGGTCTGAATGTGTCCCAAAGACTCTAATAAATCCTGTATTAATGAATGAAGGACATTCAAGCACTTTTTGGAAACACCGGCCTGTTGTAAAACAGCCCTGGATGTGTTGCCTCTGGCAGGTGATGGAAAACACCGGTCATGATGTCAGTAGTCGGGGTGTGGCCCCCAGTGGTCGAACCAGTTTTCACTGACTTCAATAAACGTGCCACACCGTAAACCGGCTCCTTTACCAGATAACGTCTGGCTTTAAAAATGTCCGCCAAGCAACAGTACGAAGGTCTCGTCGGGAGGATTTTACTGTTGCGGTTGGTTGAGGTGAAGCTTTTATGTGGAAAATGACTCCAAAGATAATCATCATCATCATCATCATCATCATCATCATCATCAACAGGCGACTTGTTCTACCCTGTCAACATGAAGTCCACTGGATGCCTGTGAATCAATCAAGCCTGTCAATTGGATCAAGTTATAGAATAACTAAGCCTGAATGCTCTGGAGTAAAGAGTACAGATCTTTCTGAAAGATTGTGAAAATAAGAGGAAACTAAGACATAATAACAATGATACTAATAATAACAGCAACGACAACAATCATCATGATAATAACAATACCTATTATGATTATGGACTATTATAAAGTTCAGGTGTAACCTGTAGTTGTCCTGTAGGTGGAGACAAAGGCAACAATCGCCGCCCACCCGTCGTCAAGCAGAATGACGTCATTGGGCCTCCAGGAAGTAGAAAAACATCAACAATCCTTCCAGGTTCAGGCGAAGTGTCAGTGTAGTCCAGCAGTGAGGTAGCCAAGCCTCGTTTACGCCTTTTCCCTCTATTTTCAGTGAATAGTGTGTTCTACCATCTCAGATATGTCGTTGTTTGGTAAAATATTTGGAGGAGGAGGAAAAGGAGGAAAGGGACCGAGCCCGCAAGAGGCGATCCAGAAACTCCGAGAGACGGAGGAGATGCTAACGAAGAAACAGGAATTTCTGGAGAAAAAAATAGAACAAGAGCTGCAGATCGCCAAGAAAAACGGCACGAAAAACAAACGAGGTGAGATGTCAGGGCGCGATTTCCTCATACTTTCTACTCTTAACCATTGATTTCCTGGTCAACAACCCGAAGCTAAATGTTAGCACGTTAGCTAAGTTGGCTAACTTTGCCGATCCGTCGTAACTGTTGGCAGCTCCGCCGAGCGACGGTATCACGACTGTGGTAAACACCCCGTGTACATGTGTTGTTTTATTGTCTCCCGGTGAGTCATTTTATTGTCAATTACCCGTGACCCTTTTTCAGTCACGCAACTTTAACCATCTCTTTTACCAACATGTCTCTGGCGAACCCTTTTCGCGTTGTTGGTCCGAGGCCATTAAAAACAACCGAAAGTTAAAGGTGTGGCCGGCGACATGGCTGCTGTCAAGTTTCCTCCTGTAGGCAACTGGTCATAAATATATTGGCACAGTGTGTCAGGGCAAGGGTTGGATGCTGGGTCTTCAAAGGACGTGATATCAGCGGGAGAGAGGTGGGCGTGTTTTGCACCTTGGTCACAAGTCTGTGCTCACAGGTCCTACAGCTGCCTGCAAGATTACTGTATGAGACAATCATGTCAGAAAACAAATTGGGTGACCTATAAGATTGATTTTAATTGCCATCAGTAATGGCCCATGTGGAAACAAACTATCACAGAAACCATCAGACCAGATCAGATCAGATTCTGGTACAACCGCACACTGTATATGGGCACGACATGATAAAAACTTTTTGTTTGTTCGTGCATTCCATGGACAGTGTACCTAGGTCAGCATAACTGTAAATGTGACAGCTCCTAACCCTTGGCCATTTGTTTGATCGGCCATAGATGATGGCATTATAACACAGATCATGTAGAATGGGCTACAGTGGTAAGCAGTGAATCAAAACGTGATAATATAAAGTCTCTTTGCATTAAAGACTGCACAGTAGCACGTGTGGTTGTTTGTAAACCAAGGGAGCAGTAACAGTCACTACATTGTATATGCAGTAGAACCATGTCTCGGAGGTGGGAAGCTCTTATTGTGAAGGCTGTCTGTCCGTGAGGCACATTTGAGAGCAACATGGAATGTTTTTCACAATGTTTGATATTTTATCCTAAGATTAGTGTTAGAGAAACTCTTAGAGGGAGTCTAAAATGAAAATGATTAATAGTAAAAGGGGGGCTATTAAATTTATCACTATTATTACTTTTATATATGGGAACATTTTGGCCTGACCGTACTCCTGTAATGAAGATCATGGGAATCATGAAAAATAGAACAATCTGTCCTCTGGGACCATAAATATCCATAGTGTATAATGAGGAAGTTCTGGCAGTAGATTGTGTTGACCTGCTGGAGTTACATTTCAGTAAATGTAAAAGCATTGTCCCTGTACTTAGCTTGAATACAACACTCAATTTAATTATTTTCTTCTCCAGCTCCACAAAGACTGTCAGAATGAGTCAGCTCATCATGACGCTCTCTGACAGCTTTACTTCAGCCTATCAGCTGACTGAGTTAGTGGTTGTGATAATGTGTCAACTGTGGCTGAGTAATTTCTACTTTCCTATTTCTTTTGCCAAGTTCCCACCACAAGCTATATCTAATTCTCCCTGTTGTTCAGACTATGTCATGAACATGTTAAATAATTTGCATTTCATTTGTGAGTCCAGTCACAGGTGAATCACTTTAATTTCACAGAGCATCAGATTCAAGCTCCCATGACTGATTACTGTTATTTTTAAGGACAAACCAATCCCTGTGATGCGCAGTTTTACGTCACTCACTCACTCAATTGCATTTCTACTGTCAATCTGTCTTTGTTGATCCATTTCTCCTGACCCGTTCTCCCCATCTCTGCCTTTGCCTCCTCAGCGGCTCTGCAGGCTTTGAAAAGAAAGAAGCGGTACGAGAAGCAACTCGCTCAGATCGATGGCACGCTGTCAACCATTGAGTTCCAGAGGGAGGCTCTGGAGAACGCTAACACCAACACTGAAGTGCTCAAGAACATGGGCTTCGCTGCCAAGGCCATGAAGTCTGCTCATGAAAACATGTGAGAGCAAGCACCCAGTCACTGATTAGGTTCCACAGAGTTTGGCTGATTGATTGGACTGTAGTGAAGCCTGCTAGAAAAATATTATATTTTTAGCCCACTGCTTTTTAATTGCCTTCATGGGACCATAGGGAGAGTAGAAAAGCTACAGTCTGTTCTAAACCAGTAAAAAAGATAATGGTGAATATGTTTTGGGGCTGTGGTGCATTCTGTTTTACTCAAATTTGGTTTCTCTCCTTGTTGTTGTTTCAGGGACATTGACAAGGTGGACGACCTGATGCAGGACATTACAGAGCAGCAGGAGCTGGCCCAGGAAATCTCAGATGCCATCTCCAAACCTGTTGGGTTTGGAGAGGAGTTTGATGAGGTTGGTGAGAGTTTTTCAGAATCAGATTTTCATATAAACTTTCAGATTTTCAATAAAGTATCTTTTCAGCATGATCCTTGATGCTGCCTTACTAGGCTGGACATTGCTTATTGACTTCCCTGTTTCTTGAGTCTTTTCTCAAGTGGTGTTAAGGCTGTTGAGTGGTCTTATTCATAGATCAAACATCACTGCAGTTCATTGTATCCAGTCATCCTGGGATGGCAGAAAGAATGAATAGGTTCTTTCTCAATTTCTCAGTCAACTGACTTGAAGTATTTTAAATTCATTGTCAGTGAGAGGTTTTCACCAGACACACAAGATTACATCAGCCCAAACTAATTATTTTTTTTGTTTCTTTTTTTTAAAATTAATGAACATCTGTGCAAATTAACATGCATTATAGATGTTGCATGAATATTATGTTTGTCTACAATAATTATTTCTGTGTTTGTGTCTTTCTCAGGATGAGCTGCTAGCGGAGCTGGATGAGCTGGAACAGGAAGAGCTGGACAAAAACCTTCTGGAGATTGGGGGACCAGAGAATGTCCCCCTCCCCAATGTGCCTTCTACTTCATTACCTTCCAGACCTGGTAAGAAATTTTTGACAAACCTATATTGTAACTGTGTGCTTGAGGATCAGGATGATGGCCTGAAATCAAGCAGAAATCAGCTAAACATAACTTGTTTAATTTGCCTCTTCTTTAATTTCTGTCTTTTCACTCTTAAAGCCAAGAAAGAAGAGGACGAGGACGACATGGAGGACCTGCAACGCTGGGCGATGGAAGCCATGTAAACGCAGCATCCGCCACATCATGCCTGCATCAGAGAGGGAAGAGGACGGAACAAGGGGGAATGAATAGACTGATAGGATGTTGTGTATGAATGTTTTTGTGTGTCTGAGGAGATGACCGTCTACTTTATGTAACACTACAAAAAAGTGCAAAAACGCTGTTGTCTCTCTTTTTCCATCCCCTTCACTATCTAAATCAGAGAGCCCTCTGTGCTCAATAAAAATTAGTCAGTTGTGGGCTTTTATATTGAAAATCTACCACTGTACTTTGGCAAAATTACCTAATATTTTTACCCTCAATTTTAATACAATACTAGCACTTCGTGGTCCTTGTACTGGGCAGGGCTATTTCAGCATCGACTGAGCACCTACCGAGCTCATATTGACATGCAATATTATGAGCTCTGTGGTGCGATAAGTGAGCTTCTGTCAGATTAGTGTTATGGGCTATGTGGCATTGTTAATGTCACTAGATGAGGGGAATTTTCATGGGAGCTTAATCCTCAAATATCTGTTCTGACTCATATTTACCCGTATTTGTGGCGTTAAACTCGCTTTTTTCTTTGTTTATGACAAAAGAAATAATCCTTTGCTCCCTGTTTTTTTTTTTGTTAACTGCCCTTGAAAATAGAACAGCTGAGCATGCGCTGGATGAAGAAACTATGAGCTGTGTTTGCCAGAATCTGAACCTCGTCTTTTGTTTCAGGCTGTGCGCTTTGTACCTCCAACCCCCCACCACCCAACACACACAAACACTCCTGTCACTATTTTTGCGACCCCACCCCCACACCCACTCTGTCAAAATTCTCCATAGTGGTTCTTGTTATTTGGTGTAAATATCCCAAATATGTCTCTTTTTATATACTGTATTTCTGCCGTCACTGAGAGGTTCTGTTGAGGTTGTGTGAAGCATGCAACAAGCGGAAGTCACTATAACAGATCACAACACACGGCTAGAAAGAGAGATGTTTAACCTAACACTTTCATCCTGCTCTGTCTGTCTCTGTCTTTCTCATAAGGGTTTTTGTTTTAAATTGTATAATGTTTAAAAAAAAACAATAATAAACTATTGTCACACCTCATTATCTGCATCCAGAAGGAGATGGTGGTTTAGAAAAGATTAGCGTACGGTAAATCTACAACATCAGTGTTTGGAGTTTAAAAAGTTAATTCCTTTAGTTTTTCAAAGTCATGATGTACATTTTTTTACATAAAAAAAGGAGAAAAGCATAACACAAGGATGGCTGGACAAGCATGTTTGCATTTCTATGTTTTATTTATCCAGATGAGAATATTATTTGCAAAATCATTAAAGGTTTTCAATTCTTTTATTGTAGTGAAAGCTTTATCTTTTCATTTGTGATAACAGTGTATCCACAGAATCCATTTCATTATTGATTTATCTGCTCATTACCTTCTTGATTAATGAGTGAAACCTTTTGTCATTTATAAAGATTCAAAATATACAAAACCATCATAGTTTTTCTGAGCCAGAGATAAAGTGAAAGTCAAAACTCAAATATTTTAGACATCAACATTTTCTAAAACAATATCTCATAGTATTTTTACCATAGTATTTTACCATAGTATCTTTTATCAGGTAGCAATTACTAAATTATATATGTCCGAACAGTGGTAAATGGAAAACTGTGAGAACCTTAATTGATGCTTTAACTCCAACCAGTTGTGTCTAAACTGGGTTGACACGTGCTCACTCTGAATGGTACGAACTAAGTAATTGTAATAGTCCATAATTGTCAGATAAAATATACATAAAATAGACACGCTGTTTGTTTTCTGTTTGGACCGTGGTGGAACAGTTATATTACACTTCTACAGACTCATTATGGACATATTTACTAACAGTTTAGATTTATGCAACGTTGCTCTTGAACACTGCTCGACACGCCGTCGCGGATTTTTTACGTCGGGAAACGTCGACTTCACGCATGCGTACTGCTATACCACCGCTGATGCAAGACATTTTCGGCGCAGCGGTGTGGGACTGAACGAGGGACAAAAAGTAGCCAGATTTCAGACACTTTTCAAGCCGCAAACATGTCAGGAGACGAGGTGAGTCGCCGTGGGCTGTCTACCGTGTAGTCCGAGTCGGTGTGTAGACTTGTTGGGTGAATTTAGGTGAATTATCGGGTAAGATGGGTGTTGAAGATGACTTTGGGCCTCGGCGCTACTGCTCCCCCTCCCTGTCCGCAGCAGCTCTCACATGGCTAGAGCCGGGCTAACAACGGCCCGGCCGAGCCAAAATGAAAGGAATATGTAATAAATAATGTATAATTACACCACTGTGTCGCGACCTATCGGGTCTCGGAGGTTATTGATAATCACAGTGAGTCGCCAATCCACCATGTCACAGCCGCTGGGTAACTCGCATTGAAGAACTGAAGTTAGCTAGCTAGCTAGCTAGCGTTAGCCTGGCCGCTAACTGAGCTGCGGAGCTTGTGGTCGATTATTCTTAAACAGAAATAAGAAAGCCATGGGTTTATTTTGGCTCATTTACTAATTGACTTTATTTTAAAACATAGTATAAACAAAAACAACTGTACGGCCGTTATCGTTAGTAAATATGGCGAGATTTAGCTTTTCCTGTTAGCTGTATTCGACCGTTAAATCAATTTATCGTGATAACTGCAATGTGGCGATGAAAAAATTAGTTCACTACAAGAACAGGAGGTCCAGGTCATTCAGCTACAACAAATACATTACCGAAAAATCAGTCAGCTGATATATCAACAGTCGTCGCACCCAGGACGTCTCTTATTATTGCAATATGAAGTGTATATAATATAAAATGCAATATCAGTAATAATGTTTCTGAATGTTTGGCTAGTGTCTGTGCTGTGGAGCTGCAACCTGATTATAATCATTATCGATCAATGTGTATTGTTAATGAACAGTCCATAATATGACAATGTAGAAAATGTCCTGCAGTTTTCCTGAGTCCAGATAGACATGTTCAGGTTGCTTGTTTTATTGCTGAATGCAAACAAGAGTTTGTAACCAGGCAAGTTTGGTATATAAAAATAACAGTAACCTACTCAATATAGACAATGTATTTTCTGGAGATTGATTATTTGGTAAATGAAAAGATTGTTTCAGCTTTAGACGGTAATGGGTGCTGTTGAATTTTAATTTTGGGCATGTTACAAGTTGAATTGTGGGTGAAAGTAAGAGGCAAACACTAAGTAAATTGCCAGTGTTAGAGTGATAATAGACTCTGAGGTGATTAAAAAAAAAAAAAACCAACAGAATAAACAGAGCAGAGATGCTCTTCCGCTCTGCCTCATGTGGTTTTGTGTATCAGAAGACACAACAGTCACGGTAAAATGCTTTGAAAATGACCTACGGTGACACATGGGTGAAGCCAGGAAAGGATAAAACTAGTTACGCTTGTGTTTAAAACTTTAACCCACTGACTCACTGTGTGATGTAATGTTTCTGCAGTAGTCAGGGAGATCAGTTGATATCGGTCAAAAGGAAAGTAGGCGTCCATGCTGAACTGTAACATTGTCAGATCGTCTACACGGTTATTGACCCACTAATTATTTCTCACACGGGGAAAACCGGACACATCTGTGCCATCTTGGCCACTTCATAATTTTGTCAACAATCATAAAACTTGATTTATGTTTTTGCTCTTCCCTCAGATGATTTTTGATCCTAACATGACCAAAAAGAAGAAGAAGAAGAAGAAGCCCTTCATGCTGGATGAGGATGGAGGAGAAGGGATGGGAGGTGAAGAGGCTAAAGAGGTGGAGGCAAAGGAGGCAGAACCAGAGGCTGGAGATGACAAAGAGATAGATCTGGATGAAGACGAAGGCAGGAAGAAAGGTCTGAATGACAATTTTCTCACTGAAAATATACAATTAACCCTCAATGTTGGAGCAATCTCTTCCTGGGATTTTACTCTGCTGCTAATATGAATTAAAGTGGAGCTAATCTGAGTTTGTTTAATCTTCTCTAGAGCCTTCAGATGATTTGAATGACCTGAACTTTTTCAACCAGAAGAAAAAGAAGAAGAAACCCAAGAAAGTATTTGATAATGATATTGAGGAGGGATTAAAGGTGAGTGAATGCACAACCATTTTTTTCTTCATTCTCTTCTCTCCTCATCACTTGTTGTCAATTCTGTGTTATTATAATTATGTACCGTCATCAAATTATTAAATTATAAAGACAGTGTAATTCTGTCTTTATAATTATTTTACCTCAGCATATCCTGTTCCACTGTTACTGTTGCTTTCCCATTAGTCCCCTTTCTTGCCTTAACCACAAGCACACAGCCAATGCTCATCATCTCTTTGCTGAAGTTGTTTTTTAATTGGCCCAAACCAGGAGCTGAAAATTGAAGGGGAGCAGACAGAGGCACTGGAGGAGGACAACCTGGACTTAATGCTTCCCACCAAAAAGAAAAAATCGAAGAAAGTAGACTTTGATGAGGGAGAGCCATTGGAGAAGGATGACAGTGAGAATAAATCACCTTCTCTTTTACGTAGCGAACTAAAGAAAGGGGTATGTTATAATTTTTGTGTGATGCGTTTCCAGCTCTGGAGGATGATGAGGGGAAGAACAATGATGGGATCTCATTCAGCTCCTCCACGGGACCAGCCTGGGCCGGCTCAGAAAGAGACTACACTTATGATGAGGTAAGCCACCTGTGAACTCTGTCTCTCACGCACACACAGACAATCCATTCCTCACGGTGAGGGACAATAGAGGGCATAATCTCAATTTTTACCGTGTTTATGCCTCATAAAATTGAGCAGAAAAACAAAAAAAATTGTGCTGTCCTTTGCTTTTAGACTAGAGTGTGACTTGCGTTTAAAGGAGAGAATATATACATATACCCATTTGTGAGTAAATGTTAGACTAGTTACAAAGAGCATCTTTTTCTGAGACTCCTAAGCTGGTTTTCTTGTTTGTTTTTTATTTCTCATTATACCTCTTGTTAATATCCCTTAAGTCCCAAAATAATGGAAACTGTAGTTCTAAATTGGAGAGCATGATAATTCAGAGAACAGAAGAAACAGTTTGAAAATCCGTCAATGTAAACTTTTCTTACATTGCACTACCAAATTTTTTTTTAAATGACTAAAGCTCGGGATGTATTATTAGCATGGTTCTTATATTCCTGATATACTGGTGCTCTCCTCCACCCTTTCAAATGCCGATATTTGCATTTTCATGTATTAAAAACTGGTGATCATACAGACGAAAAAGTCCACAATTAAACATCTTTACGAGTTTATCCTGATGTAAACACTATCAGCTACTCAAACTCTTTGCGGCATCTCTGTGTCAGCTCCTGAACCGAGTCTTCAACATTATGAGGGAGAAGAACCCAGACATGGTGGCCGGGGAGAAGAGAAAGTTTGTGATGAAGCCCCCTCAGGTGGTCCGAGTGGGAACCAAGAAAACCTCCTTCGTCAACTTCACAGACATCTGCAAACTGTGAGCCTTCCACCTTTACACTGACCCAAACTGTTCCTGTTAGTTACACTAGGGGAGAGCGATCTGGCCGAAATCTCGCATCACAATTGTCTCAGAAAAATGACCCACATTATGAATTTGGTTGAGCTTGTGATCATGACTAGTTGCGCCTGTGGCTGCCTGGACTGAAAATCTGTAACTTGAACTGAAAGGCCCAACTCACAAATTGGTTATTTTTGTACACAGGTCTGTCTTGAAAAAGATCTAGATCAGTTTGAAGGAAGCACTTAATAAAAATATTAATATTAATTAAGATATCTAAATATAGCACTTTTTTAATCATATGATCTGTATCCTTCATCTGAAAAGTAGATCATATGCTAAAGTAAGATCCTGCAGGATATAAGATTGTCACATTTAATCTCACTTCATTTTTATATTTTGTGAAGTTTCACTAAACCCAAACCAGCTGATTCAAGCCTCGCAGTTCTTTTGTGAAATATAATATAATGATGTTTTTGTGTTACGTACTTCATCACAGGTTGCATCGTCAACCTAAACATCTCCTTGCTTTCCTGTTGGCTGAGCTGGGAACAAGGTATGTCTTTTTTATTCATATCGTACAGCTCTTACATATCACAAATGAAAAGAGACATCTATGTGCGCTGTTATTTAATTTGTGCCTTTTTTCTCTTCACAGTGGTTCCATAGATGGAAATAACCAGCTTGTGATCAAAGGCAGATTTCAACAGAAACAGATAGAAAATGTGTTGAGAAGATATATCAGTAAGTGGAAATAAATCACTTAATTGTAGCTGTTTTCCCAAATTAAGATTGGTTTTGTGCATAAACAATCTGTTTCAAAGATGCACACGCTGTCTGATTTCAGTCTTGGTCTGAGATGATTTATTACACTTTATCAGGATACTTAAATGCAACTAGAGCAGAGGCAGCTGTCAGATATTAAATCGCTTTTATTTGGTGTAATTCATCTTGTCTAAAATCATAAAATCTGCAGTTACAAGTGACAGCTCCCACACAATTATTTGGTGATGATGGGTTTCAATTTCCCATCAAAATGCCTTTAAATGTGACCCGTCTGCTCCCAAATAAGTAGAAGTCATAAAATACTTAAATACATAAAACACTTGAAGTTATTAATTCTCATCAATTTTGAGTCTTACTGTGTCTCAGGGAGTAAAATTGTACAAAGCCTTGTGTTTCTCTACGAAGAACAAAAGAACATCTGAAGGAATATAGAGTGAACTCCTCTGTATACTGCAGTGCTAATAACTGTCCTCTCACCTGCAGAGGAATACGTGACGTGTCACACCTGCCGCTCCCCAGAGACCATCCTGCAGAAAGACACTCGCCTCTATTTCCTGCAGTGTGAGACGTGCCACTCCCGCTGCTCTGTCGCCAGCATCAAGACCGGCTTCCAGGCTGTGACGGGCAAGAGGGCGCAGCTCCGCGCCAAAGCCAACTAAAGGCCACTGAATCTGGGCTCCCCCTCCTCTCTCGGCCTCCCCTTTCCCCTCAGAAGGGCTGGAGCTGGGGTCGGATGCCCCCTTGATTTGCTAAAAGGACTCTCTGAATCGAACTGCGGGAGGGTTTGGCTGTTGTTTAGTTGTGTTGTGGCCTGACCAGGCAGGGAGTGAGAGAGTATCTAAAGCTGACAGATGGGGTTCAGGCACTGTAAGCGGATGATGTGTACCACATACACTGTTGGGTGCATTTGATTTGTTGTCTTGCTGACCAACCCTCCACCTCCTAGGTTTCTTTCTCCCATTTGCTGTGATTCTTGGTTCCTACAAGAAAACCCTGATTTAACATGGCTTGAATCCTTCCACATTCATTCTTCTCCCACTTCACTTATATCAGACATGAATATTTCTTTGAATAAGGAATCCATTTCTACACGCAACCAGCCAAATTGGAGTTGGGCTAAATTGATCTGCAATAACAGAGTCTAGTTGCTTTGTTAATTGTAACTTTGTGGCTTCTTTATTCACAAGCTCAACATAAACTGATGGTTGTGTTTCTGTTTCTGGCCTCAAACTAAATCACAACTTCCAGTCCTGAATGTTTTGCCCCAGCTTATCAAAGATGAAAATCAAAGTCATGGCTCTGAGGTACATACAGAAAGATGTCACTTTTAACTAGTCTGTGACAGGCTCCTAACGCAGACCTCCTTTTGATCGTTTTATAGAAAATGACCATAAAGTCAAATTAATGGGGAAAGCACCTTCTCACTGAAGAATTTAAGGTTGTGTGTTAGACAAGCTGAAATGATGAAGTGTGTTTGAGTGCTAACGAGGCATTTATGAGCAGTTGTGTTCTTCGGTTTAGATCAACACAAACAGCTACTAGGCTGGCATGTCAGTCTCTCCTTACAGGTCATTATTTTCAAATGTGTTTCAAAAACTTCACAAGTAAGCCAGGATATGAAGGGTTTCAGTCCAATGATACTGGTTCTGTAATGATTTGAAAAGAAAGTGGATAACAAGGTCTGGCTGGAATCATTTTAAAACCTGGTTTTTACAAAAATAAAATATTCTACTCTCTCTCTCTCCATTACTGCTCTCTGTACTGATATCGTTACCGTTTTCTTTTGTGCATAAAACAACTGGTGAATCTCAAGCTAATACAACTCAAATGTATATAACTCTATTTGGTTTAAAAAATGAATCAACATGAAACTATAATATTTTGAGACAGTTTACTCGAAGGTTTGTGATTGATTACCCCACTGCAAGTTTAATTCTCACCTGAGAGCTGTTTGCAGCAGCAGGATGGTCAACATCAATCATGGTTGTCATGTTGATGCTACTTATATAAGTAGTGTTACTTGCAAATAATGCATTTAAATAGCAGAGATCTCATTTGGCTCATTAGGAAATTTGTTCTCTGTTCAGGAATCATCTACAAAGACAGTGATTATATATAATATAAATGAATCAAAGGTCAATAGTTTCACTCTGTATAAATGCCCATGTTATTTTGTGCAGTAAAATCATACTCTTGAATTTACAGTGGAACCACTGAGGCCACTCCATTTCATTTTAGTCTCAAAATTTTTTTATTAGAAAATTTGCACCACTAGAATATGCTTTTAAATTAAGATTAATTAATTATTTTTTGTATCTTAAATGTGCTGATCAGTTTTTGTAAAACTTTGTCAAGTGCAGCCAACTGTCAGTTTGCATAATATAAAATGTCAAAAACAATAAAAACCGACGCAAATTGGTTAAAACGTTTAAAAATGGATAAAGAGGAGCTTTTAAGTTGAAGTTCCATACCGGAAATGTCCCTCCTCAAACTTCACGCTGATTGGCTGGTTTGACGCGGTCGCTGTGACCGTCGTCTTGGAGAAGTTAACGGTGGTAGCTTCATTACCCGCTGCTGCTCGGTGGCGTTTTACAGCCAGGAACAGTCCTCAACAACAGCATTTAAAAAAAGAAAACATGCCTCGGGTTTATATTGGACGACTGAGCTACCATGTCCGCGAAAAAGACATTCAGCGTTTTTTCAGCGGATATGGGAAACTCATGGAAATCGATTTAAAGAACGGGTGAGTCTCGTGGACGGCTAACGTTTCCTAGCTGATGTGAGCCGCTCGTGTTAACGACGCCAGCGCCACAGTAACGTTGCGCGCTTTGAAGCAAATGCACTTTTATCTCTGGCCTCAAGCTAGTTTTATAAGTTTACTCGTTGAGTTTGTTTTGCCAAACGGACGGTTGCCCTTTCAGGGTGAATTATTCTCAGTTTTTTTTAACTTTGGTCTTGCCCGTGTGGCAAATGTCGCATGGCCAACATGGCGTCTTTGTGTTTGTGAAAGCGCGGTGCTAGCGGGCCCAGCTAACACTGCCTAGCCAGTTAGCTCACAACGCATGGACAGCTTGTGAACTGAATATGACTGAAGCCCATTTGCTATAACCTTATTATTAACATTATTAGTTATTAATCTATATCTTAACTGCTTTCACCCATCAGGTATGGATTCGTGGAGTTCGAGGATAACCGAGATGCTGACGACGCCGTATACGAGTTGAACGGGAAAGAGCTGTGTGGGGAGCGGGTGATCGTCGAACATGCCCGGGGTCCACGGCGAGACCGAGATGGCTACGGTGGGGGTTACTGGGGTGGTGGGCGCAGTAAGTGCAGTCTATTACAAGATACCCTCTCTTCCCCTTCCCCTTGGGGTGAGGTGTCGATGTGGACTGCACAAAGAGCTGTTGTTTGATTCATACTGACGCTGTTGACAGGTTTACAGCTTAAGTTTACAGATATTTGACCTTTTCAGTTGACTTATTTGTCAGATACACTGTCACGATTTATAGCCAAGCAAGCCTTGAATCCAATTTTACTGTGTTGCGTGACTGCACGTTTGTCATGTCTCAGATTATGTGATCTTTTATAGTTATATCAACACAAATAGGGATTAACTGTTTACATAGTGATCATAGTCATTATTGTTTGTATTAGTATGACTACATGGAGTAGTTCTTATATAACCAGGACTTATTTACATTCTTCTTGTTCAGGCAATCCAAACTTTTTTCCCTCAATCTCGTTCTATTGAACAGTTGTTCTCAGTTTCGACCATCAAGGGTAGGTGACCTGCAGGTTTTTGCTCCTCCCCTGTGAGCCGCACTTCTCTGGTCTGTGGTTCATTATTGGGAATGAACAAAAAATTGCAAGTCGGAGCCCTTAAACAGCAGCACTCTGTCTAGACTATAGAGTTGACAATAGCTGAGGTAATTTGTAAGCAGGGATTTCTTATTAAGGTTTGCAAAGTGCTCTCGGATAGTAATTGTTTTTTTGTTTTTGTTTTTTTTTTGGTGAGCCATATTTTTTTGAAGGTGTAAATATCCAAATTTGTTTGCACTACAGAACACAGCTAATCACAAATAATCACCAGAAACCTAGCTAGTGTAGTTTTAGTTTAATCATTAAGACTAGACTAACATTTTCTTGTGAACTGTGTATTTTTTAACTTTGGTATTATATATTTTTATATTCAACATTAACAAAAGTCCTTGATGTTTCAATTTGAAAGAGTCCAGTTGCGGGCTGAGGCTGAGAGTCCATTGAGGCTAAAGATGACTGGCTAAGATGACTGCCTGTCCCGTTTGGCCTTGGCTTTCACCTTACAATGTGTGTGTGACCTTTGCCCCCCCCTTGATCCTTGGCTGACCTAACCGGAAGCCATGATGACAGCAGCCTTTTGCCAATAGACCAGGGGCGATGGTGAGGATTGCCATTGGTTTTTATGTTGACAGCAAACATAAGTGGAACGGCTCTAGTAAAGAACTTACAATCAAAAGAAATGTTGTAAGTGGGAAAAACTGGTAAACAACAAAATTTCAGACTGACATCATCGGTCAAATAAAAAATACCATAAGACTGTATGTGTTTCTCGACACCGTTCTTTCTCAATTTGATCGAACAGTGTCCTTGACTGCAACCTATGTGGTTGCTTCCTTTCTGTTTGTGTTACAGGGTTCAGAGGTCTTGAAAGAACATCACTGTCCATTTGTTTATGAAGCTAAAGCATCACAGTGTGATGAACTGAAGTAAGACAGGCTTTGTATTGCCGGAAACAGATGCAGTGGTGTTCTTTGCAGCAGAGAACAACTTCAAAATGCTGAACAATACAAACTTTAAAGAGCCCATGCAGTGGCATAGAGATCACTTATGGGAAGCTTTGTGTTTGGAAAATGGGATCAGAGGAACTCCTGTCCATTATTAAGTTCAAATTCTTACCCCCTGGGACCTTTTTATCAGTGCCTTGTGATCATTTAATAACCCAGACCAGTAGTGATTTGTGTCTCGGCCATTTTAGTCGTTTCTAACTTTTTTTCATGTGCTGTTGTTTTTAAAGGTAGTGGTTACAGCAGCCGGAGCCGTTCTGGCAGGGATAAGTATGGACCCCCAGTCCGTACTGAGTACCGTCTCATTGTGGAGAACTTGTCCAGCCGCTGCAGTTGGCAGGACCTAAAGGTACAATACAGGAAAAGCAATTATTTGTCCTTGGTTTGGTTGACTGGTGAATTGTCACAATGATTAACACAGCTTGGACTGTCTATTATATTGTTTCCCTTTGAATTTTCTGCATCCACTAGGATTTTATGCGTCAAGCAGGCGAGGTGACCTACGCAGATGCCCACAAGGAGCGCACCAACGAGGGAGTGATCGAGTTCCGTACCCACTCGGACATGAAGAGGGCTCTGGACAAGCTGGATGGTACAGACATCAATGGGCGGAAGATTCGTCTGGTGGAGGACCGGCCTCGCAGACGAAGATCTTACTCTGGCAGCCGTTCCAGGTAGGAACGCTACACTGCTGCATAAATTCTTTTAACTTTTTGTTGCTTTGAGACAAATGTTGAATTACTTTTGCTTCTAAACTTGCAACACACATCTTAAGCAAGAACTGGCTAAAGGACTTGTTTGTGTTGTCTTCCTCAGATCTCGTAGTCGCCGCCGCTCTCGCAGCAGGAGCCGCAGAAGCCATAGGAGCAGAAGCTCCCGGAGTCGTTCCAGATCCCGCTCCAGGTGAGGATGTACATGATCTAGACACATTGAGTGTAAAATACTGATTTGATTTTAGTGAAACTACTGTCATAGCCCTGCGCCAGTAATTGATTAACTTAATGTGTCATCATAACTTCAAAACATGAGGTAAAGCGCAGGTGTTTCTTCTGTTACCTACAGGTCTCGATCCCGTAGCAACAAGAGACATCGTCATTCCCGCTCCAGATCTGGAAGGAAGTCTCGCTCCAAGTCAGGAGACAGCAAATCACGTTCTCGCAATCGCAGGTCACGTTCTCGATCCCGCAAATCCAAATCTCATTCACGCTCCCGCAAGTCTCAATCCCATTCAGCTGATCGGAAATCCAAGTCCCGTTCAAAGAGCCGCTCTAAGGTAAAGTCAGAGCGGGATTCTCGTAGTCGATCCAAGGAGATGTCTGGTGAAAAGAAGTCTCGCAGTCGTTCACCTTCCCCAGTAGAGAATGGGAAGGAGGAGCATGCTGCCAAATCTGCATCCCGCTCCCCGTCGCCTCAGGAGGATGACCGCCGATCCAAGTCCAGGGAGAAACGTTCAGCCTCACGCTCAAAGTCCCGCTCAAGATCTGGCTCACGATCTAGATCAGCTTCTCAGGATTAGTTAAAGATTTAGATAAAGGATGTGTTTCTCTTGTTGAGTTTGAGCCCTGTGCTGTACATAATGAGCAGTGTTGTCATAACGACGTATGCTTCCTGATTTGCCTACTTTTCTCCTTCAAGTGTGCACTTGTCCTTACTTTTATTAGAGGATACACATAAGTGACAGGGCTATTTTTGGAATCACTTGAGTCTCTGAATCATCTTCCCAAAAATTCAGCTTGTTATACCAGTCTGTTTTTTTTAAAATGAAAAGCTGTTAATATCTTAGTGCAAATGAAGTTGTCTTTATTGGACTTTAATATCTTGGTTTGCAACAGGTCTTGTTCGGCTGATTCAATCCACCACTGATGCCTGCATCAATAGTCAAGCATTGTTTGACGACAACTGCTTTCATTCGCACTCATTCAAAATGCATGGTTGTGGGAGAAAAGTAGCGTATGGCTGTAGCGTTGGAGTGGTTCCCCTTTTGATCTGCAGTCTCACTTGCTGTTCAAGGAATCATCTTTCTTGGTGTTGTCTTGCGGGACTCTGAAATGCAAGAACGGGATACGAGGACTTGCGCCACAGAACTGCATATTTACAAGAAAATGTTTGTATTTCTTGCATTGTAGGCAAACTTCTATGGTTCCTTTTTAACCCCTTGTACATAGACCCTGTGATCATTTAAAACTGATTTATTGCTTTTTTTTTTTTTCCTCCTAACCTTAAGCGGGTCATCTGTGGAAGACTTTCTGAAACTCTTGCTATCTTCAGTTCAAGGCCTCAAATGCTGTCTGTTTTCTTGGATTTCCTGCTTTGTTCTGATTGCAGCCTTGAGTCCTTTCAGTTTGTTTAAACTCGAGGGTTAAGGGTTTTGTCAAGCCTTTGCTTATTGAAAATGTGCGGCTAGTACTGGAGTTTTGATTTTTGTTTTGGGTTTTTTGTACTCAAAAGGTACATTGGTTCAAATCTCTTGAGGGTCTGCTTGTGGGTTTGTAACAACACAATCATCAGACTTAACTGAATGCAACCCCTCTCTCCATCTTGTGGAACAGATTTCGTATTTTTTCTCCATGCAAATGAGATAACAGAAAATGTCCTTTTTTTTTTTTTGTATGTTCAATTAAAGATCTTAATGAAAAATGTTGGTGTGGGGTGTTTTTGTGTCAGATCGCAAAAACCTTGACTGCAGTATCGACGTGACCTATATCTTGCTAATTATATAATAAATGCTCCTTCATTAAGGGGAGCTGCTCCGGGAGCGAGCAGCCTCTGCTTGGCACATTGACATAGAAAGCGATTAATATTTGAAGTGGAAAGTGGCGGAGCAGCTGTTGCAGAGCGGTTTTCCAGCGGAGTCGACAGCACTAGATTTATTTTCACATATCGACCATTACTGAAAGTAGAGCGGCTGCACTGAAGTCCTCGGCTTTATATTATAGCCGGAGAGCGGTGACTGTACTGTGAGTCCGCGCATGCGCAGTCGGAGCCCCGGAGCCGCAGGAGATCAGAGCTGGTAAGCCCAAAAAAAATCAGTCCGAAATGATCCGCAACCACGAATTTATTTCACATTTATCATTTTCTTCCAGTTGTAGCAGACACGTAGTATCGTTTAACCACATACGTTTTAAAGGGACAAGTGTCAGTGTCAAGTGTTTTTATCTCTTGATGTGAAACCGCTCTGCCGATATGGATAAAACCAACCACAAAGCTTTTCATCTGAAAAATATATGTTTGATAATAGCACGCGTTGAATTAACCTAATCGAGTTAAACACTTTTAAATTCTCGGAGAAGCCGCGCCGAGGTTAGTGAAATATGTGACATGCCTAATGTTGTTTTGAGGTGGAAATGTTGCGCTTTCATTTGAGATGTTGTCGGAATGGGTGACAGGGTTCATTTTTCAGTAAATGGGATTTTCACAGGATTTGAGACACTGCTTTTACACATTTTTGTGTTTGGCTCAAGGATTTCAGATCCTCCGCCATTTTAACCGAAATGCTGTATTTTAATGTGTGTGCGTGCACTTGGAAGCTTGTGTTTAAATATTGGTGTGTCACACATATCATTGGCTTTTTTATTCTAGGTAATGGATGTCTGTTTAAGTCACACGGGGTCATGGCTGTTGATGGAGGGAAGCATCTCTGCTCTGCCGCTTTGGCTTAAAATGGCACTCTTCAAAAAAAAAAAAATCTATATAAAAACAAAATACTCATTTTATGTTTTTTCAAGTTGGGAGAAATTTCAAGCAAATTTTTCTCATTTAGTTTTTCTTTTGATCGTAATCCATAAGTCAAGGAGTCATTTTGGGAGGAAAGAAATGGAGGCAGTAGAAATAAACGGGGGGGAAGCGTGGGCTCTGTGTTATAAGCTATATAATCATTTTTATTTGTTCAGAAACAGGATAGCACCAAAGTGGGCTCAGATCTCACATTATGTGCCACAGTCCCTTTCCAGTGGACGCTTTCCTCTCCATAGTGTTCACACCACAGTAATTCCCTTATAATTAATGAAAGTGCAAAGCCATTCAGATAAATCCAACCAATGTAAAAAAAAAAAAAACATTTTGAGGGGCGCAGGACAGTGGTTCTGTAATAACTCTAGACTTCTTATCAAATCAAGTCAGTTTAATTAAATAGCCCAAAATCAAAATGAGTGTGCCTCCATTGATTTGGACAAATAACCTCAGTCTGCAACAAATAAACTTAAAAGGAAAAAAACTTAGGAACAGCAAAGGGGAGGGATCTCTCTTCCAGGACAGTTTTAGATAAGACCTGGACCCCAAAACCACAGAAAAACATCTTGTTAAGCCGTAAACCTGTTACTTACTTACTTCCTTTTCCACAGAGAGCATTTCTTTATAGTGTTCATCATATTGCTCACTTTTCAGTGCTCTGGAATAAGGGACAGGGCCGCAGTTATGAGTGCCAAAGTGAACATGGAGGCTCCACCCAAAGAAGAACGCAGACCCTTGGATCCGTCCTCCTCATCCCCCAGCGAGGCTGTTCTTATCTGTGGGAGTGATGGTGTGGCCAAGAAGGTCCGGCCCCAGACCCACACCACCACAGCTCTTCTACTACCAGGTGAGCCCGGATCTGAGTGAGACAGTGTGACCATCTGGGTTTAGAGACACTACCCTTTAACAGCTTGTCTATATCTGCATTTACACCCCCTGCCAAAGTGTTGTTGAGCAACTCAATGACCCTGATCTTTTTTCAAGGAGAAAAACACTGAGGATGGAGTATTACATCCTAAGATAGTATAACCTTTAACTTTATTTAATTACACTAATAGCTAATTGGGTGGAAATGTTAATTCATTTCTAACTTTTTCCTATTTTCCTTTTGAAAAATCACACCCACAATGTTTCATCTCATTGACTGGAATTATGTCCTCAACCAAGGATCCCTATAATGACTCACTTAATGAAATCACATTATGTAAATTGAATTATAAGTTTAGATGATGGCCTCTTTAGAAACACAGATGTGGATGAATGAAAGGCCATTGTTTAGTGAAGTCTGAACTTCCCTTGATATTATAAACTAATGTAATGAGGATGCGATGTGACCAGCTGGTTCTTTGTATGTTATTTAAGATGCTACATATAACAGTAAAATTCCCTGTCATAGCTGAAGCAATTATTTCATTGGTTGACAAAGCAGACAAAGTTAGATATTGTGATTTGGATTTTTCACAATTTTATTTTGACATTTTATGGAGTAAATGATTATTTCATTGATTGCTTGAAGTTACAACTTTGTGTCTCATATGCCTTGGTATACTCTGTGAAAACGTAACATGTATGTATCATCATCAAGTCCTGCATTCATAAAAATATACGTAAAGTTAATATTCTTCTAAAATATACTAGAATTAAACACTAATCAGAGACAAGGAAGAGACAGTGTTCTTTGCAGTAAAGATGAAAATACAGATAATACACAACTATTAAAATATGAGGTAAACTTTCCATAAAAAGCACAATAAATAATTTTATCTTTTCCTTAAATGATGAATTTGCTCTTTCAGGTAGAAACTTCATACATCTGAATGTATTTCTCCACAGCTCCTGCTCCCAGCCATCAGAAGGTGGAGGTGACTCCAGCTGTTGCCGTGGGAGACGCAGGAAAAGGAGCCAGGGCCAATCAAACAGCCCCACCCACCTTGACCGCACAGGTGGGTGGGGCTTGTAGCATCGTCCACGTCCTAGAGTGGAAGGAGGGGATGGCCATCCTGCCCAGCAGCAACCTCAAGGTAAGTGATGTTTCTGGTGTTGTGAAAATTATACAGTGTTTTGTCCTGCTGCATGTTGCTGTAGGCGTGGCTGCCCAACCAGCTCCTTACAGCGTGTGTAGAGTTTCAAGCTATTTCTCACTTGGTTAAGGAACTTCAAAGATTGTGGTTCACTTGGTAAAGTCTCATTGATGTTATGACCAAAGCAATTAGATAAACTCACGTGTGGATGAGGTTTCCAACCTCATCCACACGATCAATTGCAGCAAGAAAACATAAACGGTGCCCATCAGTGAAATCAAAATATGGTACAAAAATAGATTTGCGCTGAACCGAGGGAAGCAATTTATTAGTGCATCAATGGTAAATTAATTTGTGATTATGTAAAATTACGAAATGTTAATCTAAAATGGAAACATCTTGGTTTTAATTTTTAGACTGTTGTTTATTCACTTATTCAGAAAATTAGGGAATAAAAACAAATGCTGAGTTTAACATTTTAGTTAATGTTACTTTAAAAAAATCAATTCAAAAGTATCGACACAAAACTAACCAAACTTGTGATCAATGTCATTGGCTCATTACGAGAATTTAGCCTTGAAGCTAACAGCTACATTTAACAGTGACAGTGTCTGTCAGCAGTTGTGGGCAGATTTATTCACTGCGACTGTGATGGAAATCTGAATAGGATGCTGTGAAAATACAGTACACCAGGTCCCATGTGCCCATGAGTTAATCGTTTGTGTTTTTCCCTCCATATCCAAACTGATGCATCATCATTCTCACAAGGAACCTAACTGGTCATTACTCAGCCTTTAATAAGAGTCTAATGTTGCACATAATGATGTACCAACCAGCACGTGGGAAAACTACAATGTGTGTTATGTCTTGGCTTTGATTGTAGGCGAGGACAATGTTTTTTCTTGTAAATCTTCACTGTTCATTAAAAAATGAACAAAAAGACAGCAACATAAACAGGACACTCACAGGAAGTACATAGACTGTGCCTTTAATACAGACATGGTGGGTGATTGGTTTCTAATCAAACAGCTTTTAACTCATAAAAACACACCTCATGTGACAGGCTATAACTTCATCACCCACCTAGTTCCCATTTACTTGTTAAAAGTAGAATTCAACACTTAACAAACAAACTGATCCTGTAGCTGCAGTAAATGTGTTGCTGTGTCCCTGTGAATCTCACATCTGGATTATGAAGCACTGAAGCTCACCACAGTGGGTTTCAGAGGCCACAGTAACAAAGCCAAATTATAAGATAATCAAAATGTGGTGCAGATTTTCTCACATTAAAAAGAAAGAGTTTAATGAGAATAATATCTCATTAAACAGGACCAGACGAGGAACCTTGAAACAACGGCACATTTTGTAAATGTTTGATAAATTGGGTTGAATAGAACATTTTGACAGGTGGCTCCATTGATGCACGTGTGTGTGTGTGTGTGTGTGTGTGTGTGTGTGTGTGTGTGTGTGTGTCGGTCTGTCTGTCTGTCTGTCGTTGTAGTTTTGTGTGAGTGATGTGGGAACGCTGAGCACACTGATAACCCCAGGGACCGCCAGCAGCACCACTGAACCAGCAGCAGGGACTTCTGGGAGATCCGTTGGCGCAGAAGGAGCTCCAGAAGACAAGCCAGGTACACTCACGGTTACATAAGGTTGCAGTAATGTCAGGGACTGAACACAAAACACCACAATTTAGTGAAACACTTTCACTTTGCCCACACAGCACTGAAAACATTTTGGAACCAGTAGATGGTGATTTTAATGCCTGAAACAAAAATAAAGATCTTGATATACGATATTACATATTGCAGCACGTACAGTATTTAAACAGTAAAGCTTTTGTATGTGCTGTGTATGCAGGTGTCATACTAGTTAAGGACTGTTACTATACATGGAAGCAAAGTTATTTCAAGTATGCCCTTTTCAATAATCACTTGTGTGTGTTAAGCAGAAATGAGTAATAATTATATCAGCTGCAGCAGAGCTGCTCACGATAAGTGAAAAAGTGCAGCTGCAGGTTCATGTTAGAAATATCAAACAGGCTTCACTCAGATGTTTGGAGAAATTAAAATTCAGCTGAAAAATGGATACCAGTAATTAATAAGTAATGGATATAGTCAAAATAAAAATAGAGCAGAAATACAGTTGTTTTAAATGTTTGAACTGTATCTTCACTTTTCACCTGTAGCCTTTTACCTAATTTATCTGCCCCTTGTGTGTCAGATGTCTCGGCGCCTGTCGGGCCCATCAGAGGTGCAGCTGTGGAGCCAGGGAGGCTGGTGTCGGTAAAACCTGAAGTCCAGGTCGGCCCGGGTCAACATAACCATGACCCCAGAGCTCAGAGGCCCTACACAGAGGAGCTGCGCAGAGAGCCCATCACTGACAGGTGTGGAAAATGTCTTCACACTGAGTGAACAGCAGTGAACGTGTGGCGCTGCAGATGTAGGTGTAGCATGTCCCTAATTTTCACTTAGTGGCTAACTGACTACACTCACATATGTTATGCTTGAGTTAAACAAACAAGCTCACACAGTATCACTGCACTGGTGCTGTCCAAGGGCATTCTGGGAAACCTGTCCTAGAGTACTGTAAAATATAACAAAGTCAATCCATGACCTATTGTTCCAGATGGAAACAAACGTAATGATAATAGAAAATAATGAAGCAGACCAGAGTCTGGTGATGCTCTCGACCTGAACACTATCTGTCCTCTCTCCACCTCAGGAGGAGCGTCGGGGTGGAGAAGGTGCCAGCAGGTGGGAGGGTCTCCTCCCTTAACCCTGATCACCTGAAACCCATGAGGAAGAGGAAGAGGAAGGAGTACCTGAGTCCTTCTGAGGAAGACTCTGAGATCGAGGGCACGGTGGGAGAGCATTGTTATTTTCATATAATATTCAGATATAAGTAAGATAACAAGAGATAGAGACAGAAATAACCAAATCTTCTCATATCTGATGTGTATGCTTATGACTTTTCGTGAGTTTTGCAAATGACATAGTAGAAAATGCAACTGAGGTCAAGTCAAAAAAAAAGTTTGTTCTTCAATCAATATTCAGCTGTTTTTCAGTGACTTTATTGAGTTTTATTACATGTTTTTTTAGGATGAGAAAATGGATGACTCTAAAGCAGACAACAGACACATCAGAGGAGGTTGGGCTACATTTGTTTTTGTTGGTCTCGTTTCATCTTTCATTCTTTGTGTCGCTTCTCTGCTCGTTGGTTTGCTGTACCTATATTTCCTCCCTTCCCTTTGGGTTCAGGGGGGAACAATGTATAACAACATATCCCAAAGTGATATAATGCATTCCATATCAAAAAGACCAAAAAGTTATGACTGTAGAATTAACTTCAAGTTGAATTGATGTCGAATCAATGTCTCTCTGACACAATTAAAAATGGCTTTTATTGTTATGGTTCTGCTGGATTGAATTTTGTTGTTTCATCCAAATCCTACGTATCCACAGTATCTTTTATTTTGTCCATCCCTTCCTCCTTTAATCACTTTTCTTCCCCCCCTTTTTTTTTATCTTTCCCACAGAGAGAACATTAATTTACAATGAGAAGAACATTAAGAACTTGGATGTTATTTTACAGGAGCAGTGATCTGTCAGCAGCTGCTTAGGGAATCTGTTTCTTTCCCCTCATGACCATAAAGTTTTCTTTAGTACGAGCTTGAGTTTCATTAATATCTTGTTGTACTGCATATCGTGCAAATGCATGAACTAATTGGAATTTTTGCTGAAGCTGGAGACAGTAAGACAGAGCAGTGGACATGGGCTCAGTATCTGGAGGAAAGCAAAGCGGTTGCTGCTCCCAACAAGCTTTTCCAAGAGGTATGTTAGAGTTTAATATCTAGAGTGTAGTGTCAGCCTGAGCTTGGGCTACATACACACAGGTTACCCCAGTATAACCCTTAACCTTTTACTGCTTTTACGACCACTTCAGCACCTCTAATATGACAGGAATGGTTCTGTTGGCATTAGTAAAAAAATAGTACAGCATTGTAAAGTTAGGAAATGAGAAATGTATTTACCCTGCATGCATCACTTTCTTCTGGCACAATGGAGGCAATGTCACAGCGTAGTTTTGAGGGAACTCTTAGAGTGGTCTCATTTTATACTAATTAATTTCTCTGAAATCTAAGCAATTCAACCCCATAACCTCCCCATGAGAATAATTTCTTGACAGTTAATTTTATTTGAATCTCTTGTGTATGTATTGTCTTTTATCCTGCATGTCCAGTCCCAGCGGGTGCCAAAAGTGAAGAATGGCTTTAAACAGGGGATGAAGCTGGAGGGCATCGACCCACAGCATCCGTCCATGTACTTCGTCCTCACTGTGGCTGAGGTGAGCCAGGCGTCCGTTTACACGGTCGATGGATCTTGATAGCCAGGAGGATTATTTAGAATTAAAACCAGCCCTCCACTTGCAGACTGCTTTGCATGCAGGAGAGGTTCAGCCTGGTGGGGCCTTCTCCAGCCTCCGCTCTCGTTCTCTAATGTATCATGTGATCATCCAGGTCTGTGGTTACCGGCTGCGGCTCCATTTTGACGGCTACTCTGACTGCCACGACTTCTGGGTGAATGCCAACTCCCCTGACATCCACCCTGCAGGCTGGTGTGAAAGCACAGGACACAAACTGCACACTCCCAAAGGTCAGAGGAGACAACGCTCTGTACACCAGGAAAAATCACAGAACAGAAAGTATTTTAATTGCAAAATTAGCTCTTGATTTATTTATGTCTAACCTTTCATGGGATAAATCTTCTCTTTTAAAGGAATAATTTACTATACAAATACTAATAAAAAATTGATTCACCAAACAATGTTTTTAAAACCCTAATTACCACTAATTAACATCTTATATCTCATTAATTTAATCCATGCAAAAACTCAGGTGTGAAAAGTTGTGTGTTGAGGTTTTAGAGTTAGGTATGGAGATTTATGTCCAGGCCTATTTCTTGGCAGGAAAACAGTCAGTTTAAAAGTGAATCTGCTCAGAAGTACTGTTTTAATTAATGCCTTTGTGAGGTGCTGGTAGGCAGGTTTTATTACTTCAAGACAGAATCAAGCTCACTGTTTTCCCCCTGTCTTCAGTCTTACTGCTAAGATAAGTCAGGCATATTTACTGTACAGATATGAGAGTTGTATCAGTTCTCCCATCTTACCCTGGACATCAAAGCTAAAAGTGCATTGTGTTGAATTATTTCTTTAAATCTTACGCTGTGTTCCCATCTACTGTATTTCTGTTTGTGGTGCAGGCTGCAAAGAGGAGGAGTTTACCTGGACCAACTATCTGAGAATGACTAAAGCACAAGTGGCTCCCAAAGAGCTGTTTGCCAGTCCTGGGAGGGTAACTGCTGCTATACAGTATAATATACGGTAGATGTATTATCTACAAGCATGAAAGGATGAGGTGAAAGATTTAAGCTTGGAAATACTCAAAATCCAAAAATAAAAAAGTTAATTTTAAATGATTTGCACCATATGTCTGTCTTAGAAAGCTTTTTGACATTAAGTCCTGATACAACACTGAAATCTACCTGCATTATCTGGCATTACGTCTTATATCTCTTTTAATAATAATTATAATAATAATTATTATTAATATTATTGTTATTATTATATGAGGACATCATGAAGCCATTTTTGTTGATGTTCACTTCCTTCTGCACCCTCATGCTTAATTCCAGCAGGTGTCAAGCTTCAATGTTGTCTATCTGTCACTGTTTTACATCTTTTTGTTGGTGAATTAATGCAGCAGTCAAACCACACGATTCATGTTTGAACGGTGCTTAATTTCTTTATAATTTTTTATAGACTGCCTCTTCTTTCTTATGTGCTGTTGTCATGTAATTTCTAATATTTTCGCCTTCTGTTCAGACCGATGTGAAGTGTGGTTTCGAGATAGGAATGAAGCTGGAGGCTGTCGACCGCATGAACCCCTCCCTCATCTGTGTAGCAACTGTGACTGACATGGTGGACGACCGCTTCCTGGTTCATTTTGACAACTGGGATGACACATATGACTACTGGTGAGCTTTAGGGTCTCTCTGGATGTGTGGACTTTTGGAAATGATTAGTTAATATGATATTTAAAAGCTATGGAGGGACTGTGACATGCTTAGAAATGGTTAAATGTAGCCTGAGGATAACAGAGTCATGGATCTCTTCTTATATTTCTTGCCTTCAAGAGAAAAGTAAGTGTTTTTTAAGGAAGCTCACTGGTTCACAAAAATTCCCTGAGAGCCCTGGTGTTATTTGTTTAACTTAAAGCCCCTACACATCTCAATGATAATATTTTTTAGGTCTTAACTTATGTATTTAGTTTTGCATTACATCATAGCTGTTTAATTAAAAACACCAATGTCATTGTGCTTGGCCTTCATTAATCTGAACCTTGGCCACTAAGGGACAAACAAAGAAACTATCACCCAACATATTATCGCTGTATAAAGTTGCTATGGCTAAAACAAAAAAAATTGCCCACTCAGCACATTCAGCAGACACAGACATTCACTAAAATTCATTCAAAAGCTGTGTTTGTGTTCACCTGATGAAACAGAGGCCGATATTCACTCTCCCTTTTAGCTCTTGTATGATCTCAACTAACTCCTTTAGGAAAATATCGCTGTTAGGTGCTCAACCACCTTCACCAGTTACTGTCGGCCTTATGCAGCTCCTTTTATTATATATGTATCACACATTATTTTCACCCAGTTCTGTAAAGCACAAACATTCATCAGGATAGTTACATCTCTACTCAGTAGCTACTCTCAGTCAACTACATCAGGACCTCCCAGGTCCTCAGGATGCTCGAATGTGGCTTCCATTAATTCCTGTTAAACTGTTAAAAAGTCTTCTTAACAATATAACATTAGTGTCTGACTAAATTCCTTTGCATTTAGAATAAATAAGTTGTGTGAAAATAAAAATAAGAGTGAATCAGCATTTATTTTATATAAAATATAATACATAATATTATATAATAAAGTAAAAAACACATACAGGATTTTGTGTTATGCAGCACTGTATTGTACAATATCGTTGAATGAATGACTAAATCCCTCATATTACAGCAACTTTTACCTGTGCTCAAAAAAGACAGTACTGAGATTGAACCAGACAGTAGAGGCGTCATAACCAAAACAATGAGCTAAAAGAGGCAAATGAGCTCAGTAGAGTTGAGGAGTGAGTGGTAATAGCGGTAAATGGTCTGGGTTTGTTATCATGAGTACTGTTACACATAGCCATTTGATTCTGTATTAATATAAAGCATTAAATAAGTATTAGCAAATTGCAAATACTGCTGCATTGTTGTAAGCTCACGCTGGATGTTGTGGTTGTTGGCCGTGAAAATATGCAGGTGTGATGCCAGCAGTCCGTACATTCATCCTATTGGTTGGTGCCAGGAGAGGAATCTGCCCCTAACACCACCCCAAGGTGACCAGTGTGTTCACTGTCAATCATTCATTTAATCATGTTCATAGTCAAACCTTCAAAACCAGCTCTGTCCAGTTATCCTTCAAGTCCTTCACATTGTTCTTTTTGTTCCTTTCATGTCTATAAATACTACACACTAAAAGTAGCGATGTGATTGTGCTAAATAAATACCTGAAATACATTTTTTAATTGGCTTTGTAGCACATATTTTAATGTAAATGCAAAGATTAACACACATTCCACATAGGAAGAATACTGGGAACCTGTGAGCCAGGTTAAAATGTGCTAGACGATATGTTTGTGATGAATATTTATGTTTTTGTGATGTAAAATAATTTTTTGCTGCACCAGATTACCCAGACCAGGGCCGGTTCTCCTGGTCTCGCTACCTGGAGGAGACTGGTTCTAAGGCTGTGGCCGCTGACTCCTTTAAAGTGGTGAGAATGAGGGATGAATGAATTTCTTTATTTAACTTGGTCGTTCTGTGGTACAGTTTACCAGAAAACAGCAGCATCTGTGTGAGAGTCAAGAGTAATTTGAAATAATATCAGTTACTTACAGAATATTTTGAATGTCACGACAGCTGACATGATATTTAACAGTGCTACTGTAGGAACTGTTCATTTAAAAATTTAGCTGTGACTTTTTCATAACAGATGCGAATGCATGTGACCTGTTGCAAGAGCTTTAAATTGGTATAAAACCACCTGAAGATGCTGTCTACAAACTGTAACATCCCTGGTTTGAGTGTTGCAGGTCTCTTTCCTGTCATCTCAGTACTGTAACATCTCCAGTGAAATACAGATAATGCCCAACACAAAAAGTATAAAAACAGAGTGATTAAATTCGATAAATAAATAAAGGTTGCAGTTTAAGGCTGTTCTTTATGGGATGTATGATTGAAAGTGTTTTCCTCTCATCGTCTGCTCTGTCTCCAGCGTGAGGCCCACAACTTTCAGCCTCAGATGAAACTGGAGGCCGTGGACAAGAGAAGTCCTGGTCTGATCAGAGTAGCCACAGTGGAGGAGGTCGATACTCACCGCATTAAGGTAACGTCAGCACTCAGTGTGTGTCCTGAACATTTAGGTATTAGTGTCTGAGGTTAATGAATTTTATGATCATGTAAAATGTTTCTCTCGCTCCCTCAGGTCCATTACAGTTTTAGCTGAGTGTACTTGCCAGTTGGGGCCTTAGTGCTAATGGCATTTATAATCGCACTGCAATAAGTGCTTAAATGTATTGATGTCACAATGTGCATCTTTACAAACCAACCCTGGAACCATTATACAGACTGGGCTGTGTGCATTTTTATTGTGGGAGCAAGGACAATACTTATGTGTTACAGCTCCACCCCTGTTAATCCTTCAGGTCCATTATGACGGCTGGAGTCATGTCTATGATGAGTGGATGGACTCAGATCACCCAGACATACATCCAGCAGGCTGGTGTGAAGCAACCAATCACCCACTGAAAATTCCCCCACGGGACCCCAAAGCACAACAGCCTCACGGTAACAGCTACAATACTTTGTTTGTGCATCATTGTAAACTGAAAGTCAGTTTTCTGCAAAATGCAAATCAAAATTATTCTTGAGCGTAAAAATATTACAATATATATGCATTTTGCATTTGCAACTGTTCGTGTCATTGTTTGCAGATAGATTCTGTTAATACACTGATTTATTTCCTACTTCAAAACTATCCTGCCATCATTTTATTCACCTTCCACCATTTATTGATGTTGACCTTTCCATTGATTCGTCCAGGTTGGGATTTTGTAATATCCTTTGAGCAATGCACTGATGGATTGTTTTGAGTATAGTTTTCTTGAATCCATGTATTTATATTACATTATATATATATATTCCATGTATGTTCTTGATATACAGGATGTATTATTAATATTATATATTGTCATGGCAGAAAAAGCACAGTTGTAAATCATAAAGTCAACAAAGGCTGAATTCCATGTAGCTGCTTCAATTATAGCGTTCAAGTGTTGTGTCATGGCTCACTGGGACACAACTGAACACAACAGTCATCATTAATGTTCTTATTAACACCTGTACTTTTCCTTAAGTCAAAATATCTGCTGTGAAAATGACCTCTGGGATCTGCATTACTTTATGTTACAAACATTATCTGATACAGTGCAGAGGGTCAGTGACCATCACCCTGTGTGTGTGTGTGTGTGTGTGTGTGTGTGTGTGTGTGTGTGTATGTGTGTGTGTGTATGTGCGTGCATGCGTGCGTGCGTGCGTGTGTGCTTGTATGTGTGTGTACATGTGAGGGCTCATCTGTCTGTATTTGTACATAGGAGTGAGGGAGCCTCCTGCTACCGGCCAGTCCACCTATCCGTCCTCAGTTCCCTGCAAACCCATCAGCCACCCCAGAACCAATAAGTACAGTTTCCACAACAGGTCAGAACTAAGCTCTAGTCCATTATAGGTCAATCAATTAATTCTTTATTCACCAGGACCAACCTTTGAACTAACACACCAGTGCCTGATATCAGTTTTGGGCCTTGAAAGACTTGAAATCGCAGGTGTTATAAAAGTGCACTGAGACCAGATTTCCATTTGACTTTGGGCCTCTGTCTTTGAAATAGGAAGTGTCCAACTCCTGGTTGTGATGGTTCTGGTCATGTGACTGGTCGTTTCACTGCCCATCACTGCATATCCGGCTGCCCACTGGCTGAGCGTAACCAGGGCAGGCTGAAGGCCGATCTGTCAGACTCAGAGTGTAAGAGGAACCTGTTCTTTGGCCAGAGGACCAAGAAGACCCATTACCGTGGCAGGTGAGGGTGTGTGAGTGCACTTGTGAGTATGCAGGTTTGATTTTGTCTCACATTAGTCTCTTCCTCTGTTTTCAGGATTGGTCGTCCTCCCAAATACAGGAAGAACCAGCAAAGAGACTACCAGAGTGAGTTTTCTAAATCCTCTATGCATATCCTGCAATTTTCTGATTATTTTGTGTATGAAAATAGTCAAAAATTCAGTGCACATTTTGACTTGTCGTAGTAAGAAGAGCAGTAGTAGTAGTCCAGGTCATCTAAATGGACTTGATGACACCTGTGCTTTTCCTGCTATGATAGATCATAATGTCTGTAGTGAAAAACATGTTTTTGTGTGTCAACCAATCAAGTTTTTGTTTGTGTGTTTGCCGTGAGACATGTCGTCAGAGGGCGTGTATCCGTCACTGTTCATGTCGGCTCTGAGCAGTCAGTCGGACAGGACCCTGTCTCTTTGCTGGGAGCAGCACTGTAAGCTGCTGCCCGGTGTTCAGGGCATACACGCCAGCCAGGTGTCAGCATGGAGCGTCGAAGAGGTCAGCAAGTATTATTTCTTACCTTCAGTATTTGCTTCTTTTTTTTTTTCTTTCTCCAATGTTTCTGATATCTCTGATTATTTTCATTGTCTGAATTCTGCATGGCAGGTCTTCAGGTTTGTCCAGAATCTAATCGGCTGTGAGGAGCAGGCTCGTCTCTTCAAAGAAGAGGTGAGTCCACCAAATGTTTGAGAACAAATATTAGATCGTTTCACACATGATCATAGTTTTTGAAACATGCACCTTTGCGTCACCATATAATCACATGATTTTGCCAGTGAGCGGTGATTGTAGCTACTTCACGATTGGTCAGTTGGGGGAAGCAAAAACTGTGTGGAGAGTGGGTCCAGACCTATTGTTACCTTTTAAGCTGATGTGACATTTTTTTCAGCCAACAGTTGTTATTTACAGATTCAGGAGACATGGCTCTATGTTTGGTTTCAGTTTGTGTCCAACGGGTGAATTTAAGTCCTGTATTCACTCTTTAGCTGGGAACAGCTTCCTGCAGCAGCCAAAAATAATGCTAGCAAGAGCAACGACGATGAACTAAAACAGTTGGACTGCTGGTTGTAAAACCAAAACAATGAGCCGAAAGAAGATCTGAGGGGATCTCCAGTCAATAGACACAATAATATTTGGCCAGACAGTGAAGCTGCAGGAGCACCCATTGTTTTTATATTTTTGCTTCATTATCACCATCTTTAAACTTACTCTTTGACTCTGCAAGTCAAAAGTTACATTCATTCACTGTATGCCTATGGTCAACAATGAGATACCACTGGATTCCATTGGATATTGGATTTCATGTGAAAATACAAGTATTTTTTTTTTCAGACAAACTCTGATCAATCTTCACTAAAACTGGCACAGATGAGCTTAAGACCAAGCCTCATAAAAGTTATCATGTGGATAGTAGATTTTTGAAAGCCTTTGTCGATCACAGCCAAATGTAAAAGTGTGGTGGCAAAACTGCAAAACAGGAAGTAAGGTCATATTTCAGCAACACTTTTATGCATTAAAACTAAACTGGGTACAATTAAAATTTGCCTCATAACTATTGACGTGTTTGTCTTAATATTAATATCACAGAAAGAACCCAGGTTGAGACATGGTAACTCATCAGGTTGTCCGAATTGATGTGGGGACCATTTAGGATTAGATCAAAAACTGTTTTATCGCTACTCCTCAGTCAAAATTTATTGTGGTCTCAGAGAAAAAAATCGTGATGATCTACACCTGTTGTCCACCTTTTCATGAGAATGACCAGTAACCTTACCACTGCTGTGTCTGTGTCTCTTCAGATGATTGACGGGGAGGCCTTCCTGCTGCTCACCCAAACCGACATCGTGAAGATCATGAGCATTAAGCTTGGCCCCGCCCTCAAGATCTCCAACGCCATTCTCATGTTCAAGAGCACAGACGAGGGACTCAAGTGATCCTGCCCTCAATCACAGGGGTCGTCGAGCCGCCAATCATCATGTGCCAAATTCATTCTCTTGCAGGGAAAAGACCCTGACCCCTTTTCCATGTGTTTGGTGTCCTGTACCCATCAGAGAGAGGGAGGGGGGTGGGAGGGGGGTGTTGATGTCCAGTCAGTCAGGGTAGAGGGTAAAAAATGGAGAGGTTGGAAGAAGAAGGGAAATTAGGAAATACAGATATTTGTTTTAAATAATGGAGGAATGTCATAAAGATGACAGGAAAACTGGTGGTGGGTGGATGGAGGCAGGTGAGGAGGAACATCAGAAGTTTTCCAACTGATGTGGGTGTGATTACTACCAAACCACTTAACATCACTTGTTTTGAATATACAACTGTGTTACTTGCCTCTGGTTGCCTAACTGTAGATTTGGCATCCTACTGCCACTCAGTAATCTGGACACATGGACATATAATGCAACCTGTAACACAGGTCATGTGGAGCTATGCTCACACCACCTTCCACAGGTGGACTCATTTTACACCCATGACCAGAGTACTCCCAGATCTGGACAGAAGCATTGGTTAAAAATACTGAAATACCAGATTTACTAATAAGATCTGAGGAAAATATAAAAGTCAACTAAAGCTGAAGAGACTGCACGCAGGGGGAAATATACATAAGAAAAGTAAGGAAGAGGACTTAGATGGAGTGGCTGAGGCTCCGTGAGGCTCCTACAAGCTTCACATTTTGTGCAATAACAAAAGTAAAGACAGAAGTACTGTATTCAGTAACACTTAATATTACAGCTCCTTAATGTTATCAGGCTAATTCTAATACTTAAACAATACAAATGACATAAATACGATGCTTTGCGCAGACTGTCTTCTCAGAGAAAACCTTGACCTCAGTCTGGGTTTCCTGATTATTTCTGATTTAAGTTTTACTCATTTGTGTTCACTGTCTTGAAACTCTCCACATTGTTCTTTCTCACTGCACTGTTAATGTGAAAACACAGGAGCTGTAATTTAAAATGTTACCCTCTGATCAAGAATCTGAGTCAGAGAACAGAAGCAACACAGTGTTTTTAGTTTTTATCTCTATATGCAAAAGAATTATTTTTTAGCAATTCTTAATAGATGAAAAATACATTTTGCATTGGCATTTTAGCACAACTGTGAAAGCCACATGGATTTCACACATTGATATTCCCACACTTGGTCACTAGAGAGTGCAAAAATCCACATTTTAGCACTATAAACATGGATTTGATATCTAGTCAATGGAGTTCTCTGCAGTTTACATGTGATGGAAACTCCATTCACAGAGTGTTCTTTGAAATGTTTACATTTTATGTCAGAATAGCTAAAAAAAATATTGTATGGATTTGATAATGTGAGATGAAAGTTATTTTACTGGAAAGTTTTAAGGGCTTCTGGATCCTCGAATTTGACTTCTCTGTGTGTCTCTCTGGTGGGATTTGTGTATGCGCGTGTGTGTGCGTGTCAAGATAAAATGTCATTCAATCCACATGAATCAATAAACGTCCAAAGCTGTCTTGTCTGATTCAAGTCTCTGCTTGCCTCATATGAGGGATCACACACACACACACACACACACACACTGCATTTACTGTGCTTGCATAGGTGTCTTCTGAGCACTGCACTATTGACTATAAACTTACTTTGCTTGTATCTCATCCCCCTATTGACCATATTGTCGTCAACAGTTGGCTGTGGTGGTGGCGGCTGCTCCTTTCACGCCTTTTTTTACTCTCACTGCTTATCTTCATGTTCCACTGCAGCTGATAACCTGCTGCTGCAGCCTAACACAGCAACATGAAAGCACACAGAAATGAAAGTGCTTGAATGCCGGGTGATAAATGTTTTCCACGGGAAGGTACAGCAGGTGGGTATGATTCATTTCTTAATCTTTGGGAAAAAGGAAAACAAGAAGACTACACATTCTGGCTTTCATAAAAAAAAGTGAAACATTGCCGAAAGTTTTAAAGTCACTCTGCTAAAAATGTATTTTTCTTATTGTTATTTCACTTGTTGGGTTTTGAGCTTCACTGTGCATAATATGAGTGTGTCGCTGTTTTTACATTACTATTTTATACTATTTTACATTATATATTATTATTAGTTTTTAACATGCACCATGTAACATGTACTTTTCTCAAAGTTTTTTTTTAATATTTGAACAACAACAACAACAAAAAAATAAACTGGATAAATGAAAAAAAAAGTTATTTCAAAATAACTGCAGGAGCAACGTCACTGTACTTTCCTTAAAATCTGTAAATATATTTGATTTTAGACAGCTCTTCGTGTTTATGCCACAGGCAAAATAAATTGCATAAGTGAAAAAAAAAAATGCTCTTGCAACCCGTCTTATTTTGAAAAAGCAAAGCAGAGTCTGAAAGTTGACTTGTTTTAAACTGTTTTGCACACACAGTCACCGGCAGCCTGAAGCCTTGTTTGCTCCGCCTCACTTCTAAACTCTGAGACTCTTCATCAATGATTCACTCTGTTGAAGTTGACCTTCCTGAACTGACCTCAGACCAGCTCCAGCAGCTCTGACAGCTCTGCTCCGAATCTCTTCAGTGTCCTGAACCGAGCAGACTGCCTGCACACTGACCTCCTCATCCTCAGCACACAGGTCAGCAAAGTGTATTGATTTCACTCTGGTCCTCTGATCTATGTGTTTGATGTCTGACATTGTTTTCTGCTTGTATTGTAGTGGTGTTTTTGAAAGACTGTTTAACAGCTTTATTGTGCTGCTGCAGTTGAATGTACTTTAACACAGACGTGATATCTGTTGTTTATGTTTGAGTGTTTATGCTGACATCAGATTATTGATCTTCCTGGTATCATTATTAGCTGTCTGCCTTTATTGGAATTATGTTTGTTTTTTTTGTTGAATCTTGAATCGTATTGAGATACGAATCAACAACAAGTTTAACTTCCTTTTCTTTATTAATGGAAAGTCATAATACTCTTACAAAGGCCCTGTAGTAACTGGATAGTTTATGTTTGATTTGTGGCACTGTTCCCTGACAGGATTTGTTCAGATTATTCTTGTTTTGTGGCTAATGGATCTTTCAAGACTCTGAAAGAAAGCTTTTCTTGTCTGATTTTTGTTTTTTGTTTGGGGTGATTTTGTGATAGAGTCTCATACTGGCTCTGAGGAATAGACCTTTGGACAGAGAACAGCTGTTTATCTAAATGTAACGTGTTACTTGCCTGTGGAAGATCATTGTTATTGAAAAGATGGTCAACGTAATTTCTAACTGTGCAGTGCGTAATCACTTTAACTTGCTGACATGTATTTATCAAGAAAACATTCCTGTTAGGGCCCAGATTTGTTCACCTTGACTTGACAAGTCTTGCGTTTTGACTTGCATGTGTGTTTATCCAAACTCCAAAGCAAAAAAAAGTACTTTATTATATTATCTTATTATATTCACCTTTTTGAATTACATGTAAATTAACACTCGTTTCCTGTCACTGATGGTGACAGGAATGGTATTGGTATGATAGTGTTTTCTTCAAATAGCTCTCAATGTGGGAAGATGTAAAGCCATAAACATGCGAACAATTTGTGAAATTGGATCATTTCAAACAATTTAAGCAACTTTAAACAGGGTTCAAGTCTTTTTGTCAGGTGCAGGGGATCAAAAATGCTTCTTAAAATGAAAACCCACACACTGTCCTTCCCTCATCTCACTTTATTATCCAAACCTTCCAGTGTTCCTTTGGTTTAGCTACAAATAATATACAGGACTTAATTAGGACCCCAGGGGTCCGTGTGTGTGTGTGTGTCTGTGTGTGTGTGTGTGTGTGTGTGTGTATGTGTGTATGTGAGAGAGAGAGAGAGAGAGAGAGAGAGAGAGAGAGAGAGAGACCTTGGTCATGTCTAATGTATTTTTTGACAGATATTAGAGTGACACAGCAATGTTTACCCTGTAAACATGTTCACTGATACAGTCCCTCCACACACACACACACACACACACACACACACACACACACACACACACACACAC
>CM076651.1:17815745-17915095 GCA_038496675.1 Rachycentron canadum
AAATAAAAAATAAAAAATAATTAAGATGTGTATAATATATATATATATTTTTTTTTTTTTTAAAAGCTAAATAGAATAAACTAATCCAAACTGCAACACGCAGAGAATATAAAGATGTAAAGCATTTCTACAGCTGAAACACTTGAGGAGAGGAGAGAGAACATTTCCTTTCCAGCAGTGGAAAAGATAACACTAGAAAGTCTTGTCTCTGCCACTTTGTTTTCTACTAAGCTAGCATGCTAACCAGCTAGCCCCAGCGTGTCTGGACATTTTCAGATAGCGAGTCAGTGTAGCCTCCAGTCTGCCCTGACAACGCAACTCTGCTCAGAGGGAACATTATAGCCCCGTGTATGCTTACGACGATGGCGGCTGACGTTCTTGTCAGGCGACAATCACCATCACCCGTTCCCAACACATAACTGCCTTTGGCGGCAGAGAAAACTTAAAAATATCCCCTTTATAATTCTTTTGCAGTACACTAAAAGACCAGGATATGTTGCTCCACAAACCACCAGAGCAAATATACTTCAATGCACAGTATTAGAAAAGTCTGCTTTTTGTACGACTGCTATATTTGTGGGATGTAGCCAGTGGCCACATCAGAGTTTTGTGGGTCCTGTCACTGAGCCTGAAGGGAATGTCAACATGAGGAGAAACAGTTTCCTCTTGGTTTGTCTGGTTAAATGCTGCTTTGTCTCCTCCTCTTCCCCTCATGCGCCACTTTCTCGTGATCCTATTTCTACTAACATTTCCCTTGTGACTTCTGTCTTTGACGCCTACACTCTTTACTCTCCACCTCCTCTCATAAATCTTCACACCTCCTTCTCACTACACCCCCTCCTACTCATCCTCCACATTCCTCCTCATCTTCTCTCAATCTCAACATTTTCTCTCCTCTGAAGGCACAAATGCTTTAATCTTCCTAGAAGCAGCTTCATCTTGTTAGCGCCCTGCTGCATAGGCTGTTGAGATTTATCATTGTGCATTCACCTTATTTCATGATGTCCTGTGCCATCCAAGATGCCAAGTTGGTGATGTTGTAAAGCCACTGGGTAAAAAGTATGGTGGAAGAAGAAGAAAAGCACATACAAATAGACAAAACACAAGCAAATTCAGAAAATATCTTCATCAATTCGACAATACATGCATTGCGCAAACACAAACATGCTGCAAATACCCACAACACACTGGAAGTGTTTGGAGTGCTCATGAACGCATTCAGTCACCATGAGCTGATTTACATCCACATATCTAGAGCACTTCAGTGAAGATATGCACGTAACACTGTCCCTTCTCTACCTTTATTGGCTCACTCCCTTTTCTCTTGTGTCTCTTTAGCAAAAGAACATAATGGCTGAGAGAAATGTGCTGCTGAAGAGTCTCAAGCATCCATTTCTGGTTCGGCTCCACTACTCCTTCCAAACCCCAGAGAAGCTCTACTTTGTCCTTGACTATGTAAATGGAGGAGAGGTACATGTCTTAAACTACAGAAGTAAATATATAAACATGAATAAATGAATAACATGAATAGACTAGGTATAGACTACACTATGAAGAGGAAGACGCTCTACTGACTTTTTAAAGACAAGCTATAATATCACATTTATTTGCCCAAAATAAAGTACTCAATCAATAAATCAGAACCATCAGACATGAAGTGTTTCACATAATAAACAAGACCATTGTTGACAAGATCAGCACCTTGTAGACTTGAGTAGTTCAACACTTTGGGAAATGTTCTGCTTTTTTTGCTGAAGATTGATATGACTCTCACATCTGGTCAGTAGGAAGAAGGTCTAAATATGAAGCTACATCCGGCAGAAGATGAACTTAATTTAATTTAGCACTGACCGAAGACCGAAGTTCACCAATGAATATGTTCTATTTTGCTTATTAAAATTATACAATAACAAAACAAAAAAACCTTTGAATAGTGACTGGCAAGTTCTGTCATTGATTCAGTCTTTATGCTAAGCTAGGCTAACCAGCAGCAGATGTGAGATGCAAGAGAAAACAACAACAAAACAAACAAGTCTAGACTATTATCTTAGACCAGAAATTCTCAGGCCAATTGTATTAAAACTGTGAATACTTTATTTAATTCACTGTGCTATGGCTCTTTAGGTTAATAAAACTGTTAAAGTAATATAAAGTTATCCTTTATTTACTCATATCAAATAAAAGCAGACACAGTTTGATAGTGTACAAAAGCTGCTATGCTGATGCTTTGCCCCAGAACATGGATGAATTAATTTAAATTAATATTTAAATGAATATTTAGTTTTGCTTAATATGTTTGTATGTATATGTAAAAAATATTCTCCTTCCCTCAGTCAATTTGCTTGTCTGTTCCTTATTTCTCTCTCCTCTATCAACTCTTCTTTTATGTCCATCCATCCATCCATCCATCCATCCATCCATCCATCCATCCATCCATCCATCCATCCATCCATCCATCCATCCATCCATCCATCCATCTCTCAGTTGTTCTTCCACCTGCAGAGAGAGAGATGTTTTTCTGAGCCCAGAGCGAGGTTCTACACCGCAGAGGTAGCGAGCGCTATCGGCTACCTCCACTCTCTCAACATCGTTTACAGGTCAGACCAATAGAGTCATTCATACACGCTCACATATTTCCCTTAAAACACGAGATACATGTACAAATGATTGATTTATGCTTTCTACACTGACAGTCTGCTCATTCATGTTCATTGTAGGGACTTGAAACCGGAGAATATTCTGTTAGACTCTCAGGTGAGTCACATTTTTCAGTGACTCTAGTACTGAACTCTAAATTTGTATTTGTCACTATTGTGTGAAGAAAACCTGCGTTTGTTCTCTGTGTTCAGGGCCATGTGGTTCTAACAGATTTTGGGCTATGCAAAGAGGGTGTTGAGCCAGAGGGGACCACCTCCACTTTTTGCGGGACTCCAGAAGTGAGTAAAAAATACATGTATGATTAGGAAAAGGACATGAGAAAGCCATACACCTACAAGTGTCTGAACATTTTGCTTTTTTTGTTTTACTAAATTGCAGTGTTTTTACCAAAGTTACCAGTTTTTCTTTTCCGTCCAACTCTCTGTCTCCAGTATTTAGCTCCAGAGGTTCTTCGTAAAGAACCATACGACAGGACAGTGGATTGGTGGTGTCTGGGAGCAGTACTCTATGAGATGATCTTCAGCCTGGTATGTGTGTTTGTTTTATGGGTTATGCCTTTTGGAAATATAGAGCTATGATTTATCTTGTGGTTGACATTTAAAGCAACAGTTTGCATTTTGGGAAGTGCAGTTATTTGCTTTATTTGAGGGGATGATGTAACGATTGGTACCTCTCCCATGTCTGTATGCTAAATACAAAGCAGCATCCAGCAACCATCTAACTTAGTCTACCATCATCACCAAATCCCACTAATTTACTCTGAAGGATACAAAAACTGAAGGGTCTGAAGGGTATCAATTGTTTCATCAAAATCTGGCCAAGAAAAGAAAGAAGCACATTGAACGAGATTTAAAACTATTCCCTCAAACATGAGTGTGGTGTCCTTGGAGAGTCTTGGGATCATGATTATAGCTATAGATTGACCTGATGGTGGTGCTGGAGGAAAGAGGATTAAAAAATAAGAATCAAATATGAACATCCTAATGGGATGTTCTGAAAAATAAAAACTTGTGGTCTGTATTGCATTTGTTTGCACTTTGATAAAAACATACAACCTGTATATTCCTAATAGTCACCATGAATAATGAAGTCAAACATTACACAAGAAAACTGTTACTCTTAACAAGAACTTCCTTACAAATATATCTAGAATTATCTATTATATATCTATTATTACAAATAATATCTCTTCAAACTTCAGGTTTGCATTATTTTATAGTGCTGACGTCTGTACCGGTTTCTTTGCTTCAGCCTCCGTTCTACAGCCGTGATGTCGGTGAAATGTACGATGGGATTCTCCACAAGACTCTGCCACTCCCTTCAGGGAAATCTGAGGCTGTCTGTTCCCTGCTAGTAGGTCTCCTGCAAAAGGACCAGCACCGGCGAATCGGGGCCATTGCTGACTTTGTGAGTGTGTTTTGTCATTCAACTCTAGCAGCACTTTGAAATAAGTGGGTTCCCAGACAAGACATAAGCCTGGTCTTAGACAAAGGGTATTTAACTGAGTACTAGGCTTTATTCCTGCTAAAAAACATTATTTAGGGGGACTTTTCCCAAAAGACAGAGTCTTTGACAAAATAATTAAAAGAAATTACCTCACCTCCCTTACATCCACCCACCCATCTATTTTCTGCTGCTTAGGGTCTCAGCCACCCTACAGGGCAAACTCATTCTAGCCACTTGTATCAGTGATCTCTTTCTTTCAGTCACTACCTAAAATTCATTATAGATGTGGGTCAGAGCAAGGTTCAACTGGTAAAATTAAAAGCTTTGCCTTCCAGTTCAACTCCCTCTTCACCTCAATGGTTTGGTACAACACCTGCTTTACTGCTGACACTGCACTGACCTATCCTACCCTCACTAATTATGAAGACCCAGAGAAGCTCTTTCACTTAGGGCAGAAACTCCACCCCAACCCAAAAAGCCAATCTACCGTTTTCTGGTAGAAAACAATGGCCTCAGAGATGGAGGTCATGACCTTCATCCAAGCCACTTCACACTCAGCTGCAAACGGCCCGGTCCTGGTGGTCCTGGTCCTGGTCGTGGTCTAATGAGGAAAACAGAATCATATCATCTGCAAATAGCAAGGACTGGACACATTCCTTTACCTGCTGCACCTTGAAATCCTGCACATGAGAATCACAAACACAATTGGTGACAAGGAACAACCCTGGCAGAAACACCCACGATGAACATGTTTGAGTTTCTGCTGAGGACATGGACACATCTCCCACTTCTCTTATACAGGGAACTCGAACCCCATATTCCTGCAGTTCTCCCTCAATATGGGACCCAGACGAAGGCCTTCTCCAAGTCCATAATGCACATGTTGACCACATGAGCGAATTCCTCTGACGCCTTGAGTAGTGTTGCCAGGGTAAAGGTGCCCTTTATAGTGCCCTGAGGTGTGATGCAAGCTGGGCAGCAGGCCAGGTTGGATGTCAGGGTGCACTGATCCCTGACTTTGTAGACTAGCTCGTAATTTCTTTCTCTATCTCTATATTTATTCTGTGTGGAAGTGTGCCTGAATTCTTAATAGGAAGAACGTCAACACATTTCACATGTTACTTTTCTTTCTTTCTTTCTAGTTAGAAATAAAGAACCACACCTTCTTTTCTCCAATCAACTGGGATGACCTTTACCACAAGAGAATAACTCCTCCTTACAACCCCAATGTGGTGAGTTCTGTGTGGGTGCTTCTTTGTGAGCTCTAACTGTCCTTTCATTTCTTTCATATCAAGTCTGTCCCTGCTGTCTCAGACTGGCACAGGAAATTTGACAAGACAGGTGTCTCAGTTAAAAAACAAACAAGCAAAAAAACATTTTGAAAGTTGCTGGATGGTAGACTTGTTTGCTGTGGAGGTGTTGCACGTGCAGACGCAAAAGATGGCAAAACAAAGTATATGTCAGCGGGTAGTAGAGAGAGCAAGTGAGCAAGTAGATCAGCATTTATGGTGTGGAAGGATCAGCTGCATCAGCTGATGACCTTCCTGTGTCAAACCAATTGCCTTCAAAGGGTGTCCTGGCCAACCTCAGAGACAGCTGGAGGGACGTTACACTGCATTAACACTGTGTGTCCCTCATTGTGGACAAAATATTTGAGAAGGCACAGAGAAAGTCTCTGTGCCTTCTCAAATATTTTGTCCACAATCATTGTCCACAGTCATTTACCCTACCTCCAGGGGTTTCTCACCCATAACAATTTTTCAGTGTGATCAGCCAACATAAGCCACTCTTCTATTCTTGTCTAAATCTCAGACGCTTCGCATATTTTCTTAAATCTCTTTATCCTCTCTTTCTCAGATTGTAATCCAAGCTAATTTCTTTGACTCTTGTCATTCGTGGTCAGGTTTCTCATCATGTTTGTCTAAAAGGTCCAATATAGGCAAATTTACAGGTTGAAGTTGTGATTTTCTGCTGTGTTTTTCTCTTGAATATCTGTCAATAACATAATTTGAGGTTTTTATAGCTGAAAATCTTTTTAGTCAGTTCAGTCACATGATTGGAAAACAACTGGATTTGAGTGTAGTCATTATTGTTTATAGAATTCTATCATTATTATCTTAAAATTAGCACATTGTTATTATTGGCTGAGGTGGTATAAATGGAAAGTAGTATGGGTCAACCCTAACCTGCAAGAAACCATAGCAACAATAATGTTGACTTAAACGTTTAACAGCCTACAACAGAGTAAGCAAACTGCCATAAGACATGTCACCTCAATATGTAAATATCTACTCTTTCAGAGAGGCCCGGCTGATACACAGCATATCGACCCAGAGTTCACCAGAGAAATGGTTTCTAACTCGGTCAGTCGGACCCCGGAGTTCAATGGCAGCACTAGCTCCAACAACGCCTTCAATGGTTTCTCCTTTGTGGCTGGTGAGGACAGCTATCTGTGAGACACCAAGATCCTGACAACAGCTCAAATAGAGTGATCACACTTCTTTTGAGTTTAGCTGTCATGAGAATAAGAGTGTTCTTGTGCTGTTGTAACCATTACAGAGGTCCTATAGTGCATCTGTCATGTTTGACTACTGCAGGGCTTTCCAAATTGCTCTTGAGGATACAGCAAGGAAAGCAGCTTGTATAAAACAGAAAGCCTGCAATGAAAACATTTAAAGTTTGAATATGTAGAACTTTTGACCAGGATATCTGCTCTTAGAGGGGTTGCGGGGAATATTATCAAATATACAGGGTTCATAAGAAGTGGGAGCATCTTTAAGATGCACTGCAAATTATTTTTATTCCATTCATTTGCAAATGAATTAAGAACATGTGAGACTGGATTTAGACAAAGGATGTTTTGTCGTTGATACAAAACTACAACACTGTCTTCCTGTGTACATCCAGACTCAGACTCACATTTCACAAGGAAACTGCTGCATCACTCAATGACACAAAGGCAGATTTCTGTGTAGCACAAATCTCAAAATTTTCTCACTACATAAAACAAAAAAGGATACACCAAACAGGATAGAAGAGAAAGTGCAAAGTCGTGTCTGTAATGGTTTATGAAGCAAGTGACTGAGTGTAAAATCAATTCCAGTATGGTTTTGTTTTCCCTTAAAGAAAGGAAAGGTGGATGAAAACAGCTAAAAATAATCTTTCTAAGAGAAATATAACACGGTGGGTAATGCAGTGTGTAGTGCATATTACTCCTCACAACTGTGGTCCTGTTAGTTAATGGACCAAATTTCTAAATTCATTTGCTGATGATGCACCGCTGTTAAAAAAAAAACAAAAAAACGCTCCATGTTGCAAACTTTTGCAGTGTGCATATGATTTGGATTTATGATTGTTTATGTGGTTTGTTGTGTGGATTATAGTTTTGTTTTCTGTATTGTAACTGAGAAAAGGAGAAATTATTTTAGCCTGTATATAGCAGCCAGTGATCTTTTGTCCTATTTCATGATGTGTAACAGGCAAAAACTGTCACATTATCATGAAAATACTGTGTCTAACATCTGTAAATATACAGTAGCAAAGAATAATGGATTAGCAGAGCATAGGGCTATTAGGAATAGGATTATGTACTGTATTAATGTGATTTTTTTTTTTTTTATCAGTATATAAAGCACGAAGTGCCTCTCTGTCTTGGAAATGAAGTTGGTGATGGAGTTTGATGTTTGCAGTGATGGGTGATACAGTTACACAATATAGTCCAAATCTGAAGTCCTTATTATGTCATTCATGTAACATTAATGAACTTCTAATCTGATAATAAAGAAGCTCCAATGCTTTGCAATTCCTGAAGATAGCATGGGACTATTTACCCAGGTAAAAAACATGTTTTGGTTTTGTTCAAAGTTTTAATTCAGCTGAATACTTTATCAGGTTATTTTCTATGAAAACAGGAAAAAGACTAACTCTCTCCTCGGATTACAGCTTTATTAGATTCCTTTTAATGGTCTAAATGATGAAAAAAACTCTTGGGGACAAATGCTGCTCCCAGTTCACCATTTATCTTCTAAAACTGTAACCCTGCATGCCAAGCTGTTATTACCTGACTGATCGTGTAAACAGAGAGGCTGACGTTATACACTGTCTTGTCACGCTGCCAGTAGCAGTGTCATTATGAGCTGATTATAGTGGAAGAAAACATCCATATGTGCGTGTGTTTGTGTATACAAAGAAAACTTGTTAATAAATCAAACAACTGTCAAAACATTTACGTGTTCTTTTGAATGAACCATTAAACACATTGTGTACATAACAGAAACAGTGTTTTTCATAATTAAGCAATCAGTGCCTGGCTTGTAAATTGTGCATGTTGCAGGTACAGTTGTAAGGTACTTGGACTTTACCTAAGTAGTTCCATTTCTATTGTTTTATTCTTAGCTATAAATATTAATTATTAATTATTATTACTATACGTCATTAATTAATTAATTATTAAACATGCTACATGGTGCATTTAAATATACATGTAAATATATACATTTAGGATCAACTCCAATTTAAATGCCATGCACTTCCTTGTTCTTCCTTGTATCAGATTACATATATGCATTTCCCGAAAATTTGTAACATTTGACTGAATTAAACAGGTTTGAATATTCTTATGATATTACAAAATAAGGCTTTTAAGACTCAGGTATAATCAAAAATGTCTTTCTCAGAATCAGTTCCACCTCCTTTTTCAATATGTAAATTTTTAGAGATCTGATCACTTGAGTCTATGACATCAGCAATTTTCTCAATTCTTAGCAGTTCCTCTTATATCTGTTGATGCAGCAGTCTCCAAATCATGACGTACTGATTGTTTGATATACAATGTCTTTGTGTGTGTGGTTGAGTGCGTTACCAAAGGTGTCAACAAACTGCAATCATCCGTGAACAGTGTCAACAGAAACTTGGAATTACTGATCCCATAGGAAACAAATGAAACACTCAGCAGGTTACAGTGTTGTTAATTCATGTAGAAGAGACCAACTGTTAAACATGCTGATGCACATGTTGCACACATTTTTGTATTATGTTAAATCAGCACTACACCATTTCAGATATATTTTCCCCTCACCTTAATTTAAAAGCACACACCCTTTCTAGAAGATGAGCACATAAACAGACTGACTTTTCATTCTTCTGCTATGTAAATATCAAAATAGTGGCCGAAACCTGCAGTGAATGTATGGAGCCTGTTTGATCCCCAAACCCCAATGGTGGTTTTACTGGGCAGCTTCCAGGTGTGAATGTGAGTAGAAGTTAACTTTCATGAAAATTATGTCACATGGAGTCCTCATAATGACAAGCAAATTGGACAAACAGGATAGAAAACGACAAATATAAAATAACTGTATATAATATATTAACAAACGGCGACAAAAAAAGAAGAACTGTCTAAAATAAACACCACATTATGCCCAAACATCTGTATACTGACACACATTATACAGAGTTTGGACTATTTTTTTCTCAAGCTATTCTCCCCAATGCTGTATGTGGTTAGAGTTATAATGGTGACCAAAAACAAATTTTCACATTACACTATATTAACATATTTTAGTTGCACCTGAGATGTTGGCCACGAAAAAAAAAAAAAAAAGACCTTATTAACAGCTCACCATCTACATTACTGTGGAACTGCCCCACTTAGTGGTAAAAAAAGAGAAATACAAGGAGTCATTGACACTTAAGGATCATAATGCACACAAATGCAAACATAAGTCAAGCCTTTGTGATACACATATGCAGCATTGTGTGTATCACACCTTCCCACATTTTCACCACTACCATGTGGGCAACAGTACATTACTAGTTTGGAAGAAGATAACTCTGTAAAGTGAAATTCAGATGCAAAAGCAGTAAACATCAGAAGTAATGTTCAAAACATGTTCTTTTTTCTCACATGGAAAAGGTCACAGTCAAGAACATAAACACCACATTTGGTTGGAAACACCTTTAAATACTTGTTGTAACTGTGGGGAATCAGCCGTTGCTTAGCAACACCGTTGAAAAGAGCAGGTATGATGCTGAGACAGGCAAAGTGAACAAGGCTGTACAACCTACTGTACCTTTCAGGTGTAACACACACACACACACACACAGATTCATTTTAACCATAATCTTTTAAAACCAAGTCTAGACCCTGACACAGCCTTTTGAGGTTTTGAGGACCAGCCAAAAATGTGGTCTGGCTGTTCACTGGGACTTCAGATACAGATGTCTTAGGCAGATCTATTGAAAACTTGAGCATCACAAGGCCTATGAGTGGGTCAGAGTGATGCAACACCAATTTTCTGAAAAATGTCTCGTCCTTCACAGCATGTGTATTTCTAGGTATCACCTGTTTTTAACAATTCTCTATTTTACCCAAGTCAAGATAACCTACATGTTTAAATATTCTATTGGTCATTTTAACACTAACTCAGTAACTTACTACTATGTCCCTCATGTCCTTTGCCTCACTTCATTCATTTTATTCATTTATTTAGTCTCGACCTGGATTTATACAGTTATGCTTTTATCTGCTAGTCCTTGGTTACCATAGTAATGGAAGATAAAGTTGGCTCGGGCTGGACATGATCAGTCATAATTGTGGTAAACAGTGAACCACTGAATAACACAATGAAGTCTTACTTGCACTCATTGGGTGTGAATCTGAATGTGAACCTGAAATAAGAAAGAAGACTAGAAGGAACCAATCTTCAAGTAACAAATTAAATGCCATTCAGTATTGGGTAAGGCAAAAACTGACTATAAAAAATGGTTGAATTCCCCCTATTTAACATATAAAGCTAGTATTTAAATATTTAATTAATGGTTTATTCTATAAGGAGATATAAGTGTTTATTGGTGCATTTGTAAACAACTGTAATTTTGCTGCTGGGCACCTGTGAATGGAGGCTGTTGAGTAAACAATTATTACAATACTACAATAGTGTGAATTAATTAAAAAATACAAAATGGGGAAACTAAGTGTTAAAATGCTTACAATAATCAGTTTGAAACTAACATGACTTGATCTTGTGATCTGATACAAATTTTAAAATTGATGAAATATGATAAAATATTATTACATTAACATAAAATGAGATGTAACAAACGTGTGCAACTGTTCAATCTATTTGTATTCTGTTTCCTTTTTTTTACATATTTCTTTCTGCTTGTGTATGTTAGACTTTCTACCCTGACAAAGACTGGGCCTTCATTAAAGTTCAAAATAAAGTAAAATGGCTTTAAACAGTGATTAGCAGTGTTAGCATGTAGGCTAACAGAAATGAGTGACCTACCAGTGAAGTCAGTGAACTATGAAGAGGTTAACATAGTTAAAGATAAATTAAGGAAGTTAAACACCCAAAGGTGTATCAATAAAAATACTTTCTAAAGCAGTTTGCTAATGTTTGTTGTTGAAGTCATAAAGTGTGGCCCTGGACACAGCGCAACAACAGCCCCGTCTCCGAGCAACAGCGGCCGTTAGCCGTTAGCGTCGGTTGTAACCGTCCCTCTCACGCACCGTTTCCGGGGAGTGAGAGCGACAGTTCAGCCCTGCTGCTCTTGAACAGACCTCCTCGTCTCAGTCCCGGGTAAAATCTTACTCTCTCGGCTCTACGAGTTCTCGAGCAATGGCTATAGTTCAATAACTAATACACACATTGCATTCAGCTTGTGTTGTCGGATTTAGGCTCTTACGCGTATATTTAAAAGGGCTGTTTTCGGTTTTATCCACTGCTCCAGCCTGAGTCTCTGGAGGTTGGACATACAGAGGAAGGATGTCCCGCGGGTAAGTGAGGGAAACACAAGCGTAGGAGGATGTTAACCTTACACTATCTGAGAAACGTGTGTTTGTGCTAAGCTGAAACATTTCACAGATCTAAATAAACTGCATCGAGCCACCGCTTAAGTTGCAAGTGAAGTGGTCGCTTTGCTTTGTTGTTAATGTGAGTGTGAGTGAGACGTTGTTGCCCTCATGTCCGTTTAAAAGCCGTTGTTTTGTTGTGTCATGGTAGTGAGCTGGAGAAGCTGGACCCGGCTGTTTTCCAGAAGCAGTTGCACAGTCTGAAATTTAGGTAGGAGCTTCTGTATTCTCCCTACTGCCATGCTAGACAACTTCTTCTTTGTCCAAATCACAAACATCGAAATTGTCACAAACATCCCATTTTCGCCCATAAAAACCCGGGTCAGTTTTATTGAAGCTGTGCCCTTGTGCCGGTGGAGGCGCTCTTCCTTTTCTACTGTCAGTTAACCGTTTCCTCCGGCGTGTTGAAGAGAGCTGCTACAGGTTAGCTAGCCTGAAGTTACAGCAAAGTTGAAATGTGGGCTATATAGTTTCTCACTATTTTTTTTTTTTTATAGCAAATCAGTCGCGGTGATTTTTGTCTAAAGAGTTTCGCATTGTATTGCTTAGACATATAGTTTAAGCTATGTAAGCAATGCTTTGGTTTACATTAGCTAATGTTAGCTGCTGAGCTATCAGGTTTTCTGTGGACAGTTAGCTCACTGCTGTGCAACGCAACATGCATGTTTAATGAGGATGGTTGTGGGGCAGGGAGGTGAAATATGGACGGTTTGCACTCAAGGAAACCATGAAGATAGATAAGCAGTAGTTCAACAAATATACCAGTTTGCTGGTTAGAAAACAGTGGTGGCAACTTCATCCTCATCGGCTTCAACCTTTGAGCATATCACAGAGACAATGTCAAATGTTGTTTCAATAGTATAGGACAGGGCAATAAAATCTGACTCCAAACTTCATTTTTACATTGACTGGTGGTCTGATGATGATTTATTGCCAGTGAAAACCTTACACAGGATTTCTTTTAGCCTCTTTGTAGCCAACAGTATGCATATCAGCAGTGAGTTTTGTTTGATATTTGATATAGTGACAGATGTTAAGAAATTATTATGTAGCTAACTACCACTGTGTTGGCAGCATCTAGTAAACACTTTTTGCTCCTGAGCCAATGCTCATATTCCTTTGCAACATTCAATGCTGCCCTCGTATTGCATTTGTTTCTCTAGTGTTCACTCTATTTTTCTTGTAGACATTTTTTTTGGTATGAGGTGATAGAGGTCAGGTCAGTTACCAAGCAAGATGTTAAAGATGAAAGAGCAGGTATTTTCCTTCCAAATGACGTTCCACTGTGTTTAGATATGGCGATTGCAGAGGCAACACATTTTGACATCCAACCATTGTAAACGTTATTCAGCTGTGTACGACAGATATGGCTGTCAACATTGTGGGAATCAGGCACCATAATCACATGTATAGGTATAGTTCTGACACCAGCATATTGCATAATTTACATTTTGGTAACTTTTACTTCTTTATTAATGAGTTTCTGCATTGTTGTTTTACTGTAGACTTTGATGCTAACCTGCAGATTATTTACAATGTTTGTATTGGCATTGTTGAGTGTAATACAGAGAGCATCTTTGCAGAATTGTCAATATAGTAGTGTCTTAAACCAGTCCAGTGGCATGTTTGCTGTTGTTTTAATTCAATAGTTAAACATAAGATTTAAAATAACATTTGAAAACAGCACCATTCTAAAGCTCATATCAACCATATCTTATATTTATGTCAATGCACATTAACCACAATTTTTGTCAAAACTGTCTCCTTGAGGTCCAGTCCAGTACTACATGTTTGTACTGAATTTTGGTTAAATATATGTTTGCAGCATGGAAGAAGAGGGAAATAGTAATCTTTGCATTGACACTGACTCTGACGTAGCAGAGAAGAAGGATAGTACCAAGTGTACAGTCAAATGGACACAGGAAGAGGTGAGTAAAAAGAAGACTTAAAAAAAACTGATGACTCTGATGTTTAGAGTTATAGACTCATCATCACTCACCACATTAAATGCTACTGTGTCTAAACTGATTTCTTATTGTTTTAAGGATGAAAATCTCAAAATCCTCATCTGCAATTTTGGGAAAAAAGATTGGAAAACCATTGCCAGTTTTTTACCTGTAAGTATTCAACAGAAACAAAATCAGTTGAGAACAAGGGAATGAATGAACTAGCAAAGTGAACTCGTTGGGGATTGCAACCATATGTCTGCCATGTCAATGTAATACAAATCTCTGAATGCCAACAAATCTCTCCATGTTTATTATGTTAATCTTAGCCTTTTAAAAAGAAGAGGTAATTTCCTGTTGCTGTGACAGGGGCGGACAGAATTCCAGTGTATGCTTCGCTGGAAAAAACACCTGGACCCTGATTTAGTGAAAGGCTTCTGGTCCAAAGAGGAAGATGAAAAGGTGGAGGAATTGGATTGAAATTCTGATACAGACTTGCCTTAAACACAGTTTTAGTTAATATTGTCCTATCTCACTCTGTACTCCTGCATTTGCATATGTATTTGTTCCGGACAGATAATAGAGTTGGTGGAAAAGTATGGCACCAGACACTGGACTTTGATTGCCAGGCACTTGAAAGGACGTTTGGGGAAACAATGTCGTGAGCGATGGCACAACCACCTTGACCCACTGATCAAGAAGACCTCCTGGACCAACGAAGAAGACCTTATCATCTACAAAGCCCACTCCATTCTGGGAAACCGGTGGGCTGAAATTGCCAAGCTGCTCCCTGGAAGGTGGGTCATTTAGCAATGAATGATTGTTTTTAAGTTTAAGAAGGTGGATGATGAACAGTCAAATGCATCATGCACTCTGAAAATATGTGTGTTTTAACCAGGAATGAAGGAGGGATTTTAATGTATATTTTCAATTCCTCTTGAAGGACAGACAACTCTGTGAAGAATCACTGGAACTCCACGATCAAACGTAAAGCTGATTTGGGCCTGTTCAAAGACGACGCTAACAGTGTTTCTCTTGATATTCAACAGTTTGTGGAAGGAGAGGTACAGTGCGGAATTGATATCGATTTAGCAAATACTGTATATAGTATTAATTTGTAGATTTCTGTTTGAATAATTGTCATTGGGACGTAGCTGGTATTTGTAGATTACAATTTAGAAAATTTTAAATTTACTCACAAAGCACTTTATTAGAACACCAATACACTTGCTTATTCATGCAATTTGGCAATCAGCCAATCACATGACAGCAAAGCAATGCAGAGGGACAGAAGAAGAATGGAAAAGCCTGATCTAATAATCCGGATGCTGAGGCATGCAGAATTTAGGGTCTGAATTTGACATCAACAGCATGAACCCAGGGACCCAACCTACCTTGTGTCAACAAGTCCAGGCAGCTGATGGTGGTTGTGTAGTGGTGCCGTTTCTTGACACACTTTGGTAGAGATGTCAAAGCCAATGCCCACGAAATTCCACAATTCTCAATACCAAATTTGACACCAAAGCAAAAACAATTATGTGTGCTAAGACACACATGCACACACACATGCACTTGCAAAAACTTCCATATAGTCGATGTGCAACCAGTAGTTTAAATTGACTAACAAGGTGACACACCAATAATAATAATAATTTAAAAGGTCAGTGTTATATTTTGAACAACATACTCACCCTGAATTCTGTGTAATGATCCAGATGTGTGTCTTTGAGCTGTTTAGATAACTTTGAGGTGTTTCTGCCTTTCATTAGCAATGATCTGCAGCACAGTTTGCATACTGGCTTTTGGTCATTTATAACTTGGTGTCAAACGTAAAATATCTCCATCCACAGTTTTGTTGCTGCACTCACACTTGGAGCTGCCATTCTACAGGGTATTATTTACTGTGCCTGCCTCCTCCTCCTCTTGGAGTTTAATGTCAGATTAGATGCTTGTAGTTTCATTTTACTGCCCTTGTCAGTCCTGGAAGAATCACTTCTCAAGCACATGCAACAACTATATTATTGTAAAACAAGTCCTTTTTCTGAATTTTCAGAATTGAGGCATTGGCAACTATTGACTTCCCTAAATTCCCCCTAGATTTACATTATATGTTGTGTTACAGGTGGACTTCAAGTGTGACGTTGTATTAGACACAGAACCAGTGACTCCTGAAGTGGTAAACTTTCTTTTTTTTTTTTCATTGTGAACTTTAAATTAAGTGGTGATTGTGTGGCTCAAGTATTTCTAAATATTTTTATATTTTCATCCAAGATATTCCAAGCTAAGCTGGTTTCATTGTTTTCCTTATTGCTTTGCTGCAGGTCAGGACAGAGAAAGAGAAGAAACAGAAGGACCGTCAAAAAGCCAAACAGCAGACGGCTGTTCGACCTCCACAGACTTTAGCATCAAGGAGAGAATTCTCCTGTCCGAGTCCTACCTTAACTCCCAGTTCGAGTTCCAGTCCCAGTTCCAGCTCAGGTGCTCCAGCAGCCGCACCAGTAGATCAGAAAAGGTTTGCTGATGCAGCATTAAGGATGATTGCTGAGGACATGCTACCACTCAGGTGACTTTTAATGCTAGTGACCTATGTTAATTTAGGGTTGTTGTGCATAACTCTGCTGAACACATGAGCCTCCTCCTGAAGCACAAAGGCTAACTAGCTACTTGTATGTCAAGTAGGCATATGCAACATGTATAGATAGAAATCCAGTGGCCATTCTAAATCTCTCTCTCTCTCTCACACACACACACACACACATACATATGTTCTACATTAAAAAAAAATATATAATGCCATTGTATCTTTGTTCCCCACAGTTTTGTTGAAGGCGCAGGCTTCAGGTCTTTCATGAGCACCATTAACCCTGAATGCAACAAGCTGTCGCAGCGTGTCATGGGCCTGCAGCTCTATGATGATGTGGAAAGAACCTTAAAGCCTCAGCTCATCCGTGACCTTAAAGCCTGCCTTGCCAGAACCAAAGATGGTGAGAGTGCCATTCATGTCACCTTTGACCTCTGGACTGGGGATCAATCCCAGTTAGCAGAGGAGCCCATCATTGTCGTGCAGCTCCACTTTGTCAGTGATTCCTGGCAGATCCGTCGTCCAATTGTGGCTTTCCGTCACCTCACCCACAAAAACCTCAGCACTGCTGTGGCCAAAGAGCTTGAGGGTGTGCTGTTGAGCTATGGCATTTTTCCACGCAACATTGGCTATGTACTGGCCAACCAGGCCAAAGAAACTCTGGCTGGGAACAACTTGTTCTGTGACTACAAGATCATGTGCTCATCCAACAGAGGAGAACCAGATGGAGATGAGATAGTGGCGTTTTTGTCCGACCAGATGTCAGAAACAGAGTCCCCCTTTTCAGAACTTCAGATTGGGACCAGAACAGTCTGTGTGGCCAAAGCACTGCAGCTGGTGATCAAGGAGGCATTGAAGAATTCCAGGGTTGTGGAGAACCTGCTCTCACAGGTCCACAATGTGGTGGCCTTCTTTAGGAGCAGCGCCTACTGGAGTGAGGTAGGAGAAAACGACAGGTTTAATTTTCATGTTTATTTGGTTTGGCCTCTGTTTTTCTTTCCTAACTCATTTCCTGTGACAGGCATATATTATCATCTCTACACTTTTCAGTGACGACAGAGCAACGGAGAATCAGAGACCAGATATTTCTTTCCTGAAATGTTTTAAACTAACAACTATTGTTGTCTGTCATTTTTCTGTTCAGGTTTTGTTGAGGGAGTGCAACGTGTCTCTGTGCCCTTCTTCCAGCAATTGTCGCTGGAACTCCATGATGCTGTCTTTACGCCGTATGGTGCAGGAGACTGCCTGGAGTGCCATCATGACGCTCCTTGCCCAGGCTCGCATAGAAGCTAATGACACATCCAGTGCCCCCCCTCTGGTCATGGTCAGGAGGGAGCAAGTGATTGACATCCTGAGTCTCATTGAGCCCTTTGAGGAGGCCTTGCAGGTAAAAGTCGATGAGAACTTTATTATGGATGTAGTGGGAATGTGAGTTTTATATGATTTGAACACCAAGTTCCAAATTGATTATCTTGTGTCTGCCTTTTTTGTGACTCTTATTCAAGTAATCACCTTAAGAATAAATATAAACATGACATAATTCAAATTTAAACATAATTGACATTAAATTAACATTGTCTCTAATACTTAAGCACTGAAGCCGTCATTAGCCTAAAGTAGCATTGTACTACACGTTCTTAAGTATTAAGTTAAAGCTACATTGGTTTATTTGGTAATAGATATAGGCTATAGGAGACAAACATTTATTCTTAGTGTGGCCCTTTGTGTATCTTCAGCAATTCACGTACAACATAACTTCCATAATATTGAAGCACTTAAATTGTGACTTGAACTTTGAGCCTTTTTTCAAGGATTTTTTTTTCTTGAACGCCTTGATAAATTCCATACATGTATGAAAATGCAGTATTTGTATTATGGGTATCGTTGGTAGAAGATCATGTGAGAACATTTATTTTTGGCCTCTTCTAACTCAGGTCCTCCAAGGAAATGGTGTGACCGTCTCTTTCATCATACCCTCTCTTGTTGGCCTTGACAAGGCCTTGGAGAGCCGTGTCACCAACTACACCCACTTCAACAAGGCTCTACGCACAGGCCTCCACACACACTTCCAATCCCTGATTCACCAGAAGGATATGATACTGGCTGCAGTGCTTGACCCCAGGATCAAAGTGCAGGTACTCAAATTGGACAGAAGCTTTGCTGTTCTGTCATCCTTTCTATTTTCCACAAAGCTGATGAACTCAAATGATTGACTGCGAATTTGCAACTTTTACCAATTTAATATGAATTTCCGCAGACCTCTGTGTATATTGCGCTCTATATTGGCATCTGTGTTTATATGGGCTATATTAATGAAAAAAAGTTATACCTATATTCAGAACGTGAACACTCACCCTGTCTTTAACACTTTTTTCTAGCCATTTTCTGATGCTAAATTGGAGGACCAGACAGGTTTCCTAACTCCTCCGTCAAAGTATCAGGCTCGTACCATCGTGGAAGCCACATTACAAGGCATGGAGGCCTCAGCATCCCCCTCTGTGGAAGCACATAAAGAGCAGCTAAACAAAGATTTGAAAAAGGACCAGGATGACGAAGAGGAGAACCAAGCCAACGCAGTAAAAGAGGCATCTGGTGCCAGCTCTGATGAAAACAACTGCGAAGGAGTCAGTGGAAACGACCTCAAGCGAAAGTCAATCTTCAACTTTCTCCAACCGCCTGCAAAGACCATGAAGAGGTCAGAGCTTGATGTCTACCTGTCTGAACCACTGTGGGAGAGCAACTCTAGCGTGCTGTACTGGAAGTCTGCTACTCGGTTCCCTGAGCTCCAGCATATTGCCAAGAAGCTGCTAGCAGTACCAGCCACCTCAGGGGGCTTTGACCGGCTCTGTCCCATGGCGGCATGCATTGTAAGAGCCAAGAGGAACCGCCTGCCACCTCACACCACAGAGAGACTGCTTCTATACAAAAACTCTTTAAAGACAAAGACTGTTAAAAAGCACAGCGGGGTTACAAAACACTGATGGGTCAAGTTACCACTGGGTCTGGTTATTCGGTCCCCGAGACTTTTCTCTGTGCTTTGGCATTCTTTGATTTAATGCATTGCATTAAACAGACAGCATCAGCATCCTTACAATGAATTGTTTTTGCACACCCAATTAACACCATCCCAGTTCATTAGATTTCTTTGAACAGATTAAAGTAACTGAACTCATAAATGGGCGGTGTATTCAAAATATTCGCAGGTACAACACAATGGCATTCAACGACCTAACAATTCAATCTGTAATTTTCTCTGCAGTCAGTTGACTCAGATAATTGCAAGTTTTCAAAGTAACGGGCAGCTTGTGTTTACCTTTCGCACAAAGTAAATGAACTGCATTCCCAAAAGTCTAAAAAAAATGTGATCCAAAATTTGTATTAAGATGCCTTTAGAATGTGTGTGTAAGTGTAAAGAGCTGATTCAGATCAAACTATAATGAGTTCTCTGAAAACCTTGTGCTGTCACTGCTGTCACAGGCAAAGGAGGAAATAAGGAACATGATCAGGAGTTATTGGTGCCAGAAAACTACATTTTTAAGCTCATTATCATTTTTTTTTTTGCGTTGTACACCACGTGCAGATGGAGAGTGTCAGGTCACTTGGCAGTAAATTGAAAGAGACTGCACTTTTTTCAGCTTTCGTGTTTATTTTGTTAGGCTCTTAAAATGTGTTTATAATTTCCATTTATTTTATTTGTCACTGCTGCATTAGAGGTGCACCGATGAATGGATTTCTCAATGGCCTTGATGAATTATCACCTGTTGATAGTAAAAGTCTATGTACATCTTAGTTTGACTGTAATAGCATAAAAATAAGTTGACATTGAATACCAGCTGACTGATTTTATTGCAGTGATAATGGTTCATATTGTGCTAATAAAAACCAGTATGGACTCTTTCACCACTTCTCTTAACATGGAAATATCCAGGGATTATACTTGTATTAAACAATAAAAATATTTTCTTTAAAGTTTGTGGCTCACAGTCTTCATTCATGTTCAAGTCAGTTTCTGTATTTTGTAGCTGTCTGGGTATAATGAGTAGTGACTCAGTAAAAGGTGGAAGGAAGTAGTTTATCAAGAAAACCCCAAATTGAAACGATTTAAAGGAAGAAAATCTACCAAAATATAAAAAATAATGAATGCCAAAATGCTTTTGGGAAACTAAACACGTGGAAACACTTTAAGTTACGTTTTCCACTGAGATGCACATTTAACATGTTACTAATGTTTTAGGAAAATACTGACACTTCTGTGAAGTTAAAGTTTATAGAAATAAAATGTGTGTAAAAGCTGTTATGAGTTGTCGTCATTCAGTTGCCATCGGTGATTGGCTGGACGTGCTCCTACGTCAGACAAAAACAGTGCGTCAGTTTGTACTTCCGGGGTTATGACCCTTCCTTTGCCATGTGCGCGGTGGAAAAGTGACCATGAAGCAGCTTTTAACATTTTAATGTGAGAAACAACTGTTCAGCCGTGAAGAGAGAAGAAGAGGAGGCTTCGGTTGGACGAGGGGGGAGTCAGGGCTGTTGTCACGAGCGAAACACCAGTAACTCGTTGGAAAAGTGTCGAGCTAATCTGTTATTTTATTTTTATTTGTTTACTCGCCTAACGGTTTGTTTTCGCCATGGCTCTGTACGTGAAAGCCGCAGAGATCCTGGAGAAAGCCGAGAGGAAGCAGGGCGCTTTGAAAACCCTGGTTTACGACAGTAAATTTGCAAACATCAAACAGCTTTTCGCTCTGGTTTGTGAGACCCAGAAGTTTTCCTCCGTCCTACAGGAGCTCATCGAGTCCACCAAGCTGCTCAAACAGACCAAGCTGAAGCTGCACCTGGCCAAGGTGCTGGTGTACGACCTGGTGTTGGGCCAGGGGCTGAAGTGCGGCGGATCCTGGAAAACCACAATGATGAAGCACCGCTCCAGGCTGCAGGCGGAGCTGGCCCGCATGAAGATAAAGCAGAAGGTCAGCAGGAATGAAGACCTGCTCCCCGCTGGACTCCAGCGGTCCGCCGAGGACCACCTGCCAAGGTATGTACGTGTGAACACCTTGAAGACCACCATGGAGGACGCTGTGGACTACCTGAAGAGAGATGGCTTCTCCTACCAGGGACAGGCCTCCAGGTTGGATGACTTAACTCTGAAGCAGAAAGGCTTTGTGAGGGACCTGCACCTGCCAGAGCTGCTGGTCTTTTCTCCTAAAACTGACTTCCACGACCACTTCCTGTACAAGGCTGGTCACATCATTCTGCAGGACAAAGCCAGCTGCCTCCCCGCCTATCTCCTCAACCCCCCACCTGGCAGCCATGTCATCGATGCCTGTGCCGCCCCCGGAAACAAGACCAGCCACCTGGCCGCCATCATGAAGAACAAGGGCAAGCTGTCTGCCTTTGATTTGGATGCAAAGCGTCTGGCCACCATGTCTACTCTCCTGCTCCGAGCTGGAGTGACCTGTCATCAGCTGGCCAACCAAGACTTCCTGAAGGTGGACCCCGACAGCCCTCAGTATAAAGACGTGGAGTATATCCTGCTGGATCCTTCATGCAGTGGATCAGGTACAGTAACTAGCTCCATACATCTATGATCACAACCTCTCTTGGGTAAATCAACAGTTATGGACCATTTTGCTGCTCACTCTCTCTACATCATCACTGCTCACTGCTGCATCCAGCAGTTTTAATCTCCTGAATTTTCCCAACGCAGTAGGAAGTGTGTCTCTGTCTTTCAGATTGCTCTGAAGCATCACATGAGCAGAACAGCAGTGGATCTAGTTATTGCTGCATAAATGGTTTCCATGTAAAATCCCAGTAGTAAATCCAAGTTTTCAAAAGGCTTGGAGAGAATCAAACATCTGAAAGTTGGAGGACAAGTGCATATTTTTAAACGTCAATTGCAGCTTCTGAGGCTCAGAAACTGTTAAGCCAAAAATAGTTTCTGCTCGTCAGATTATATAATGTGACTAATTTGTAAAGATCAAGTTCTATCATCAGTTGTTGGATTTGATATTGAGATGTGATTTTTATCTTAATACTAGTAATTGGAGACATGGCAAGAGATGCCTAATAATTCATTTGGTTTTACCAAGTTGTTGTACATAATAGTGATTGTAATTCATATAATGATACTAGTTGTTTCTCGAACTAAAAGTTGAAGTACATGTGCAAACAGCCAACTGTTATCAGATACCTGTTAACATGTCGCAACTACTTTATCATAATTTCAGAACCAAGACACCCAAATCATGACCAGAGCACTAGTGAACCTATAGACAATCAAATTAGGACTGAACAACAATTTCTATAATCTGTGGCTCCAGGTATGGTGTGCCTCCGGGACAACACCTCTGCTGACCAGGAGAAGGATCAGGCTCGTCTGGCCTCCTTGGCCTCCTTCCAGCTGCGGTGCCTGAACCACGGCCTCAGGTTCCCCCGCCTGAAGCGTCTGGTCTACTCCACCTGCTCCATCCACAGCCAGGAGAATGAAGAAGTCGTGACAGCCTGTCTGCAGCACAACCCTGGCTTCAGGTAGCAACAGTCCACTTGCACTAAAATGAAAATATTCCTAACTTTATACATGCAAAATATGAGCATTTTCTTTTCCAGCATTCTCTTATATTGGCTCATGTAAGAGGATTTGCATCCTTCCTTCAATTTGAATTTGGTCTGTTTGCAAGAGAGAATTTCAATATACTATTATAGTGTTGTATAGTAGTTTCAGTGACCTCTCCACCCAGACAGGAAGAGCAAACATTGGAGGAACATGCCTGTATTGCTTGTAACAGACTTTTTGGTTGGAATGGGCTCCACACGTTGGTCACTTAATGTGCAATTTTTACTGATACTCTATATTCTTATTTTTTCACATAAGTTAGATTTGTTCTGTAACAAATCTTTAATCTCTTTGGACCTTCCTTAAAGCTAATAAAATAAAGTAAAAAACTGGATCTCATGGTTGTCATGACACTCTTGTAGATGTTTCTTCTTATTGCTGAGAAGGAATGAAAGGAAAAAGGGCAACAATAAAACCTCTGTCAGTCAGAAGATATTGTATTAAAATGATTTAACATTCTGAGGTCTATCCCCTGACCCTTGCCTTATATATTTCATGCTTGCCAGCCAGAGTAACCCAGTGCCAGTAGAAGTTGTACAAACTGCAGAGCAACAATACAGTTGCAGTTTGTTTTATCCACTTTGACTGAGAGGTTGTAAATGATTGAAATATGGCCTCATCTATCACTCTCTAATGTACAGCTGCTTCTGTTGGGACTTGGTGGAGCTAATACTTTTGTGTTTTCTGCTCAGGCTGGTTCATCTCCTGGCTCAGTGGCCTGAACGGGGCCTGGAACCACTCACTCAGTGTCTGCGGGCCAGCACCACCAAGACCCGCACACACGGCTTCTTTGTGGCTTTGCTGGAGAAACACAGTGGGGCTAAGAATATAAATCAGGGACAACCTGCCCAGACAAGGTAAATACTGGGCTGTTTTATAAGGTTATTGCTATGCTGTCAAATAATCTAATGGTATTAGTGTTTGCTCAGGAATTGTCTCGGAACATCCAATGATTTATTTAATTTACATGCAGATATATTAGAAATGATCTGAACTAGTCATTATCTTGTCATAATTTAAGACAATACAAATGGTAAAGAAAGATTCTGAATGTTTCATGAGTGCAAATGTGTACAAAAAATACAAATTCTGTCTAAAATGACAATAACAATCCTAATGTGTTTAAAATCACAGTTCAATAAAAGTTATGAGATTCTGCTTTTGGTTGTTCAGTACAGTAGTTTACTTTGACAGCATTTAAACAATGTAACAAAAGCTTTAGATAAAGACAGTCAACTATTTATTCTTAAATTAGACTGTCTTTCACTGTCTGCTCTGTCGCAGCCACCCTGAGGTGACAGCAGGCAGGCCGCCCTCCTGTGAGAGTGGACCTGAAGCTTCAGAGACAGAGGACAGACAGACACCTGCTGCAGACCTGTACTCCACACACACTGACAGCACACCAGGCAAGAAGAAGAGGAGGAAGAAGAAAAAGAAGAAGACGACGACAGAAACAGCAGCAGGACAGTAAAAAAAATAGGACTTCATGTTATCTGGAGGGATTGTTTGTCAAGGTCTCTATTAATCTCCAGTAGAAACACGAGGTGAATTTAACTGAAAAGTAAAGAGATTTTTTTTTTTTTACTCTCTGTCTCATCATTGTTGGATTCTCTGCAAAGCGCTTCTCGTTTCTTTACAGAATGAGGTTCAGGGATTTGTGTTCCTCCAGAGAAGGGACGGGTGTTATTCAGTACGAGGCAGGTAACCAGCAGCTAACCTGCCGAAGAAGGAGCTGACTAACATTCACACTAGTAACACGAGTAACACTTGTAACGCTAGTTTGTCTTATCAGAGCAGATGAAGGAACTGGGCTTGTCAGGTGTCACTTGTATGTGAGGTGTTATGGGTTATCATCTTGTGCCTGTCATGTGATGCAGAATGTATATTCAGTTACTTATTTTAGTGTAATGTTGAACCCAATATGATGTTCATTCAATTTATATGAATCAAGGTTGAAAAAATATTAGGAACAACTCAGTACAGTTAAACTGCCATGAATTAGTCCCCGAAGTGACCAGTGAAATAAATATATCAAATAGATCTAAATCTTTTTTTTTTTTTTTAATCCTCAAGAAGCCTGCATTCATTATGTAGGTGTAGATAATAGATTGGCAAGTGATTGTAGATGTATTTAATTTAATTGAATGAGCCAAATCTATTTTACTAAGTTTTCTCATTAATCTCTTTTCCTACATTTGTCAGTGTAGCGACATCACTAAAGCCTTCGTACAGTGGGAAACACTGATGAAAGTTTAGGTCTCTGTAGAAAAACACTCCCACACTTTATGGTCCAGTGCGAGGGTTTTGAAGCTGCAGCAGAGACCGGAAGAGCCGCGGTTTGTTTCCAGCGCCTGGGTCCAGGCTTTCACTGGGCGCAGCCATCTTTGTTTACGTTCGTGACGCGCACGTGCACGCGTCGCCCTGCAGACGTCAGATCGATCGCAGGCCGTCGATCGATCGATCGATCTGACGAATCGATACAAAAACATCTCACGAGCTGCACTTCGCCTTCTCGGCTTCTCGGGAGTCTACGGGAGAAGTTGGAGGTCGATCGGCTGAAGGGCGGAGACTCCGCCTCCCCCCGTGTGTCCGGGAGGAGATGTTGTATAACTGTTGAACACAGTTTCATAAGGTCGGCGTGGCCCCGGATCCTACTTTGCTCTGCAGGTGCTGATTTGAAGGAAAACTACAAACTCTGGTCCTTCTCTGTGTATTTACCGCCAGAGGAGGGAAAAAGAAAAAAAGCCTCCTCCCCGGCTCTGACAGCGAGATGTCCCCGGTGCCTAAAGTGAGCCTGTCCGGAGGGCTGGAGATCTGCCGGGTCCTGAACGGGATGTGGCAGGTGTCCGGGGCCCACGGAGCCGTGGAGAAAGGCCGAGCAGGTAAACATGAACCCAGAGACAGTGGAGACATCTGGGTGCTTTGGCTCGTTATGTGGAGCACTAGTTTCTATGAACTCCAGATATATTTGAATATATGATGTTGTCTTCATCAGATGCTCTAAGTCAGCTGGTATTTTGTGCCCATGTGTGAGGAGTAAAACCAAGGAAGGAAACAAGTGTTTGGGTTGTGAACACACATCATTTGGATATAGAAAAGACTACAGATGCTCTTAAACCTTAGTGTATAAAGGCTTTTGCAGTAAAGCTGTTGACACACACCTGACAACAGACAGTGTCATGCAGATCACAACAGACAGACATGTCATTGCTGAAACTCTGAGACCTGAGCATACTTGCTGTTATACCCACTCCCCTTCATCTAAATGTGACTCAGCCCAACTTCTCTCTCATCTGTCCAGTTGAGGCCATGCAGGTCTACGTGGACGCTGGTCTGACCACATTTGACATGGCAGACATTTATGGGCCTGCAGAGGAAATATTTGGACAGTTCAACAGCCAGGTACAATCACACAAATGCACACGTTTCAATTCAGACCCTTGATTCATGAATATGTGATTAAAAAGTAAAATTCACTTTGCACACACCCACACCCACACACAGTTCCACCTTCTGTTCAACAGATTATGTGATATTAATCCTGTTACTGTGAGAGTCTTTATAAAACCTGCTCATTAATAAATAGGAAAATGAACAGCTGCAATACACAGTTTGGACGTAAGAGGTTTTTATACAACTTTAAGAAACATATTTCTGAATGAAGTGTAACGTTGCACGTTAAAGTGTCATTCATCACATAAGACACTGAAGATGTGTTAGTCTCTCTTTTTTGCCCGACTCAGCCTCCTACAACACTAGAGGGGGCTGATGCACTGGTAGGTTGAAGTTGGGGCTCCACTGTGTTTCTCTGCCTGTGTGACATCAATTTACAAGATTGAGATGGAGAGAAACCGAGAGTAAAGAATTAGAGATGTAAAACAAGAAACAGCAAGTAACCTCTATATTACATGATGTTATTACAAAGAAACCTAGCTGTTATTTTGCCATGAAAAAAATATTGTGCTTGCAAATACCTATGATTGGAGTCCCTGGATTTTATTTGAATATAATGCTATTTAAATTAAAAGGACATTTAAATAACTACTTTAAATGAATCTCTCCCGAACTTTGTAGTACCTCAAGTAAGCTGAACGTGTTTGTAACGTACTGTATGATTTACAGTTACAGTTTTATTTGGGTGAAACAAGTATAATACTGACTTTATATCCCTGCTAGTTCAGTCCTGCCCAGTTATTGATTTTCTCTCCAGCTGTTTGGGTCTGTGTTCACCACAGAGCTGCAGATACCCAACACACATTAAGAAATGTTCCCACACACAAACACACACACACACAGTCCTGGTGCAGCTCAGATCTGAGTTTTTGTGGTTGATTTGTTTTGACAGTCTAATGGTATCGACCATGGTCTCACCCGTTCACCTGGAATAACGTGAGAGAGCGAGAGACAAAGAGCTCCTCTCTCACCCAACCAGCTTTTCTTTCAGTCTCATATTACTGAGACATGACACATCCTTTCTAGGCTCTTCAACACTGCTACAATAAAGCAGTCAACACCTATTTCAGAACCCTTACATTTTTCTAGATAATTTACACCACTGTATTTTTGACTGTACTAAAAAACAATTGTGCAATGTTTAATAATTTGCAAGATACTGGTCATGTTGCTAACTGTTGGGAATAGTGCAAGGTACAGATATAAGGCATAGCATCATTCAAACCATTGTAATTAGCAATTCTAATTTCTGTTTGTCTGTTTGTCTGACCTATAGCTGAGGTCCAGATCCTCTGGGAGTTCTGTCTCAAAGGTGCAGGGTCTGACCAAGATATGTGCCAAGACCAGGACCAATGGACCGCAAGGTGAGCGTTTGACAAATGAGTTAAGACAAGCGTGACACTTAGTTTCAGTCTGCCGTGTTTTAACGGTGAGAGTAGACTTATCCACTAGAGAGCAGTGTGTGTGTGTCTTTATGAAGAGGCTGGACATCAACTTACTGGTTCTCCTGTGTCCTCAGATCTTTACTGTTAAAACTATTCACATTACATTTCATGAGTTGTTGGAATATAATAATAATTATAATAATAATGGAAGAAAAAACAATGTCTATGGATTATGCTACAAGTGAATATCTGTATTATATATATATATATTTTGGAATGTAAGTAAATTAATAGTAAATACATTTTTTTAATAGTAAATACATTTTTGTGTGTGTGGTTTTTTTTTCAGGTTGTCAGATTCACACAAAATTCACAAAAAATGTGTGCATATGGTATTGGCAGGTATTGTATGATTGTTTTCTTAAAGTGTCTGTGTGTGTGTGTGTGTGTGTGTGTGTGTGTGTATGCAGGTGGTGGAGAAGGCGCTGCAGCGCTCCATGGCCCGCATGCAGGTGAACAGCCTGGACTGTGTTCAGTTCCACTGGTGGGACTATAGAGACAAGAGGTACCTGGATGCACTGGGACACCTGTCTGACCTGCAACAGGAGGGAGTCATACGTATGTACAGTGCAGAACACGTGTGTATGCACACAGATAAACAGGAAGAAACCAAAAATAACTCAACACACATGTGATAAGCCAACAGGTGTGTATGTGTATTGAGTCATTTTTTCAATTACCATTTACTAGCTTTTTCTAGAATTTACAAATGGGTTTTAATGGTCTTCATCAGCCGATGGAGCCCTTATTAATCATCCACGGGTGAAGGCCATGAGATGTGGCTGAAACCCTCAGAAATGCTAAGTGAACTTGGTGGCGGAAATTTTTGTCCAGTTGCTGTTTCCATGGAAAAGAACAGACCTTCATGTTCAAATTTTATTTGAATTATTTTATATATGAAGTGGTATACATTTGTAATTATTTCTTTACTAATTGCATTGTCTAATGACCTTTACTGTTCACAATTAGTTCTGTATTTACCGTTCCTGCCAACTTTACTGCTAACATTTAATGTTCATAAAAAAATCTAAAATCCTAAACTTTGAGAGATAATTCCAAAAATGTTACAAAAATTTTATATTTTGTTATCATTTTTTTTAAACAATAACAGCAAGAAACTAGAGATTATTGGTTGGGCTCTAATGCTAGGTTGGTTGATTTCGTCCACCAATTTAAATCATACATATTTACAGCTGACCGTGATATTCCTCTAAAGTTCAAGTATCCAAATAGAAAAGTTAAGGGTGTGTTGTGGTCCTGTCCTGTGAGCCAGGATCTACATTTTCATTCTGAAAAGACGTCAAGGTCCCACCTGTTTCCTCTTTTCTCCTCAGGTGAACTTGCTCTCACTAACTTCGACACACAGAGACTGGAGGAGATCACCAACAGAGGCATCCGCATATCCAGCAACCAGGTAACACTTCCTTCTACACCAGGACTATTCATTGTGGTTTTTCATTTTGAATTTTGAGAAACAAAATTCAACAGCATTGTTTTGAACTGATAATTATTTGACACTCATTTTGTGATGGTGGAAGTGTAAAACAAAGGTAATACACAATGATTCACAACAAGACTTTCACATCACTACATCCACCCCTGCTCTGAGTAAAAATTTCTAAATGTTCAGATGATGCTCTGTCAAGTTCAGACTCAATTTAAGAACAGACCCAAAACATTCAGCTGGTTAATGTAACAACAAAACCTTCCAGAAACATTTCTGGAAGGTTTTGTTGTTACATAAAGTTTTCTTTTAGGGTTGTCTGAACAGTTTAATCTCCAGTGAACCAAGAATGCTTCACAAAAATAACCTTTGATTAAAGTTCCTGATATGTATGTAGGATATTTATGTAGAACAATGTGTTTCTGAGAGGTTATAAATAGAATCTGTTGCGAACGGTTACAAAGGTGTAACGTTTGGAGAACCGTTATCTTAAGGTTCCCTAAAGTTTGCAAAAATTTCAGGGAACATTCCCTGCAAACATCGCGTCTAGACTCTTCCACAGAAATAAACTTTAGCCAAAGTGTATGTAGAACTCTCTGAGACCTTAAAGGAACTTTGTCTTAAAGTTTTCTGAAGGTTGCAAAAGCTTAACCTTCAGAAAACTTTAAGGGAACTTGCTCTTGATGTTTTCTAAAGGTTCAAGCTTGAGTGAAAGCTCCTGAAGTGTGTCTGGAAGGTTTCAGGATGGTTTCAAAGGTTTAACATTCAGAAATATTAAAGGGGACGTTCCCTGATGGTTCTATAAAGGTTGCAAAAGTTTAACCTTCAGAATGAACATTCCCACAAAAACAACCTTTAACTCTTGCAAGGGAATGTTTGTTGCCTTAAAGACTCCACAAAAATAACCTTTAGAAAAAGTTCCAGGAGTATTTATGGTTTTGTTGGAGTTTGAAGGTAAAAGGTTGCAAAAGTTTGAACTTCAGAAATTTTTTTGAAACCTTTAGAGAACCTTTTCAGAAGGTTGGGACAATGTAACATTTAGTGAAACAGAAGGAAATGTTCCCCAAAGATAACCCGTTTACTGGGAACACACCTGGAGTTATGAGAGATAAACCAGGAGCTATCGGTCAAAAACTGAATATTTGTCCATCTGTATGTGACAGACTTTTACTGGATGTTTCAACAGATCGCTCCTGTGTCCGTTTTCAATACATAACCAACTTGTTAACATTTAGTTCTCTCTGCCATAGTTATTAAGAACAGGGTCGTGTGCAGCCCCCTGGAGAGAGAGAGAGAGAGAGAGACAAAGAGAGAGAGAGAGAGAGAGAGCGCAGAATTAATAGCATCCCTCTCTGTGGTTTAGAGGATTTATTTTTTTCTTAGCCTTTAAATTGTATTGAATTGATTCTGGCGATGAATTGAACAATTGATTTGGCTTGTGTGTCGCCAGTTGAATAGGCCTGCTCTACATGTTTGTACACTACTTCATCAGACTCCTGATTTCTCTGAATCTTTAACCACGTTTGTAATGTGGTTGTCCTCACAGGTTCAGTATTCTGTGATTGACCAGCGACCTGCAGTGAAGATGCAGCAGTTCTGTCTGGCCAACGACATAAAGCTCCTGACTTATGGCACTCTGGGTGAGATACAACAGATTATATAGTTTTATCTTGATAAATTACATTACTTGTTTGAAAATCATTCCAGTAGAGCAATTACAAAGAAGGGGACATGGTTCATGATGTGGGCAGCACACTGACCCTCGTGGCGTAAAGATGCAAAATGGTGGGTTTCTAAGATGGAGTCAGTTGATGTGATGACACTCTCTCTCTCCTTTGCCCTCCCCCACTGTCATCTTTACTCCTTCCTCTCCCTCTTTCTCCACATCCCATCTTCCTCCCAACCTCACCGGGCTTTGTCTCTGCCTACTTTTTCCATTGCTTCTTCCCTTCCTTCTTGTTCCTACCTCCTCTCGCTTCACCCATCCTCTTCTTCCATTCCCTTTATACCTGTCTCCCCTTCTCCTTTCACTCTATCCTGTATTCCTCCTCCTGCCACCTTTCTATTCCTGCAAATTCTTCGGCCTGCCTTTCTCCTCCATTGCTCTCTCCACTCTTTCTTCCATCACTGTCCTCTCTCAGCTGGCGGTCTGCTCTCGGAGCGTTATCTGGGGAAGGCGGAGCCAAACTCTAGGGCGGAGCTCTACACTGCCTCCCTCTCAAAGTACAAAAACGTCATAGACACTTGGGGTGGTTGGAGCCTTTTCCAGGATCTCCTTGTCACCTTGGAGACTGTTGCCAAGAGACACGACTGCTCCCTGGCTAGCGTGGCAACGCGTTATGTACTGGATCGCCCTGCGGTGGGTGGGGTCATTGTTGGCTGTCGGCTGGGCGTCACTGGGGCGGGGCAGCACATCAGTGACAGTCTACGTAGCTGCAGCCCTGACTTGAAGCTCACGATGGAAGATCTCGCCGCCATCGAAGCAGTGACACGCCGCTCCAGGGACCTCATGGTGCTCATTGGTGATTGCGGGGATGAGTACAGGAGCTAAAGGGGGAGGAGAGAGACTGAGTGATTGGATGTGACAGATGGGGTGAGGAGGAAGAATAGAAAAGAAGGAAGAATAATATCTACCACATCACAGTTAGATGTGGAAAATAATCAAGTGTAAGTCCTGGTGAAATGTTCCCACTTAAAATTTATTTTTAAATTTTCTGTAAATTGTAAATTGTCTATTCCTTTTACTCTTTACTGATAAGACTTGTGAAAATTACTTTTCTAATAGTTGTGACACTCTTTTATAATTGATGTAGTTGAGCACATTGGACACTTCTCTCCTACAGAGAATTATGAATTATACAGTCACGTCTTGAAGTCATAGAATTCAGAGAAAGTTCAGTTTCACAGTTTTCTAAGCTGTAACATAATAAATGTACATTGACTATAACATAATAAGACATAATTTCTAAAATAATAATGGCCCAGAGTCTTTTTACATGCATGACAAAAAAAAAACACTGAAGGAATCTATGAAAATATGAATAAAATCATTTTTCATAAGTTTTGCAGTTGCATTTTTGCTTTCGTGGTATCTGGTCATGCAGAGTGCTCATGATGGGATGTGGGTTATTCCGATAAACACAGGTCTTTAATTTTTACAAATATTATTTTTCAATATGTTGAGCATTGGGAATTCAATGCCCTCTCTCAGCACTGATGTGGTCCCAAATATCTCCGCAGAAGATATAAACATACATTTCATTTTATTTACATAATTCAAATGTACTGACCCTCATCACTGATATCATGGGACAGTGTGCTGCACATTAATATTCCTTTGTGTCTGGGACATTGGCCATGAGGTAGACTGTAAATGCTTTTGTATGCATTGGGGGCATGGATGTGGAGATGTAATGAAGTGGAAGAAAATGGGGAACCCTATAGCACTGTCTGGCCCTACAGATGACAGGAAGGCAACAAAGTGCGCACACATACGCACACACACACACACGCGCACGCACGCACGCACGCACGCACGCACAAATTTGTTTAAGAAATGCTTAAGTTTCATTATTGTATGAAATTCACTTTTACGATAGAAACGTGTTGTGTTGTGTTGTGTGACTAGAGAGGGACTGTGACCCCCGGGATTATGCATTTTTGTGATTCCAATGGGTGCGAACATAATTACCATGTAGTGTTTGTTATGTACAGGCTAAAAGTAATGAATTTACATGTGTGTGCTGGGGACATGTTATGTACACTATGTGTGTTTTGTGTGCTGAACTAGCAGCAATTTAATATGACAGGAGGTGTGTGAGCCACTCCACATGTTCATATGTACCATAATGTGTGTGTGTGTGTGTGTGTGTGTTGGGTTGTATGTGCATCAGTGGAGAAGAATCTATACGACAGATGACAGATACACAGACAGATGCTTAGACGGCCGTCATAAAGAAAGGCCCAGCCTGTCTCCACTCCCAGCACCTACAGTACAGTGTACGAACAGGATGAACATACACATACACACACATAGTGTACATCCACGCACACAATCTGTCAGTCCATTTTACTTTTCCCCCACGCACAGCCACAGCTGACACACTCTGTCCACCTCAAAGACCAGACAGGCTCCTGCTGCGCTATATGAGTAGGGTGAAGGGTCGTCCCAGATATCACAGCCAATCTTCTGTGGTTCTTCTCACCAGCTGGAGTTCAGTCAGTACAAAACGCAAAGGGCTGTGAAATATGCAAAGACAAGCCTGTCAGGTGTGAGGACAAAGTGGATGTAATTCTGCATTTGGCTGTTCTACCTTAACTCTACACACATCATAAAACACTCACGTTGTTTACCTGTGACTGGAACTTGTGTAAAATAAGCTTTAACAGTTGTTTTAAGTTAGCAACGGTAAAACCCAAAGGACTCTGCTTGTTTGATGATAAACCCCGACTAAAGTCCAAGATCACAAAAATTTAAATCTACAATCTCTAATATGTACTTGCACACGTACACATGCTGCAGTCTGCTTGTGTGTTTTACTGGGATTTTCAATAATTAACGCTCATTAAATATGCACAGCACATGGTGGATGTGAGCTTCTATGATCCCTCAGACTGAAACCACTCACCAGAACTTAACCAACACACACACTGCATGCGCTGGGGCTATATACAGGAGTGTGCATACTTACATAAGAATAGATTAAAATGTAAAGACCTATGGGCCCTTTTCTGCTGACTGCTCTGAAAGGTTGGACCTCGATGGTTAGAAAAGTTGCACCTGAATGGAAAACCTGCATTATATGAAAGACCAATTATAATTAGTTTTACTTTATCATTTGCATCCTGCAGAAAGTTAAGTTTCAGTTTCTTTTTTTTTTTTTTTTTTAATTGTCATATTTCTTTAGGAGGCAATTTAAACATGCTGACAATATCATGACCTCTGTCTAAGAGGAATTAAGAAATTAATTTGTAAAACATGACATTTTGGTCATAATATAATTGACCACGTTATTATATTGTGGACTTTGAGAATCTGGAGAAATCAGGTCATATTTGACTTATTGTGTTATCAACACTATAATTACATCACGACAGATATGGGTGGGTGACAAATTAAACGAAAAATGAGCGGAGCAAGGATCATAATGTCCGCATCTAAGAGCATGAAAATTATATGAATCAGATCCTTTGGCCTTCGCAGCCACCAACTCTCAAGCTGATTGAACACATGTTTGGGTGAACCGTGGACCAACGTGTTTCTGCCATCACCAAAACACCAGAGATTTCTTATGTTTGGGAAGAGACCTGCAGAGTCAATGTCACAGAGGACTGAAGCTGTTGGTAAGTGGAGGCCAATGCCCCACTGAGATAGTTCATTTTTTTTCTTCCTTTAGTCTGTCACCCATCTGTAGAGCTCTGTTTGGATTAAAAATCAGGAATCATGTCGTGATGTGATTTGATCTAATCTGGTGTTACCTAAACTGGATTTTAAAGGAGAACATGAGTGTTTTAATCAACACTCCAACCTTTGAAAGAGCAACATATTCTTCCTTATAAATGAAACATTGGATTAAAAAAACAATTACAACCTAACGCGCCATCAGCAGAAGGTGAGACATGCGGTTTATGAGTTAAAACCACATATGGCCACAAATAAAACTATTAACCCCTCAGTCACACACAACAACTGAAGACTAAAATATACTTTTATTCTTAGGTTGAGCCATTTGTGAACTTTAGCATTTTAACATGCCAGTGCATTACATGTGAATGTTTGTATATTTTAATGTATAAGTGTAAGGGTTAGAATGAAATACATAAAGTTAACCTTTGGTTGTTTTAATTAGTACAATTAGCTTACATACTTACTTATATCTGCTAGTATACTTATATTAGCACCACATTGGGCAACCTGCTGAAGATAATAATTAGAAATAGCACGGTGACAGAATTTGGTTCTTATGTTTTCATTTTTGATGAATTTTGCTTTGTTTTGATTAAGTGAAAACTTTGACCTGTTGGTGGCACTAGATGGAAACTGTAATGTAAATTATCACTAGAAATGAATTTGCTGGACTCTCCAGATAACTGTTGTTGGTATCACTGTGCTGCTCCAGCTTGACTAAAAATAAAAGGTTCTCTTCAAAAATTACAGCCATGGATTAAGCAAATATGTTCAAATGTCAGAAGATCATTTTCCTAAGATGAAGATTCAATACACAAACTTTAAAAATACAAGTATGATTTCACAATAAAATTAGATTTTTTTTCTTTTTTACAGTGTCTCAGTTTGAAGTTTGAGCCTTGTTTTACAACCCAACCCAAAACAAAGAGGTCAGACACAGTAATTGTGAAGAAACCATCCCTTTATTGGTGTGAAGCAGTCCCATCCAAGTCAGGGTCAAAAGGGTTAAAAACAGTCAGTGCTCAAACAGACCAAACCAGAGTTTCTCCGCACCCTGCTGGCTCTAGTGAGGTGGGATTTACAAAGTCGTATTGGGCGCGGACGTTCGAAACGCTGCGCTGAAGATGTGAGAGGGGTTCCACAGAAATTATAAAAAGACTTCACTTTACTCCAAACCACGTTCACTGCTTTTACTGAAACACCACAGCAGCACCAGCACTTCCTCTGGGAGGTAGGAAAGGTTAGAGGGTGGAGGTGTGGATGTGTGCGTCTGTGTGTGTGTGTGTGTGTGTATGTGAGAGGGGGCAGAGGTGTGTTTATTGAACTCACAAACTCATGGGGCAAAAATCTGGGGTGGGGTTGTCAAATCACATCAATGACATTTAAAGAGAAAAAGCAATGGTATCTTTTTTATTTTTTGGAACAAATGCTTTACATTGTTCTATGGGGAGGAGAGCGTGAGTGGGCCAGAAGTGCTTCCCCTCCTTCTGTGTTGGTTTATTTGTATGTTTCTTCCCTCAGTGGTAATCACCAGTTTACCACAGAGTCCTTTACCATGTTGTTGCCACTGCTGTCTCTGCTGCAGTGCTCTTACTTGGCGTTGGCAGAGCTGCTGAGCACCTTACGGACAGCCTGAGCGATGGCGTCACGGTCGATGCCAAAGATTCGGAGCAGCTCCTGGGGCTTACCGCTGCGTGGCACCTGGGAAACTGCCAGGCGGTGAACGGTGAAACTGGTCTCGTTCACTACCGCCGAGCAGACTGCCTCACCTAGACCACCTGGGGAATCAGAACCATTCATCAGTATAAAGAGTTGTGATCGCTGCGCCAACGGTTCACCCAAACACAAACACAAGACGTGTTTGAGACGTGTCTCTCGTTTGTTCTTTAATCTGCAAACTCGACCTCTGTTGATTTCCACTCCTCATGTCATTTTAAATCTCTCACACCACGGACAATTGAGCTCTGCAGTGATGCGATGTGGACTGACAGGTCTGACGCTGCCCTGCCTTGACTTTCTCACTCCTCTTCTGTCTCACTTCCACCCCCTGAAGACTCTCCTGTCGTCTCCTTTCCCTCCCCTTTCTCTCTCACTTCTTTTTTTTTTTATTTCTCACTCCAAACTGTCACTCAAGAATTTCTGATTGAGTGAGCACGAAAGCTGTGGAATAAGGAAAAAAGATTATTATCATTTGTTCTTCCCCTGCTAATTTTTTCCCAGCCCTTGTTTGATTTACAGCTGGAAGCTGGTGTGCATATGAGAGAGATGGAGAATCAGAAATACACTGTATGACCATTGGATATTATTATCTCCTTGTATTCTTAATCTGCTGCTTGTTAATTTTGGAAAATTTGCCTTTGATTATTTGTAAAAATTACATGTGTCATGTTACAACTGTTTCTCCTTTTTTGTATGTGGTGTTGTTGGACACAAAACTGAAATAGCTACTCAGTACTGATCAGAAAATATGATGAGTATAAAAGGTGACTCTGAGGAAGACTGTGAGGAGGACTCAATAATCTGATATCAGAAACTGACATCAGCCTTTAAAAGCTGCAAACAGCTCACATGTTGCGTCACAAGTTGCTGAAGTACATTATTTTCCTATGCAAGCCATCGAACACTTGGCTGCAAATGAAATCTACTCATAAAAAGATGATTTTAGTCTTTATAAAAACATTAAAACTTGGTTTTCTGTCCATATTCTCACATAAACCTGATATTGCACCACAGAGTAAAAGCTGAGCTACATTATATTAACAAGATTGAAGGTTGATTATGTTGTTAGTATTAAACTTAGCTAAAGCTAAAGATTTTGACAGCTCTTTTGTTCTGAGACTTGAACAATCAAGCAAGTTTAAAATACCCAGGATCCTTTGGTTCCTCACTAAGCTTACTATAAACAGAGTAGGTCAACCCAGGCTTTACCAATCTACCCCCAACTGCATTCATTTTAAAGGGCTGCTGCGCTCTGCTCTTCTTCTTCGCAGGGTGATGCCATTTTTAATGAGAATTGGTTGTTCACTGTGTGGTGCTTTTAAATGTTTTGATCTTGTTATTTTGGACATAACCTACCCTGCAGCTTGTCCACAAACATGCACTAATTCCAAATCCTACAAACCTAATCATCAATTGCTCATAATCTAAAAGTGTGTTTTACATGTATGTGTGTGTAGGCAGGGATGCTAAGCACTGACCCAACAACAGTGCCATCCTCCTTTTTTGTTTTGGTCTATTATGGCAAAAAGATGGATGTAATCTCAAAGGATGGAGAAAGCAACTACATGTATGGTGAAAAAATGCAACAAACACAATGGGAGAGAGGAGGGGAGGGTAAGACAGTTACATTTTGGATGCTTGTATTTGTCATGCTGGTACTGTATGTAGGTCAGTGAGAGCCCAAAGGCCAGAGCTGAAATTAAGAGCCCCTGACAGGCTCTCCCAGCTCCTCCTCTTCCACCCTTCCCCCTCCCTTCCTCTTCCATATAATGCTTTTTAATCTATTTCACCTTTTCTGTATCACTCATCTCTCTCTTCACACCCACAACTTTCAACCCCTTAACCCCTCAGCCATATACAGTATCCCTACACTTCACTCTTCTTTCTCTTTGTCTCTCTCTGGCTCGCTCGGACTATCTGCAGATGGACCTTTGTCCTTTGTTGCTTGAGGATTTTTTATTCATGAGCTGACAAAGGCAGCGTAAACACACAAGCTGCTGCATATGAATCTTTATGCCTGAGAGCTACAGCTCTCCTGCTAATGTTGGCTACTCCCACAGACGTGATTGTCTTGAGTTTAATTGTGTATGATCATAAAATTCAGTAGAATGGCACTTGATATTGTTTTATATTAGTTGAACATTACATTAGTTGAAACACACAAAAATGTGTTTAACTTCAGTGTATGTTACATATAGATGATCATGCAGAAACATTCAGAAAATTGGGATTTGAGATCACCCAGTTAACTTGCATTTCATGTCATTTTATGATATTAGGAAATAGGAACAGAATAAGAAACAGCCTGCGTGGGTCCCCTCTAGATATGTGGCTTCCTCCCACAGTCCAAAGATTAGGTTCACTGGTGACTCTAAATTGAATGTGAGTGTGAATGACTGGTGACCTGTCTAGGGAGCACCCTGCCCTCCTCCAGCGTCAGAGAAACAATGATACTTAACATTAAACTGTTGTAACCATTCAATCTGTTACATCTGTTTTCCCCCAAATAGTTTTTTTTTGAAAGGTATTTTGTGACTTTTGCAGTGTCAGACTCCTCACCTTCATAGTAGTGGTCTTCCACTGTGATAATGCGTCCTCTAGTTGCCCTGGCATTGTCAATGATGGTCTTGGAGTCCAGGGGTTTGATGGTGAAAGGGTCAATCACACGGATGTTGATTCTCTCTGAGGGAGGAGAGTGTAAGGTGGAGTATGTATCTTAGTTCAACTGACACTTCTATTATTACTTTGTACTCATATGAAAGACTATAAACTTAGGTTTATAGACAGATGCCATAAAGCAAAAATAATTTCATAGTGCTTTCATGTTGTGAGTTGGCTTTATTTTCTTTCTTGCTCTGTTCCTCTGTACCTTTCTTCAACTGCTCAGCAGCAGCCAGAGCCTCGTGAAGCGTCACTCCTGCTCCCACCACAGTCACATGATCATCATTGGTTTTATACACGACCTGAGTGGGAAGGGAAGATGTATTTTTATGTGAGTGTAAGGAAACGTGCACATACTGATAATGTGGTACTGATCTTTCAACAAACGTTAAAGAGCAGAAAAATACACAGATTTATTCAGATTATACAGTGAAATTGGATGGTGATAAGAAAAGGTGACACAAACCTTAGCCTGTCCAACATGGAAGTCTTCATTGCAGTTGTAGATGATGTTGTTCTCTGGGCGACTTGTTCGGATGAAACACAAACCCTGGACCAAATCAGAAAAATTCCATGTGTTTACAATTTTAACACAAACTTTTACTTTTACCCCATTGCTCATGGTAGGTGACGACGAGTACCTTCGTGTTGGCGGCAAGCTCCACGGCCTTCTCAGTGGAGACGCCGTCGCTTGGGTAGAAGACGGTTGCAGTGGGAAGGGCTCTGAATATGGCCAGATCCTCCAGACCCATTTGAGAGGGCCCATCCTCACCTAAATATTTGCACGTATACAGAGCAACAAACAGACTTATGTCAGCTGTGGTAAGACTCATGTGTTTACTATAGGCTGGAAAATAAATTCAAGTAGACTGGCATGCATTGAGTATGCAAAGGTGGGCATGCAAAATACCTGAGGAGTTGGAGGAGAAAGAGAAAGGGGAGGAGAAGGAGGAGGAGGTGAAAGAGAATCAGGCCATTCTGTCGTCACCTCCATGACACACAGACAGAGAGTGGGAGAGAGGTGGGAGAAGTGCTGACACCAGGAGAGGGAGATGGACAAAAGTAACAGAGGAGGTGAGAAGATGGGGAAAAAAAGTGTAAGATTCAGGAAAATTAAAACCAAGACACACTGAGGAGAGGTTCAACCCACTGTAGTGAAATTGAAAGACACCAAAAGAATAAAATATCTTCTGGCTTGTTTTAAAGATCAGTTTTTGGGTGATTTCATTGAACATGCGCTGTGCACACTGGATTTACCCTGACCAAGCTACTCATGAGAAAAATATTATCAGTTTGACTTGTTTTTATGTCCATCAGTGGGCTGAAGATCCAAAATCAGAAATGCCCCGAGTTGAATTTCAGAAAATGGTGTGGTGAGAGTCACAGTAAAGGTCATAATGAATGATGCTAGGGGTCAAAGGTCACTCAGGTTGTGATTAGTTTAATATGGAGGCTGATTAGAGCATTTTTTTTTAACACCAAAAGTGTGTTGGAAATTACAATAAGCTATAACAGCTGCTACACTGGACAAACTGCTGCTGCTATTTACTAAAACATCAAAGTTCTCTTTGCTCATATGAATTACAATATACAAAATCCTGCTAATCCACAAAAAAAGTCAGAAGGTCATGGTTGGTGTAGAGAGGGGCAGGCACTGACCAATAGAGACCCCGCAGTGGGAGCCGCACAGGTTGATGTTGCTCTCAGAGATGGCGGCCATGCGGAGCTGGTCATAGGCCCGAGTGAAGAACGTGGCGAAGGTGCTGGCAAACACCACGTTGCGGTCCCGCACAGCACAACCTACAGCCACGCTCACCTGCAGGAGAGGGGAGAGAGAGAGAGAGAGAGAGAGAGAGAGAGAGAGAGAGAGAGAGAGAGAGGTGAAACAAACAGCAAAGCAGGTATGGCGGGATGGTGGGAAAGATATGGACATGTGTGTGGGAGAGGATGACTTTTGTTTGTTTGACCCTTTTAAACTAATCACACATCTGCACTTTGTGTTGAGTGGAAATGATCAAATATAACACTATACATACCCAACTAAGATCCACTAAAAACAAACCTGCTGTACATATAAACATTACAAAGTAAATCAAAGGCCGGCAAAAAGAATTTTATCAAATAAAAATGAATAAACATTTTAATTTAGAAATATCAAAATGAATAAAAGGCATAATATAAAAATTCTTTCTGAAATAGTGACCTTTTTAGTCATTCAAACCATCCCTACAGTAGCAGAGAAAGAAAAAAGTCCTGCTTTAATGTGTGCGTAATGTACAAGTCAGCATGAGCTCTGGTTTTTGAGGTCAATCGCTCTGAAAGGATCCACAGTTCACAGTGACATATTGACTTATATTTCATGTTAAATGACGCTGCTGATTTTTAATGAATCCAGACAGACAATGACCCATTTTAAATGGCCTGTATTTGTGAAGGAGGATCCAACAAGGATCCATGATGCTGATGCTAATAAAACTAGAACAACTCTTAATATCTATGACTTACAATGAATCTGATATTTTAAAATGAACAAATCAAGTGCCCTTATTTAATCTGTTGTATGGAAGGTTGAATAGCCTCTAGGACCTAATGGTGATAGAGCATCTGTCTTCACTGAGACTGGAGCTTTTTCTTCCACTGAACAGTCTGTACACATGTAGTAACAGGAATCTTCTTAATTCAGAAGTAGTTGGACAAACCTCTCCAGCCTTTTAACCAGAGAGCCAACGTCTGTTTCTTACCATGTTCTGCTCTGCAATGTAACACTCCACGTAGCGGTTGGGGTGTTCGTTCTTAAAGAGCTCGGAGAAGGTGGAGTTCTTGGTGTCTCCATCCAGAGCCACCACATGCTCGTTGTAACGTCCCAGCTTGGCCAGAGCCATGCCGTATGCCTTTCTTGTGGCAATCTGGTTACACAGTGACAAAGAAACAACCAATCGGTTTATCATTATGTCCTAGATTGGCTGAAGCTTTGTTGCATTCCATCTGAAAAGTTGTGCAATTTAGACAAATTTAATTGGGTTTATCTGCCACAGCCGATCATACCTTGTCTCCAGGTTTGTAGCTTGGTGCGCTCGGCATGCGGATGTTGCGGAGGCTGACAGGTGATGTGTCTTCATTAGGTGGAGCAGGATAGAGGCGCTTATTACAGCTAAGGATGCGGCTCTGCAGCTCTTTGATCACGCTCTCGGCCATGTCTTTAGGCAGGGGTTTACCGTGCCAGCCCATCTTATCCTCAGCCGCTGAGACACACACAAAACACACATAAAATTATTACAACGTGTGGCATTTGTAACTTCCTAATAGCCAGACACTGGTTTCCAGTTGCAGCCTTCAGAGATGACCCGTATGCCGGAAAACCTGAAAAAAGTAAAGTAGATATATACTGAATGAACCGACTTTCTCTTGATATCTGGCATATGCATCTCTTCCACATTCATGCACACACATGCCAACGTAGATGAAAGAAACCACACTCATAACAGTCTTCCACGTCAGTGTCACAACAGGCTACTTCAAAGGTCAAAGGTCAAAGTCAGGAGGCAACACACATCTTATGTGAACAAAGACATTCTCCTCTCTTATGCATACACCTTACATTTCTTTGTGTCTCTCCCGCTTTGTTCATCTCAAACGCACACATTCACACACACACACACACACGCTCACTAACACGTGGTCACACACACTCTCTTAGTCTTATCACAACTCCAGTACAATGGGCTGTTGCTGTGAGTGTATCCTACACATTCTGAGGGATTACTGAGCTGCAGCAGCTAAAGCAGCGAAACGCTGCCAGGATTACAGCGAGTTAGTGCCTCTCTGCACTGACGGCGGGTCCCCAGGGCAGTTAAGAAAACTTCTGACACAACTATTATTCCCAGTCAGTTGTCACAATTTTACCGAGTCATAATTTAGAAACAGGTTTTTTGGGGCAAGTTAGCAATGCCCAGTAAACGCAGTGAAACTACTGAGAGTTCGATATCCAAATCTGAAAGAGAGGCATCTGGACACAAAAGAACTGTTGCACTCAGGAATGGATGAAGAGCATGTGTCACTTAACTTAAAACCTACTCACAGGATAGCACTGCATTGATATTTAACCACTATATAGCTCATCATTGTACCTGGGATGCCCTTGCCCTTGATGGTCTTGGCGATGATGGCGAGTGGCTGGTGGCGGGGCTGACTCAGCACCTTACACAACTCCTCCACACTGTGGCCATCCACAATGACAGCGTGCCAGCTAGGAACATGCAGCACAAATTAGCACAATGTTTTCACAACAATAAAAATGTAATAGTGAAAAACTACACAATATCTTTGTAAACTGTTTCACGCACAAATATCTTCTCAGCTGTTAAGCAGCATTTTATATTCAGGTTTTTTATTGTTGATGCGCAAAGTTACGCTGTATCTCACAAGGTTGCATGTTGACAACACAAGACAAAGAAACATAAAACACAAGTATTCCTGACATTAACCAGACGGAAGAAATTAATTAAGCGTATAAATTAAAAAACCTTATCCCCCGACTACACCCTGCTCACCCAAAGGCCTCACAGCGTCGCTGGTACTTCTCCACATGGTGCTGCAGTGGAGCTGGGTCACTCTGACCCAGGCGGTTGATGTCCAACATGGCCACCAGGTTGTCCAGCTGATAGTAGGAGGCGAAAGCCATGGCCTCCCACACTGAGCCCTCGGACAGCTCTCCATCGCCCAGCAGGCAGAACACCCGGTAGCTGCAAGCCGAGAGATAGATAGAGAGATAGAGAGAGAGAGATAGATAGATAGAGAGAGAGAGAGAGAGAGAGAGAGAGAGATTTCAAGCTAAATTTGGAGCTTTCGCAGACAGGTGGTTAGAAAGAGATGAATATACAGTGGAAAGAAGTCATTTTCCACAGCACATCTTGGCACATCTTCCCATACTCTGATTCCTCCTATAGGTCTTGCCGTGACAGCTGACCATCACATTGAAACACATACACACACACACTTGTGCTCTCTCTCTCTCTCACACACACACACACACACACACACACACACACACACACACACACACACACACACACACACACACACACCCCCGCTGTGCTCGGATCATCCTCGCTAGTTGCTTCCATGGTGTAACGACTCCTGACAGCTTTCCAGTCAAATAGACACATTCTCATTAAAGCTGGAAGATAGGCCGAGACACGCCACATTACACTATGCATTCCAACCTCGGGTACAAGGAAAAAACAGAGAAAGAAAAGAGAGGAAGAAGAGAAGAAAGAGAAGAGAGGAATTCAACAGAGGCCTGGATGGAGAGAGGGAGAAAAAAGAGGTAGAGAGTTGAGACTGGAGAAAAGAGACAGTGGGGGGAAAAAAAAGACTCTAAAGCTCTAAATCCTGCAGAAGAGCTCACTCAAATATCGAAAGACTGCCAGCTTGTGTTCATCATGCAAAGTCTTGAAAATATGATAAAATATAATAATAAGATAATAAAATATAAAAAAATAAAATATGGTTATTATGGATTCTTACTAAGTAATTTTTCATCTGTTATATGAAATGTTATATGAGCATTAGTTTTGAAATGGCATGATGTAGCTGACAGGAATATCAGGTTATGAATGTGGTTAAACCTGTATTAGTCTAAAACAACAGGCTCCTCTGCTCTCATGTCTTTGCATGAAATTATTTGTAATTATCTGTGTTTAAATCCAGACATATACTTTTTTAAGTTCAGGTTCATACATTCATACTTGTGCCTTCAGCTACCAGGCCCCTCTCCTGTGAGCCCAGCTCCCAGTTTGAGTTCAGGAGACAGACACCAGGTTTAAGAAAGAAGCTGAAAACTTACTTCTTTGATTTGATAAAGCTTGTAGTTTGGGCTGGCTTGCTGCCCGGGGGATTACCCATGATGCACCAAGCTCTCCAACAGAATGCATTCATATCAGATTAATGCATGTTACTGAATCAGAATCTGCTCTCCCTCTTATTGCTGATTTCTTTATCCTCCTGTTGTTATGTACATACATACACACTGCTGTTCCCGAGGCAGAAATGCTCTTTCTCTCCTCTCCTCCTCTTTCTCTCATCCTGTCTTTGCAAGATGAGAGTAACATAAAACAGCACATGCACACACACTTCATTGTGTCATCCACACCATTACACAAAACCAAACAAACCACTTCCAGTCAATACACTCTGTTATAAGTGAAGTATTTTAACCTGGGTTCAGTGCAAAGCATGAATCTGCCTGTTTGAACCAGGAATCTCATACTTACATGTTTACAACTGCAGAGTACTGAACCAGAGTCACATAAGCATGAAGCGATGAACAGTATCAATTATTCAGTATGATTCAACACTGCCGATAAGAGCATTTGACAGGTTCATTCATGTATTGTTTTTTAATAAACCACATGCTTGGAGACCCTTGGTCTGTTTGGCTATTTGTAGGATTTCCTGCTACTGTTTGACCGGGAGGAACACAAAATGTGACATATTGCAAAATTAATATTTGCTACCTCACTCCACGAGACTTTCTTCTGTTGAGCCTGCAGGGCAGAATGTGTGCATGTCTCTCTAGGGGAGCGGTAGGTATGGTTGCCATTCAGCAGTTTTTGCCCCAAACTATGTTATGAAACCAGTGATGCAGCCCTCTAAGTGAGTCTTGAGCAAATTAGCTTGACAAGCTGCTGCAAGCGTTGCAGAGGAAACGTACACGCGCTCCTGCACAGGCACGCACAAAACGTATGCAATAACGTGCACAGTCTATTCAGTGTAATCTATATGTAAATATGTGACCATGCGTAGTAGAAACAGAAGCACAGCAACGTGGGATTTTTGACATCTTTTTTGGACAGAGGATGAGGTGAAAAGGGTGAGGCAGAGAGACGAGGGAGGAACAGTGCTCTTGCATGTGTGATTATTAGAGCAGAAACAATCGAGTGCACTCAGAATGTCGAGAGAGAGAGAGAGAGAGTGAAAGAGAGAGAGAGAGAGAGAGAGAGAGAGAGAGAGAGAGAGAGAGAGATCAAGGACAGCCAGCTCACGCTCAAAGTATGGCAGTCCCTGGCCGCCTGTTTCACTGCATCTGCTGTGTGCAAAAACCCAAATTGCCTTTGAAACCATCTCCCTCTGTTCTTTCCATACAGACATGGATCAAGCGATGTTCCTGAAAGCCGGGGTTCAGCTAGGATGCTTTTATGTCATATCCATCGTCCATGACAATGAGAGTTGAATGTATTGTGTCTATTACAGGCCACACAGCTCTATCTGTCTATTGTCAGACTGAAACCCATGTGGCTCTTTCTAGATCACACTAGACCAAAGGAGAGACATGTGGACCGATCTGTTAGAGCAATTCAAGTCAACTAACACTAAACTGAGTAGCAGCTGAAAACTGCATTGGCTGCACAGGCTTGTTAATGTATTGTTCATCAAATTTTTGAGTGATTTTTTTAAAAAGTTAAAATAAAACTACATTAATAGATTAATCTCTCAGTTTGAATTTACCTTAGAAAGAAATTAATCCCTCTTACTTGATCTCTTCCTGGATTCGATCTCAGATTACAGAGCAGATACTCTCATTCATCCTGACCTGGAGGTAAAACTGATCAGAGGTCAGCTCTCCTGGTGCTCTGAGCGGCTGCCTAAATGTCATCCCAGACCAGGCCTGTCGGTTACGGTTTTATCCAAACCTCCAGGCTGAAATGTCACATGTCACCATGGCTCACTGCTGTGTACGTCATGTATAATTTCATATCATCTACCCCAATATGTGCAGATGCAAGCTGGGCTGCTGTGCTCCAGCATTTATGTATGTTTGTCTGTCTCGTGCATGTTGGAGAGACTCTGCGTGACAAGGACAATTTGTGTGTGCACTTAGATGAGTATGTTTTTCTGTATGTTACCTGGCCTTGTCAAAGTACTTTCCGGTGTAGGCCATTCCACAGGCAGCTCCCAGACCCTGACCCAGAGATCCAGTGGCCACATCCACAAACTGCTGCTTCTATTAGCACACACACATACACACACAAAGACATGTATCTGATTCCACATACTATAGGAGAGCTCAGCTCAATTTGATAAATACAGAAAGCATTTAATACAGAGAATGGATAGTTTTTATTCTTTTTAATGTACAGGGGGGAAAAAATCGGGAACAATCGGGACAGTAGCTGCATTTGGCGTCTAGCAGTGTTTCAGTATCTGGGTTAATGTGAACACTATGTCATTAACGTCTGCAGCAGAGGAGAAAGGAGCCGAGGACGGACCATCTCTGTCACACAAGAACATCTTTGTCACTGTCTCCTTGCCTGTAAACAGTGTGTCTGTTATCTGTGAAACTGTGTTCATGTCTCTATATGGACATGTTTGTCAGGAGGAGGTAAAACAATCCAGGATTTTTAAGTTAAAAAGATCAGGAAAGGTTGAAAGTTTAGAGTTAAAGGGTTGCATGCTTGAAAGTTGCAGCTTGGCTTCATACAGTGACACACATCATGTCATACTGATATTTTAAGATTCTTAGATGCTGTCACACAGTTTAGCCAAAGCCCAAATAAGCTCCAAGCACACAGACTGACAGATGGTTACATGAGGAAAAGACCAGAAACTAATTAAACATCTAAAAAAATAAATCTCCTCTAAACTACTTTCCCCAAAATACTTGTAAAATATGTTAAATCAACACACAGAGTGGTGGGCAGAGTAAGTATTTTCATTTATGTTGGATTGTTGGAGTATATGAGCTTTCAGATCCAGAGCCCTGTGCAGCTCTGAATGTCACCTCACCGGCACAGGGTGTCCTTCCAGGATGGAGTCGACCTTGCGGAGATTAAAGAGCTCATTCTCCTTCAGGTAACCCGTCTCTGCCCACACGGCATACAACACAGGAGCTGCATGACCCTGAGGAGGCACAAGTAATGTTAAAGGTTAGAGCACAAACTAGATGAAGTGGAGAGCTTCATCTGCAGCAATGATCATATAATGTGTATCTGATCTGCTGATGCTGAAAATAAAACTGATACTACTGTTAGTGAACCGCTTATCAAGCTTAGGAAGCTATAAGGTCCTGTCTTTAAATCTCTTGTCTCCTGTCGTGTCCTGTCACCAAATCAAGCAAAAAGCAGAGAAACAACCGAACGTTTTTCCTGTTTTAGCGAAAAAAGACACACAAACAGAAGCAAGAATAATCCTGATGTACTGAAGAATGTCTCACATCAGCAAACTGCTTATTACTGTCTATCAGCCTGCAGAGTCTGCTTACAGCTACTTTAATTAAAATTTCCAGTCAAGTTTGAAACTACTTTCACAGCTCATTTATTAGATAACCCAGTAGCTGGACTGCAAGACTTTAATTTAAATTTTGTTGGTGTAGTAGTCAACGTGAGACAGCAATAAATGAGTTGCTTGGACATTGGTGACAATTTGATCAAAAAATATCAATGTGCACTTGTGAAAACATATTTTTGAATATGTGTCACCTTATAATTAGCAGCTACCCGCTACCCACGTATGTTACCTTGGAGAGGATGAAGCGGTCGTTGTTGGGGTTACGGGGGTCGTCAGGTCGGTACTTCATGGTATGAAAGAAGAGCACAGACATGATCTCTGCCACGCTGCAACATGATGTGGGATGACTGCAACAAAAGGGCAGCAGAGAGAGGAATCAGACACACAAATGAAAAACTCTTTAAATTCCTCCTGATCCCGATGAGCGCATCCAGAGGAAACTGTACACACGGATGAAGAGGAGACAGATGGCCAGGAAAAGAGGCAAAATGGCAAACAGAAGAGGAATCCGACTGTCAACTTTGATCTAGTGGGTTAATTCATGCCAGACCAACTGTAGTCAGAGAATTATGTAAGGCAGGCGGCACGCTACCCAGACTGACTTTATCAGGGTCAGACAGTCAGTGAGTACATTTACAGTATTTCTCTTTCTTACCACACACACACACACACACACACACACACACACACACACTCACTCACTCACTCACTCCGAGAGAATTTTCACACACACACAATCATGTAAATGATTTGGAGAACACCTCTCTCTTCCACTATCTCTAATACATGCACACATGCACATACATTGCAAAGACATTGTTCAGTGCGTTGTCCTGAACTGAGTCATGGCAACTCAACACAAAATACAGTGAATTTTTTTATTTCTTGCATGTTATTGTTTATTTTCAAACTCCATGCCAGTGATACCTCACTCAAGCCTCCTGCATTAAGGCTCTTGTCTTTACAGTCCTGGAATAGAAAATGTGGTTAAACAAAAAAAAAAAATCAAATCAAAAATGGGCAAAAGCAAAAACCAAAAGAAGATGACGGATAATCTTCACCTTAAATAAAATGAAGGTTGCTCTATGAAATAATATATGGAGGACTCTGTTGAAACATTAACTGTAATATGAATATATGTATGTATATATATATATATAGGAATATTAAAGAGAACTAGTTGGGGCCCAGTCAAGTGAAATTATAAACATATCATAAATATCTTAAATATCTATCTGATTTTGGTAGAGCGGGCTCGACAGCACAATAACCTCCTCCTCTCCATCACCAGGCAGAGGAGCAGAGCCTTCTATACGAGTTGAAATTGGCCTTTTCTACACATCGACTTAACAACCTTTATTCTGTGGCGTGGTTCATGTTCGCGAGTCCAAACTGGAGCTTCATTTGATAATGTATTTTGATCCACATGGATTCAGCAGATGTGCTTCGGGTTCACTCATGCATACAGCACGTCTCCAACCCACCTAGAGCCATCTTACCTTCGGCTCTTCGGCTTTGGAGGTTGAAAAGGGCCAAGTGAAATAAAAGTCTCAACGTATCCCACAGTGTATCTTTTCCCATTATATGCAGCGTGTTGGTCAATTCCTGTTTTATTTTGAAATTGCACAGCGGACACAGGCTTCCCCACTTAGCTCCATTTGCTCTGTCGCCGTGTGATAAACGGCACCGGCGCACGCAGGCGCGACACCAGCGCGTTCGTGCGCCCCACGGTTTTCACGCTGCTGCCTCCGCACGCCACGTCGCCCCGCCGGCGGCACCGCCGACTGCACAGGATCACGCACCGGAGCCGGTCTCCGCTCCTCCTCTGTTACATAACCCATCCCGGAGCGCGCCAGAGGCCGGGGGAGAGAGAGCGGAGCCCCGGTGCACCTGCCGCAGCAGTTCATGACCGAGCCTCCAAGCCCGAGTGAATATTTGATAAGGTGAAGGCGCGGTTGTGCAAAGCAAATACACCTGTTAATTAAATGCATTGCGTCTTGTTTTACTCTCAGAATATAAAGACGCTCGTAAACTAAAAATCCAGATGCGAAAAGGGCACTAAATGAACATCTAACCACTCTTTGGAGAAGCGCGTAAATTGCGCACAGAGCTGGCGCGGAACTACTTTACGCACAGCGGAAAATATAGAAAACGAATAAGTTTTGGAGTCGTCGTGCAGAGAATCTCTAGCTGCTGTTTAAGAAACGGATCTATAAGTTTATACAGCTGGTCCTCTTGCACACTGTCTGTCCATCATCTGTGAGTCCATCAGCTCTTATGATCTCATTACGCATTTCTCCTCTGCTTTTAGAGTTTGTCCTTCAAACAGTTGGCGCCGTCACGAAACATATAGGACCTGGCCCAGGACAGTGACCGTGTTTTGTCCCGTCCTAAACCTCCGGCAGGGCTTAATCCCCCCCCCAACACCACCATCCCTGCTCTTACCCGCTGCCCGCCGCAGTTGTCGCCTTGATGGAGTTGATCCGGAGCCGGGTCGCGATGTTCCTGAGCGCCTGCACCGTCTGCTGGTCTGGTTTGTGGTAGTCCTCCATCTGGCCGATGCACCGAAGAAGAGCACACACGCGCACACACGAGCCGGTTAAAAGGAGTAAAGAGTTAAAAGTCCCCGCTTTGCTTTCTCGGCAATGAGGGCGATGAGCGCGCGGCTGACGGTGGCAGGGTTAAAAAGAGGCCGTGCTGTTGGACCTGACAGGCAGAGGAGGAGGGAGGGGGCGTGTCTGCGGGCAAAGCCTCTGAATGTGGCTAATCTGAGGCTAAAACGAGCCCACGGTTACTCCAAACTGTCACGCATGAGCGCAGCCAATAGCGGCACGGCTTCGGCCCGAGACCAAGCGGCGCGAGGCCACGCGCACGCGCGCACCTGCACGCACACCAACAGCCAGGGATCCTCTGGTCAGTGACGGTCAGGTTCAATATCCGCTGCTTTATAATGGGAATGGGAATTTCACGGTCGGGAATGGAAGCAAACAGAGGAACATCTAGTAAACAAACAAACAAACAAACAAACAAACAAACAAGCTCACGCTCTACAGGGCTGTGACCGTTTAAAGATCAATTCATTATTAATGGATGGAATTACAGCAAAAAAAAAATTAAATGTTACAAAAGTCGCGAGGGGCTGCATAGTTAGGACAAAATGAATTGTTTCTATAGAAACAAACCATGTTCCATCATTTCTGTAGTCACCACATGCATTTACACGGGCTTTTATATAAACACACACACACACACACACATATGTATATATATATATATACATGTATATACACACACACATATATACACTAACCTCGATAGATTTTCAGAGCTCCCACTTTGCACTAATGCACTTTTCTTGTAGTTGCACCATGTGGCAGTATGGATGTGAAACTGTCACCAAGAAAGAAGGAACCTCCTCTACAGTTCATGCGAATGTTTTTTCAACAAAATTACGTTTCTAAAAAAAAAAAAAAAAAAAAAAAAAAAAAAATGAATGGATGAGGCAATAAAGTGTAGGCTTTTATAGTGAGTACCATATCATGACTATGACTGAAATAAGAACGAACGCTGCTTTCAGTCAAGTATAAACTCTGTGTACTGTATATATGCTGTGTACACCTGAGAAAAGCGCTACATAATGTTTTTAAAGTAGATCTAAGGACCACAGAACAAAGCCTTATTACAGGATGTGTGGTCCAATGACCGTCCACTCTGCTGTGACTAAATCTAACAAAGGACACACACTCATATCATGACACAACTGAGTGCAATATATAGAGATCTGTGCTATTTGTGCTGAGGTGGAAGGAAGGCAGTTAAGCAAAGGGAAGGATCACCATTGACAGTAATCTTAACTTAATGACATTTCCCACTGAGGTCGACCTGATTATCTGCAGCCCAAGCCAGCAACACCTCAACACCTGAACACCTGACCCACTGAACCACTGAACCACTGAAGCACTGAAGCACGCCATTCATTCATGACTAGCAGCCCCTGGTTTATAGGCTGGGGGTTGTTTTTTTTTTTTTTTTTTTTTTTTTTAGGCTTTTGGGTTTGAATAAGTCAAAGTGCATTTTAGAAGGTTTTTTTTTTCTCCTTTGTGTTCTTAAATAATCTAAAAAGGCACAGGTGACTTTTGCCACTGAATAATGTCCACATTTGGACAGATTGGACCTGGAGAGGGAGATTCAAAGGGTAAATAATACACATTATCTTGACCACTCGATATGAGTCGAGTGAGGAGGAGAGAAATGTTAACCCCCCCCCCTCTCCGCCCCCTAGATCAGGTTCCCAGATTAAATACACCCATTGCACGAGTATGATACCAACTGAAATTTAATGTTTGCAGTGGAACAACCAGTGTGGGCTGGAACAGGCCGACAAGAAGCATCTGGTGACACCTGGTGGTCAAATAGAAACTACACCATTCTGCATGGAGGACATGGCACAGGCTCAGGAAACAAATGATCAAATAGAGGGGGGGAAAAAAAAAAAACTAAAAACATTGTAGTTATTTATGTGGGCCCAAATGTTCATTTTGAATCAAAATTGTCTGGTATAAAAATGAAAATTCACAATCCTGTTCACTCATTGAAGGTTATTTTCAAATGAGCCAAACAAAGCAGGTTCTCCCGGCAGAAAATAAAAACAGCCAAATCTCTTTTCAAATCTTTAATATCACAAAATAGTCATAATAAACCAAATTACGCACAGTAACAACAATCTTAGAAAATAAATGTAATTTGCAAAGGCTTTCCCAAACTCATATCTCTGGCCAATAAGATAAATTACACCACAATGTAAAATAACCTTAAAATCTTAAATATGTGACTGGAATTTAAAAAAATCTCCACATTTCATTTGTTCTTCTGGTGTGCCTTTATTTGACCAACACATGCCAGAAGTGTTGGCAAAAACCACCTCCCAAATGAAAAAATGAGAACAGGGAAATGAAGTGGATGGACTGTTTGATTTACTTTGGCTGCAGACATGTCCTTTTTTTCATTCTGAATTTAAAATCTGCCAAATGAAGGGGACACAAAAAAAAAGTCAACAATTTGTACTGAAAACATCTGGAATCAACTTAAACGCGCAGGACCCAGAGGGAAACAAGACTGGCACATATATACTGCGAGTAAACGTCAAATACATTCAAACGGCGGGACTAAATACAAAGTCACAATTAATCTCATTCAGATCATTCCAATTGTAAACGGGAGACATTTTGAATTACATGATTTTTGAAGAAAACCATAATCTCTGCGCTTTATGTCGTGAACAAATGAAAAGAAAAGCGTTTTCAAATGACTTTTGTACACTGATTGTTTAGGCGACTGTACTTTTGAGCCAACTACTGATATCATCAAATATCACTGTGGCCTTGTAACTTAAATTTCCAGGCTTTTATTTTTGCACTGTTTTCATGGTCCTTTGTGCATGTACTGAACATATTGTGACAATAGGGCAACTGAAACCTATTAGCATCCTATTGCATGTTAAAAAATGCTAATTATTTATTTTCTTAAATCTTCGCAAGCTGCCTTTCCGATGTACATTAGATTGGCTTTTTTTTGATCATGAATGAGAGGTGGTTGCCACTCAGCGTTGCACATGATGAGGAGACAGATGTGCTTCTTTCTTTTCAAACCATAGTATGCAGGGTTTACTTTGGGTGCTGCAGTAGCATTTTACTGCAAAAAACAGAAAAAGAAGCCAAAATACCACAGTTTTTGTATTTAAGTCTTTGACTTACTTGTGGTTTGGAAAAGTAAAACTGAAAAGAAGGAACGGAGGTAGTTTATATGTTTTATAGTTAGAAGCTACCAAAAGCACATCAGTCCCCCCAATATTTAAAGTAATCTAATATCAAAAGGGGTGAATGTAAACAAGAATCTAATTATAATAGCATTGCTTGTGTTTTTTTTTTCTTGTGATATTCAAATTATAGATCATTTGCAGAACTCAGATGTTCAGATAAACGTAGCTCTACCGTACCATCCCCAAATATCCCAAAATACTGGTGTCCCTAAAGGCATTGTGACAGCGGTCTATTGCACATTCCCCTCCAACAACATGAAGTACTCTGAGCTCAGCTGGGAGAGGAGAGACGGCCGACACAGACTTGGAGAAAAAGACAAAGAAATGTGGAGAAAAGCAGCAAATGTGCGTGTGTCTTTTTGAACATGACAGTTTGCAACGTAATATTAAAAGAAAAAAAAAAAAAAAAATCAGCTGAGAGGAACAGATTCTTAGATTGAGGTCTTAGCTGCAAGTGCTGCTTCAAACAATTCTGGAAGTTTTTTTTTTTTATCTTCCCTTGACGAGGGCTAAAAAATAATCATCAATATTCTCTTCATTGAGACAATGACAAACACAAAATGCCACAAAAACGGTAACGGCCGATCAGCGTCTCTGTGGTGTTGCCCAAAATATGCAGGACTCAACTGCTCCGAGTGAGAAGGGAAAAGATGAGTAGTCCTTTTTAAAGCCACACAGTGGACAGTTTGTCGACAAGGACTCCCAAAACAGTTCTGGGGTCCCCAAAACAGAGGTCTATGTCTTAATAAGTTGTCAGAGTTTAGGCGTGTTATAAGTGTTCCCATACTCTCGCACTGCGAGAACTCCAAGGATGTGAGATGAGTGAAAAAAGCCTGTGAGTCAGAGCTGCAAATTCTTCTGTCCAAAGATCAAAAGTGAAATGATTTGAGGTCACTGATGCCCCACTGTGGCCCCCTCTTTTAAAGACCTAAACCAGCAATAGCTAAACTTTGGCAGTACCTGGCCAAAGGTTTCACCACACTTCTTAAGTAAAAGGAAAACTCAAAGGCCATGGTGGGAAGTTTGATCTTATCCCTCTCTCTCCCCCACAGCAGTTCTGGTTTGACATTCGCTGACAAACAGACAATCCAAGTTGACGTGAGCAGCCAGGGCAGCATCAATGTTCAGGCAACGACTCAAAACACGTGGTCTGCGTCAGGTACAGAGGATGAAACATGCTATAATAACCCCTACAACACAGAGCTTTGACGAGTTGTGGTGTACAGGGTGTCAAAAACCTGTTCGCTGCACTTCTTTAACGCCCATTTAACGCTCTGGTCTTCTCACGGGTCACATAGAGGCTCTAGGAGTAAAAGTAAGAGTGGTGACAGTTGAAGCAGGACTATAGCTTCATGGCGCTGAAGTCCTTGGACAGAGTCTGCAGGTAGGCATCATGAATGGCACTGAGGAAGTCTGGGTCGTTCTAGACAGAGAGAAAGTAAACAAGAGAACTCGTGAACAAACTGCACAAGCGTGTGAGTATTTGTGTATGTGTGCGCTCAATATGACATTTCTTTCAAACAATTAATCGCCGTATGTTCTCTGTGAAATTATAACTTTTGATTATAAAGTAAAGAAAGTAGGTCCAATGAAAACTGTGAGCCTTATAGACAAATCTGAGTTGAAGGCGGAAAGCCGTTACTGCAGTGGCACCTTCACCTTTAGACTGGCAGTGTTATGTAATGTGTGAAAGGATTTTATTTTTTAGTCTTGTGTTTTGTCAAGTGAACTGTCTGGGAAATCCAGCAGAATCTGTTACCTGCCGAAATGATGGTCATCAAAATGCAAAACACCATTTTCATTAAACCTCAGTCCAGTTTTAACAAATCCCTCTAAATAGACCGCTAGTGTAAAAGACTTGAAATGTCACTTTAAATAATCTGGATTAAACTGTCATGTTCATTCTGTGCAGTAGCAGTGTTACAGATGACACTGAGGATTTGAAGCATGTGTTTAGTATGTAAAGCAGATTCAGCCGAGACTTTTTGTTGAAGCTTGTATTGTTTTTCAGACTCGTGACTGATGGCAAACAAGGCCTCAGTTTACTGCTTTTTCGAAAGCTTTTTCTTTTATTGCTAATAAATAAAAACTGTAGTAGTTTGCAATTTCTCCCTTTCTATGCAGCTAATAGCAGAAGAAGTAATGTCCATAATAATAACTACAACAGGTATTATATATATTAGCTAGCTATATATTAGCTTTATTATACATTAATTATTAATCAATTTTATTTGTACTTGAATTTTTATTTGAATATCTTCATTCTGCCATCAAACAGTAACATAATAATGACTAGCTAGCTTTGACTTTTTCCAGGCTAAAAGAAGCAGAGTGAACTTTTATATGCTAGATGTCCCCGTTGTACCTTAATGAGGTGGATCAGTGTCTCTTGTAGCTGTGCTTTGCTGCAGGGGGCTGGTGGGGGCTCTACAGCTCCTACAGACGTAGAGGTGGACTCAGAGGGGTTAGGAAGGACCACCGCCGCTGCCGCCGCCGCTGGTGGTGTTGCTGGTGCTGTTTTATTGACGGATTGCTGGAAGGCGCTGGGGGAGAGAAGCACTGAAATCTCAGGAGCTGGAGCAGCAAAAGCTGGACTCATGGGGACAGCCTGGAAATAGAAGGGGGCAACATGCTGGATTATAGTTTATTTTGTTTTCACATAAAATATATGTGAGAGACATTGATGAAGTAAACTCTTCAACTCACAGACATAGGTTTGATCAGGTTTGGAGGCTGAGAGAAAGCATCCATCTCTTTGCTGTGCTGGAGAAGGGGTTTCCCCATGGGCTCCTGAAAACTGTGGGGTGGGACCAGGGTGCTTGGCAGGAAGTTAGGTGCGAGGATGGGTTTGTGGATGTCTGAATTAACAGCTGGCACAGCTGGTTTGAGTGTGCTGAGTATTTCCTGACCTAAATAAGACACAGAAGCTGCTGGTGGTGCTGCAGGACCACAGGGAGCAGCACGAGGCTCTGAGCCAGCTGGAGGCACCAGGAGAGGTGAAACTGAACACTGACGCTGGGGCTCTGGCCTGGGGACAGCCTGGAAAACAGGGCTGGGATGTAGTGCATACGGAGCAGGGAGCAGGTTAGGGGCTTGGTGCCGCTGGTTGGACCCCAGGTTTTGATGTGCTGGAGTGGGATAAGACTGGTTTTGGATGTAGGCAGTGGTGGGGTCACTGGTAGCAGTGTTTGTGTTCTGCACAGGCATGGCAGGTAGAGAGGGATCCTTAGGGAGCGATGAGCCAAAGAGCTCCTCAACTGTGATCTGCTTCACCATTGTGTGAGAGCTCTGGTGGGTAAAAAGAACAAATGAGCTATGAGCTGGGTGGAAATCTACACAAAGTCAACAGAGAGAATTAATTTAAAAAAATTATAATATTTATAAATAATGAATAAGTTATTGCATCTACCAAATTAGAATCCAGCCCCTTATCCAATCTAATTAACTTCAGCTTTCAATATTTGCAAGTCATTTATGCTCTGCTCATTCTCTGAGGAAGACCCTGTGGTGGCCAGCATTCTCAGTTTTTTGGGATTTTTTTGGGTCACTTTTCTTACCCTGATATGCCCCAAAATAATAAAGGCAATTTAATTACATCTCAGGCTCTGTGTGAGTGTGCCTGCAGTAAGCTTAGAGGCTTCTCCTTGTCTGAACTGAAAGCCATTTTTGCCCAAACAATTCTTAAAGTCAGCCCCTCACCGCTTAAATATCCTGTAGGCAACATAATCAATATCAGCAACAATGACATCTGACTCTTTGCAGCATAACCAATGTTATCAGCAGCTTTCTGCTGCCAAATGCACAACCATATATGGGGTGACAGTGGCACAGATAAATGCTTGCACTCTCTTTGTCTTCCTCAACAATCTCTGTATGTGGGAGTGAACAGAATAAACAGCCAGTGTTAAATTATTTTTTCACATTAGTTTGTGTAATGTATGCACCTTTTCGGGTTGTGCTGTGCTGTGGGCACGTTCCGTTGTGTTGATAGCTGCTTTCACATTGGGCTCTGTGCACCCATCTGTTTCACCTGCCTGAGCCTGCATCACGTGACACATTACGCAAATGCACACAGACAGACACACACACGCAGACACACACGCAGACACACAGGTTTTTTTCAATTTTAAATTGAGTCAGAGCATAAATACATAGCATGGATTAAGAAGCAAGAATAGGCATCAATTCAGATTTCACCCCTTGGTGCTTATACAGACGCCCCCACACTTGAAATAATCCCAGAGTTAGTACCTTTGTAATCTCTGATATGGAGGTATAGGTCTAGCTATAAAAGCGCTTTTTAGTCAGTGTGAGGTATGGATACAAATTAAAAAAAGAAAAAAACATCCAGCATTTACTCCTCAGAGTCTGTGTTGGTGTTTGACTGTGCCGGAGCAACAAATGCCACTTAATTACCATGGGCATTTACAGTTTGTGAACTAACATCATATTTATTCAATGATCATGTATAGAAAAGACATACCAAATAACAGCAAATATTTAATTGGAAAAGAATATTTGTTCTTCTCAGAACATAAATAACATGCTATGTGTTTCTATCCCTAATTGAAGAAAACTTCCTCACTCTCTGATATTCTTCCTTGGCTTTGCTGAGAAGTTCGAGGATGTCGATGGGCCGTGGTTCTGTGACGCCATTGGTCCTCCCTGGCTCTGCCCTCTCTGGTGACTCTCTCTGGGCATGGTCCGCCTCTTGTTTTACAATCCTAGGAGAATAAGAGATGGTTTTCTATCTACACATTTAACTGTAATTTGCTGTGTCAAATCTGTATTCAAACGCTCCTTGATGAAAATAGAGGCCAAGACCTGAAGGGTGAAAAAACCTGCCCTGTCTCATCTGAACACAGATACTTAATACATGTCCAATTACTTACTTGACCATCAGTTGAGCGATGCGTTGACAGTCCCTCTTGTCATAGAACCAAATGCTGTAGATACCCACTGCCAAAAAAAAAAAAAGAAAAAAAAGACTGGTTTGATTACATTCTCAGGTCATAATTACATTGTAAAGTCTTGAGTAATGGCTAAAAGGTATTTTTTGATGCCACACTGACTTTGACACCAAAGTCTAATCAGTTCATCCTTGATTTGTGCTAAAATTGAAGATATCGAAGAAGAATTTGAGCCAATATATCGCTAAACCAAAAGCGTGTTCTGTAAGGTGACATTGGCTTTAACCCACCAAAATGTACCCGGTTCATCCTCAAGTGGACGTTAATGCCAAATGTGAAGAAAATCCCCCAAGGTGCTACTAGGATATCGCATTCAAAAAGGTCAAAACCATATTTTGTGAGGTCACCATGATCTTGACCACTAAAATCAGTTCACCCCTGACTCCTAGTGAAAGCTTGTGCCAAATCTGAAGAAGTTCCATGAAGGTGTTACTGAGTTAACACCTTCGCAGACAGACGAACAACCTGAAAACAATAGACCTCTGGCTCTGGTTTCCACCCACACGGTGGCAAAACACCATAAACACTGTATATTACATTAAGTGTAGGATTACATTATACAAACTCCATGTATAAAATTTTGCAATTAGTTGATTATTAATCAATTTAGTCTACAAAATTGTGTAGAACAGCAGAATATAAATAGATTACAACAACAAAACCACATATGATAATACCGCATAAATGTCTAGGCCTACTGTACAGTTATTAGGAAAAATGTGTGCATAATATCACCCCCTATTCTTATTAGCTGGCTACTATTTCCAAGTTAATGAAATAAAACCTAATGATGCATTAACATTGGACGAATGGCTCATTTATTAATATCTCTCAGTCAATACTAAAAAGGAATTATACAGTACAAAAGTACTACAGTACTACAAGTATAATGCAGAGCATGCTGAGTTGAGTCAGCTGCCACGAAAGAAACTGAATAGGGAAAGTTCAATCTGGTCTTGATAAACAACTAATGCCACATTTACCTTGACCCAAAAGAAATTGATACTTATTGGTGAATCAAATTTACACAAAGCAACACAACACAAAAGACAAACTGTAGATTAGGAGTTGTAGCCTGTTAGTATTACACTGCTTGTGTGTCATTTGTGTGATGAAACACTGGCATGTTCAAGCTCCCTAGAGACTGTGGTAACCGAGCAACCAGGATGTTTGCCTCGCTGTAACATCTATTGGTACCAAGGGGAATACGGAGAGGAGTAAACAGGTGTGTGTAGGGGTGTGTGTGTGTCATAGTACACAGGTTTCTAACTTTGAGTACACTTCTCAGGCTTAGGCAGGGAGTTCACCGGTTGTCAAAGAGACTTCGAGCAAGATACAAATAACATCTTACTGGAGCATCCATCTGCCTGCATTGGTCACTGTGCTCTTCAATCAAGCTTCCTCAGTTTTCCTCCTGCTCAACCTTCATAGTTCTTTCTTTGCTTTTTTCTCACAGCAGTAGGAGGAGGAGGACTAGGAATCTTTGAGCCATCGCATAGATATTTCTCTCAACACCAAAGAAAACACAGACCAGAGTGTTTCGGACCAATTAATGTCCGATAAGAACCGAAGGATGTTGCACTACTGAAGAGTACAAAAATTCCAAAACACCCGAGTGAGGGAGCCACACCAATGGAATAAAAGCCAGGAGAGGACACTACCAGGAAGAATTTGCCGGTCTTTAAGAGGTCACTTTCAGCTGCCAGAATTTAGAAGCATCTCAAACACAACCTGAGGATAATTGTTGACCATCGTTTTACCCAGCACCTGTACCCAGTTTTACCCGACTATCAGTTCAATCCACTCTGAGGAATTAAAATGATAACACCAGTGCTTGGACTCAAGTGAAACCACTGGAGAAGCTACTTTGGCTTGAATACTAAACAGAAATTACATCATGTCTTCAATTCCAGCCAAGCTGATTTGCAAACCAAGTCCAAAAGGGGAGCAGTCTACTCTGACATTGACGCTGGCCATGTTATTTTTTCTGATAAGCAAACAAATGGGAAAACAATCAAATTCTTTATTTGTTGCCTTGATGAAACTCCTGTTCAGACTTCTGATAGATTACCTTGGTGGCAGTGCTGTCAGTTATTTTCTGAAGATCTGAGGAACTTCATCACTCCACTTTTCTTGCTGAACTCTTTCCATAAGACTTCACCAGATAAAGCTATAAAACTATATAATACAATATAAATCTTAAAGTAGTAGGTTCAACAATCTGAACCATTTGGCTGTTTTTGCCCCAATGCAGACAGATATCAGCTGTAGCCAAACAAACCTGCAACTGCTGCAATCTGGTAGGTCTGCATGAGGTCATGAGTGGAAAAGTGTCTACAGAGGAGGTTTTTTTACTCAATGTGACTCCAAGACACCATAATGACTTCAAGCAAAGGACTAAAGTGTTCCAGAAATCACTGAGGAGGTGCTTGTTCGGCATTTTCAGAGGTATCATTTTGATGTTTTGCACTTAATGTGTGTGCATATGTGCTTGTGATCATCACAAACCCCTGCATAGCTGTGTATTTGGCGCTTGCACATTGTATATATTCAGTGTATATATTTCTTTAACAAAATCTTGTGTGATACAGCAGCATGACTGAGCAGAAACTGACTAGAAACCGATTCTGTTGCTTGGAAACAATTTCCCACTGACATTAGAGAGCTTTTGACATTTTTCATAGCATTTGTGGTGGTGTGATGGCAAGAAAGGGTCGATAAGCATTTTCTCTGGAAAGATATCTCACAATTACAATCACTCAGAGTCTTTAAATGCATTGATAAAAGTCTGGAGTTAATCTGAAACTCATCTTGTATGTTGAACTCATGGCCTTTAATAGTTCTCAAGAAAGAGTCAAGTACTGAAAATATTGGCTCATGGCCACTGAATACAAATATCTTAAAGCACATGTAAATTCAGACTTGTATAGAAATAGTTTTTCAAATAGTTTATGGTATCTACTATTTTCATGCTCCAATTGTACAAGATACTTACAGTTGCCATTCCTGTAGAGCAAGAAGGGATCCTGCAGCTGGAACTCCAGGTCTTTGTTGATCGGCTCCACCAGGTTCTCTGTGCTCAGTCGGTTCATAATGGTGAAGCCATGGTGAGGAGAGGCAGACCTTAGATGAACAAAGATTACAAAAATTGTAAAAAAATAATCTGGCAGAAAAGAACCATCATCTTCCCAAACATATTGTGCACAAGATTTGGCAAAAACTGTAACTCTCACTGACTTTATTTTCGTAATGATCAAAGATAAGAAAACTTTCTTGCCTAGCATGTCATCAAAACTACTTATGCTAAATTTATATATTTAAGGGGGATATATAAATTAATATACTACTATGAAAAGAAAAACATTTTTGCAAGGCACTGTGCAAACTAGTTTGAGGCACTTTAGATTATTATCCATCATGCAATACAATCTCGGAGATTTCTGATAAATCCAAAGTTAATTCTCTAACAGAACAAAGAACCAACACATACAACAAGAATCATAAAGAACGATCTTCAGCAACAGTAACAAGGAGTCCTGCAGTAGAGGGGCCTGGCCCTGCAGTGCCGTGATCTCAACATGTTCTGTCAGATGCTTGAAACATCTTACCTTAAAAAAACTGTATGCAAGTGCACTGAGGAGAACTGGTGCTGTTTGAAAGGCAAACAGTGACCACAACAATTTTGGATGCGATTTAGGTTTCTCTGTTCACTGCAGATTGTGTGTAGTCAAGGGCCTATAACATTTGCACAGTATCGAGTATTTACTTTAGCAGCTGATCAATGATCAAACATTGAACTGCTGTTATCCCTCTTTGTGATCAGTCTAATGTTGGGTTTTATTTCAAAGTTGAAAGTCGGGGGGGGGGGGGGGGGCAAGCTGTGCATATGCGATGTATCTGCTATGTTTGTTTACAAAGGCTGCGGCCTACACACGTGCGCTGAATACGTCAAATGACAGCGCAAACAAACCTAATGCTAAACAAGCTTCGTATGTTTCCGTGCCACATTAGAAAACAACAGTTTACATGCTCACCTGGCATAAACAAACAAGGTCCCCTCGATGTCGGTCTTCTCCTGAAAAGAAAGGCAACACTGTGCGTCAACATCAACAACAACAACAACAACAACTGCTGCTGCTGCTGATCCAAAACTTGCTGAATAATAGCAACGGACGCTGACTGTTAGCGTTACCAGCTAACTTACGTTAGCTCGGGTTAGATGACGTCGACCTACTGCCGACAAGTTGTTCAAACACGAAAAACACTGACACCCGTGTCAATCATTATATGTGTGAATATATGTGGGTAAATTATATCTGAAAAACCTAAACATTTCTTGTGTTTGTGTTTGTACCCCCCCCTCCTCCCTCCAAGAGTTAGCATTAGCATGCTAAGTGAATTCACGAAACCGTTTGTTTTGTTTATTTTTTTTCTAAACTTACCCATTCGTTGGCTTTGGAGTTGAAGTTGTAAAGAGCCACCTGGCCAGTAACGTCGAGCAGCTTGTTTATGTACGGGTCCTGCCTCTGTAGAGCTGCCAGGCTCATCATATGTCCAGCATTAACGGTCTCCATCTTGGATGTGATTGTTGCTTCCGCACGGTCGGATATCTGCAGACACATTAAACTTCCGCTGGCCCCGGAAATCTCAGCGATGAAAAAGTTGTTTGTTCCGCTGATGCTAATCTGAAATGTAGTGTAGGTCATTGGCAATTTGTTAGTGTGCCGCTTGAAAGCGAAATGACTGTAGGAAATGGTGATTGTCTTAGCGATCCTATTTCATCTTGTCTTATCCGGTCTTAGTTTAGCTTTCTCAAATCAAATTATATCAGGACGCAATCAAATAGATGGGATTTAGGGAATAATAGGCTGTAACAAACCTTGCAACAATGGACAGTGACTTGGCCAAATCGTTTGTTTTCTGCTGTGTAAATGAAATTGAACTACAATAAAAGTAGTTATAGTTACAGTTTATTAATTTAAGATATCATTTACTGAAGAGGGGAAAAAATCATAATAATAAAGGGGCAATATCTGACTGAAAAGCGGACGATCACTGATGTAGAAAAACGTTGACTTTATCCTCATGTTAGGAACATATTAGGTCTACATAACATACATAAATACCACAGGGCTGCGCTGCAACACTTATTTTTGGGGCCAATATGACAAGTGTTTTTTTTTTATGTGTTACAGAGTGAAAAAGTCATCTAAATGTTAACCGGTCACACCGAATCAGTTGTTTGCAGTTTAAAGGGACATTCACAAGTTTCCCAGCTGACTTTAACGCATCTTAACGAGAATGACACAAAATATAGAACAATTCAAACAAAGGTAAAGGCCCCGGTGTTTGAATGGCATTGGATGCAGCACCATCACAAATAAGCAAACGCATCAAATATTTGGGGGGGGGTTACAACTCCACGGGATTGTTCGTGGTTTGGTCCAGTTGAGCCGCAGCTGCCTGTTTCACTTGCCTCTGCTGAGGGAACATTGCAGCGGGGATTATAATCGGGGGATTACGCGCCACTGTTATCCTCCATACAGGCACAGGTTAATCCAATCACTGGTAACCTGCCAGCGCAGCTCCGACCACTCACTTCGTCTCGAATCGCCGCGGAGTGAGGGCAGAAAACGGCGCTATGAGGCCGCAGAGGAGAGCCAGGTGACAGCATGCCGTTCATTATCAGGGGAAGACCCCTGAGGGGTAAGTCTAAGGGCCCGGGACACAGCAACTCTTTAGGGGCTTAATTGGAAGGATTGGCTCAGGGCTCGGTGCTTATCCTCCTCCGACCCACACATGTTCAGAAGAGAAGGCAGGCTGCTCTCAGATGTGTGCACCCGGTTTTCCTCTCATCTGAGTTGTTATGAGTTATAGACTCATGATATGTTGGCCTAAAGCTACGTGGCCACACGGGTGTGTGTGTGTGATTGTGTGTGTGTTGTTGTTGTTGTTGTTGTTGTTGTTGTTGTGCATGTTGCTTCATTCATACCAAGTTTATTATTATCACAGATCCACCAACAGCCTGATTTCTTATTGGCTTCACTAGCTGCTGTCCTCTCCCGCGCCGTAGCCTATATAGTGTTTTTTTTTTTGTTTGTTTGTTTTTATTTTTTCCTCGTGGAACACAACATTAAATGTGTTTTCTAAGAGCACCGGCCTCAATCACAGCCTTCGTCTGAAAACATCTGGCGACCCAAGGACCGGGGTGAGATGCTTCAGTTCACTCTCGGGAAGTTTCCCACTGGGCAGCAACAGGTGCCTTTTCCAGCGCGTAGCCTTTGCTGGGGCGTGTGGCTCCAGCGGGGCTGTGCCGTCGGCCAACGTGATCTCAGTCCGTCCGCAGCCACAGTCACAGGAACTGACAGCGGCGGATTGACTGCCGCTGTCAGCGCGTCCTCTCGGATCCGCCGTGAATTCGCAGCCAGGCACCCGGATGTGGCGGAAATGTTTGGCGCTCCTCTCAGGGTCCGCGCTGGGGAAACGCTTCTTATTTCTGGTTAAAGGCTCGGTTCGGGCTCGCGTGTCGACAGCCGTGCGCGGTTTTTCCAACGATGAGTTGGGTTTAACGCGGATTTTTTCGATGTGGATTCGAGGATGCAAGAAGCAGATGAACAGTCTGAAGGTAAAACCGTGCGCGCGGCGCGGGGTGAGAGTTGGAGCGGAGCGAGAGGTTTATCCTAGGGGTGTCTGCCTGTTCCCTGTGACTGTTTGGTCTGAGTCGTGTTTGCCTCTGAGGTGCTTCCCCAACTTATTTTCGCGGAGAGACTGAGCCTTGACGCTGTTGTTGTACAGGCTGCACGGATGAAATGACAGCACCTGTTAAATCCGCAGGGAAACGAGTTGCGGCTTAGTTCTCCGAAAAATGGTTGGCTGTATTTGGGCTAATGTTATGGTCAAGTGGTCGGTTTGGAGCCATGTGACAGCTTGTGGTGGATGCTTTGGATCTGTGACCCCCCCCCCCCCCCCCCCAATGAGCGGAGAGACGCTAAACCAACTTTCCAAGTAAATCCCGGCATTATTATTATTATTATTATTTTTTTTTTTCTTTTGTTTTATAACCGTTTCAGCGGTGCTCCAAGCAAACAGCGAGCTGCCACAGGTCAAAGTAAAGTAGGGAGTCTGCAGAAAGGCCGGGAACCTCACGGAATAAACCCCCCTGCGCTCGTTTTGCTCCTGTGGTGATGATGTTGAGCCGCGAAATGAGGAGGGTCTGACCTGCATCCCCACCTTCCTCATTCAGACCAGATATATATATATATATATATTTTTTAATTAAAATATCTTACCCACTTGTTTGCGTTTCTGATGAGGGGTCAGGCTGTTTGACTCGGTCACCTCAGTGTGAAAGCTGCTTTAGCTGTGACATTATTCCCTGATGACTGTGCTGTAGAGATGCGGTGAACCAAAGTGACTGTGTCAAGGACACTGTCTTTTTCACTGGAGATTTACATTGATTTTAATGACTCTCTCTGTCTCTCTCATTCATGCATTCATGCAAGCTGCGCTCCCCCCCCCTCCCTCTCTCTTTATGTCTATTCCCCACTGCCTTTAAACCACTTTCTTCTTCCTCATCACCTTTCCTCCCATCTTATTTCTATATCTTCATTCTTGATTTTAAGTCCAGCCATCATCCTCTTTTGTCCTGGTGGACAACTACATGCATTTTCAGAAAGTATTAAAGCTCCAGCAGGCAGGATATTAAGTGAAGTTGCATTGTGCTTCTCTGCTTGAATTACAAAATAAATGTCCCCAATGCTCTAATCAAAGATCTTTATGTTTTTCCAGTTGGTTTTCAAATTTAAATTCAAATGTAAAAGTTTGGAATTAGAATTGATATATATTACACTTGCCAATATACAGGACTAAATTGTTACTCACGTGTTTCATAGATAGCAAGGTTTACATGCAACTAGTTGATTAAGAGACAGAAAGACAACTATTTTGAGGAAACGTGGTTTTTGAGAATTCTCTCAGCCGTTTTTCAGTTGACATTAATATTATTAGAATATAATATTCTAATAATTATTTCTGAAACAGAAGTGTCAAACATTTGATGCCACCGGGTTTTCAAATACGAGAATATGCTGTTATCTTGGGCTTAAATTACAATAAATTAAATATTTTGAAGTTTTGATGGTTGTCTTGACAAAACAGGATATTCTATGAAGCTACCTTGCTATAGAATATCACCATGGGCATTTGTCAATGAGAAAATGACAAGATATCAACATATGTGGGGAACATGATGTGTGCAGGTGTTTTTCTTTATACTTACACTCTTAATGGTTTAACCATCTTGACTCTGCTTCCTCCCTCTCCCTCTCTCTCCAGGGGCACAGTATGCCAGCAATAGAAGGACCACTCCCTCCACTGACACCTCGGCGCTCTGGTCAGAAAGCCGCACCCATCTGCACCAGCTCCATCCACAGGAGCCTGTGCAGGCCCCGGCCAGCACCGGCAAGCCCGTTGGCTCCTCTTATGGCCTCCTTGGGGGCAACAGCAGCGTTCAGGGTCCCGGTGGCCCAGGCTCCGGTGTCAGCCCGGTCCTCGCTTGGCATGCCGCCATTAGCGCCGCTCGCCAAGCACAGGACGACGCCGCAAAGCCTGACATGAGTTCCCAGCCCTCGGTTTGCACCACTGGACCTGCTCCTGTAGGCTCACTGGCGCAGAGGAAGAGGCAGCAGTACGCCAAAAGCAAAAAACAGGGAGGATCGACCAACAGCAGGCCACCCAGAGCTCTGTTCTGTCTCACCCTCAACAACCCCATCCGCAGGGCCTGCATCAGCCTGGTGGAGTGGAAGTATCCTTTTGTCCTAACACTGGGGCACTGGTTGAACGGATGGATGGCAGGTGTTTGGATGATGAATGAACATATAATTTTTCCAGTCAGTGAAATAATGAACCTTGACTTTATTGTTAGAATGGACTTTGATTACTCTGAAGGGAGATGATTGGTTGTGTTGATCAATGAATGATTTCAGGAGATATTTGATAGATGAGTAAATAAATAAATGGATATAACACTTAATAACTAAAAAAAGTTATTTTAAAAATAATCCATTATTTTCTCTCTGCCTGTTTATTGCTATGACAGTGACAGATACAAAAAGAAAGAAAGACAAAGACTGTTGCCAACAAAATGAAAAGGTACACAATTTACACAATTCAAAGAAGCCCATCTACTCTTAAGAGAATCAATTTGAAATGGAAAAGCCCTTTAAAAAAAACTTCTCTTTGAGATAGCTGTGTTCCTTAACAATCTGCTTCCAGACCATTTGATATCTTCATACTGCTGTCTATTTTTGCCAACTGTGTGGCCTTAGCCATCTACATCCCCTTCCCTGGAGACGACTCCAATTCTACCAACCAAGAACTGGTGAGTGCTGCTGGAAAATACAAAACAAGGCTTGGTGATGTTATGAATAAGATGGGGGTTGTTTAAATATGCTGTGCATTCCTACCTATACGGTAGTCCAGCGTGTATTCATTGCAAACTGCACATACAGATCAGCGTGTCAGAAGGATTTAAAGGGATTGGTTCAGTGGATTCATGGAAAGTTTTTTGTTGAGCTTTATTGGATTCTCAGAAGAACGTGTTGTGATAAATTTGGGGAATGGGCTCTTTATATCCTTTCATAATCTTTAGTATCTGTAAGAGTATTAAAGGCTCGTATCTTGTGCGTTGAATAGAAAATGCACACATGTAAGTCTCAGTAGAAATATGAAGATCAGCTTATTTAGTGGACGTTTTTAGTTTGCTGGTGCTAAAAAACATTGACTCAGAAGCAGTGAGAACAGACTATGTTGCCTCTCTTTGTTGTGGCAGCAGCTACCTGCATTTGATAGAATAAGTGAGATGCATCATGGAAGGTTTTGTGTTTTTCTCTACAACAATTGCTTCGAACACTTTAAACTCCTAATATTTTAGCTTTACTAATCTCAAAGTGTTGCTTCTTCAAAATCATCAACAAACCCACTTTCGTACTGAGTTCCTGTGGTGTTTAAGCAGACAGATAGTTTGGGATTTATTGCCCAGACTCTGAGATATCACAAATAAATCCATATCCATAGTAGTTGACTATCAATTTTAGCTGAGTGCTTCAACCACTAGAAACATACTTAAAAAAAATCTAAACTCAATACCTCATTGTCAGCATGTTTATTTTGTACTTTTCTATCTGACCACCACAAAAGCTTTGTGATTGAATTAGTTTTTTGTAATTTGCATATTTCTTCACTCTGCATGCGGTCCTGCAGATGCTGCCTGCTTTGTTGTGCAGCAAAGATTAGAAGAGTTTTTACACACATGCACCGTGCTGCTGGCTGCTAGTGCCACTATTTGTCATCATCCAGATTACACACAATAGCTAGACACAACACCTTTGCATGAGTGTGACTGGTTGGATGTGTGAGTTGCGTCAGAGGGCTTTCCCGGCAATATTTGGATGGATGTGTCGGGTTTCAGTGTTGTGTTGATACAGGCAAACATAGTTCACATCCCCGCACCGCCACCACCAGCCACACACACACACACACACACACACACGCGCAAGCACACACGTGCACACACACACACGCAAGCACACACGTGCACACACACACGTGCACACACACACACACACACACACACACACACACACACAGAGTAGGTCATCCCTCTCAGTCACTGCAGTTCTCCATGTCGCCAGGGTTGTAAGAGCTGGAGACCAGTTTGTTTTTGTGCCTGTGTAATTTGACAGCATCAAACTATAAACAAAATAATAATAATAATAACTTTTTAAATTATTATCATACAATTCAACATAATGAAATAATTCACCATCAGGTCTGTTCACATAATGCATTCAAATGATTTTCTTGTTGAAAGCTTGTTTAGACTTTATCACTAAAGACAAGGCAGTTACTTTAACCCCAGCAGTTGTCTGTGAGCTCTATTAAAAAATATTATAACTATTTATGTAGCCACAACAGAATGATAGTAAACAAATGAAGTCTGAATAAATGCCACATGTTTTTAAACTGTCTGCGCGACTTCCAGAGTGTGAATGGTGACGATACCGGAGGAAAGTTCAGAGTATCTACAGGGAAAGCTTCTGCTGTTGTGAATTTGTGGTTTATTCACCTCAGTGAAAATCATTTCACCTCCGATTGTATTGTCAAATGAGCAGCATCATTTTCTCAGTGTTCTCAGAGGACTTTGTCATGCAGTCCAAACATTTGCTTTTTTTTCTGACACTGGCGAGGGACGTTCTTCAAAGGGAATTGTTTGTGTGTGTGTTTGTGTGTGTGCGAGATGTGTAGCATGTTTCCTTAACAGATGGGAATTATTCATGCTGTCCACGTCTACACTCTCACAAACGCTGCACAAACACTGCATGTACAGTGTGTGTGTGTGTGTGTGTGTGTGTGTGTGTGTGTGAGAGAGAGAGAGAGAAGTAAAGTATGAATGTCACTACAGTTTTTTGGTGTCTCTGTTCTGTCAGAAAAGTAAACATCTGCTTTCAGAGAACCATTTCTTACCATCATGAATTTGTTTTTCAGCTCATGTTTCTAATCTGAATAAAAAACCTATTTTCATTTTAGTTCAGGTTATGTCATATTTTAATAATTTAATGTACTCTAGAGAGCAATGGGATGACATCTTCTAATACTTGTTTTTATTGTTGACGTGATATACTTTGGTTTAGAGCCACGTATTTTCAGTATTGATTCATTTGTTGATTATTTCCTCCACCACCGTCATGGCGGCAGCCTGCTGTCTCCATAATCTCTTTCCAAGAATCTTATGTCTCCTCTGCATCTTAGTCTTAATGACACGAATTCTACAAAATGAAGTAATGGGAGATTCAGCCTGTTTCTCATAAATAAAATGCAACGTCCCACAAACTCCACCATCAATTATTGGTCTCCTCTCACTGGACAATTAACAAGACCAAACAATTAGATATTTGCTTTAATGAATCAGCCACTTGGTCCAGTTGCCATTCAACGAAAATGGTAAAGGAGCACCAGTTTTTCAATTTGAGAAATGTCTCAAAATGTCTGCAGAAACTTCCCAATAATTCCACTTCTCCTCTGTCCATCCACGCTCAGGGTCTTAATATTAATATTAAATATTAAAGGCAGAAGATGCTGTATATTCTGTGGAATTAACACTCAGTTCATTCAAGTTTCTGTGGGTGTCTCTCAACTCAGTATTACTTCCACAACTCCTTTGTAGTGTGTAGGTGTTGTTTGAATGGCTTTGGTATTTGTTTTTGTTGTCAACTGTGTTAAAATTATATCCATATGCAGCTCTAATGACCTGATCATGTGCCCGTCAGTCATTTCCCAGATTAATAAATCAGCTGTGGACACTGGCATTGGATGCTTAACTCATTAGGTTTCGTGCTAAAGCTAAATCAGCATACCATGGTGATTTTGGTGGTTTAGCCCAATAACAATGAATTAGATATATGTTATCATTACATTATATAAGCCATTACCACAATGACAAGGTGTTCACAGTGTTTGAATACCTTTGTCAAGGCTGAAAATTGCAGGCTTCAGTTGGATTTTCAAGCTGCGTGAATTGTCTGAAAGTCATCCTGCCATGTGTGGTCTGATTTTTTTTTTTTAAAGGTCTACAGTAATATGAAATCTGTTTGACCTCCAGTTGATAAAAGGTACCTTGTTTCAACCTGCATCTGTCAAGCCTTTTTGCTAAGCCAGTTCTATCTCCATTTTACATAAGGATTTTCATCCAAGTCATGAAAGAAAACTATCATTTAGGGCTGGTGTGGAACTGGAGTGTTTTCTGTGAGGAAATGTCAAGGCCTGTAGGGTGTCTGTCTGTGTATATTTGAGTATAAGTGAATGTGTGAGAGAGAGTGTGTGTGTGTGTGTGTGTGTGAGAGCAGGTTGGGAGATTAAGCAGGGATTAGTCGTCAGGAAATGAGTGGAGGTTACGGAGAGAGAGGGGAGGAAAAGAGAGATGGATAGATGGATAGACCGGAGGATTGGTGGATGGGTGGAGAGATGTAGGCTGGGAGCTTACAAGTGGGAGGGTCGAGTGACAGAGAGGAGATTTAATGAACGCTGTCTTGTGACTGACTTGGTTTCCTGTCTATCTATCTATCTATCTATCTATCTATCTATCTATCTATCTATCTATCTATCTATCTATAATACATACATACATACATATATACAAAAACACACACAGAAGCAACATTTGTAGAGACACTTCATTCACTTTAGACTCTCAAGCACAGAGTGAGTGAGATGTGTTCAAACAGCTGCTTGAAGTTCATGGGAGAAAATGGTGCACTTGTTCTGCACGTTTTTCTGACATCGCTGTCTGCTCATGTTGATATTGGATAGAAATATTACATACTAGCATAGATGTTAGGTGTCACTCCAAATACAGCCTGCAAGTAACAATTTTAAATTGAGCATGAAGGTTTGCAGTGTTGCTGTACACTCAGTCTTTTCTTATTTGTGACCTTTGTTTTGTTTGTTGCTGACACTGTTGTGTCCTGCTCCCTCCTCATCTCTCCATAAGTCCCAGGTTATTAAATCTGTCTCTCTGTCTACTCAACTGTCTGTCTCTTCCTACGCGTTCCACTCCTGTTTCCCCCTTTGTATCCTCTCCTTTGTCTATTCTTTGTCTTCTTCTCCCATCGTCCCTCTTCTTCTCCCCTCTACCTCCATTTAGGGTGTAGAATGGAGAATGATTAATATCTTATTAAGCCGCTTAGTGATTTAGCAGACTTGTGATGGCCCCTTTGGCCCCTAGTTGACAGACATACACTGTTGATCAGCTCATAATCCTATAAGAGTCCTATATGAATCTGCTGTATGAGCGTATGGAGTCAGAGGTGCAGTATGTGTGTGTGTGTGTGTGTGTGTGTGTGTATGGCTGACTGAGTGAATGGCTTAAAGGCATGTACTGTGACATGACTGGGAAAATATGATGTGAAGTCTATATGATATGATTAAGGGTATTAGAAATTAGAAATTCCGTTTAGATTTGTTGAGAATAGCAATAAATTAGTGGATAAATTGTGAAGAGGTAAACCTGTTACTGTGGTATCATCTCTGTTTCATCTATTACTGTCAGCCTCCACAATTCCTTTTTATGATGCTTCATGAAAAATAATCCTATCATTGTGAGAAAGCACTATATTTATTCTCAGTCTGAAAGCGTAACTCTGTGTAGCTCTGTCTCATCACAAAGAGGCTGATTTCATTTCAACACTGTCATATGTTTCAGATATTCCATCTATTCTAAAATAATACTTAAGGCTTTTTGCATAATTTCATGTACATTTCACAGAATTTCAGACATGTCGGGCATTTTTGGGAGCTTTGGGATCTCAACTAGAATTTGAAATGGAGATCTGTGAGTTTGAACAGTCTGGTTACTCTATGAGTTTGTCATGTGTGACCCATCTGCAGGCTGCCGCTTGCTCGGGAATTTTATAAGTCTCCAAAAACTAATCCAGACAACACGGTGCCGTCACATCCGTTGTGTGGAGGTTATTTCTTTCTTCTAAACCTGTTTTCATCAAGGTCTTTTGAACAGTGATTTAAGACTAAATAACATCCACATTCACATCACATCTGTAAGACAGGTTTGACAGTTATCACCCAAACCATCCACGCTTTCATTACTAAATCAAAAGAGAGATTAGCATATAAACTGGAGTTTATAAGATCATACTGGTGAGAGTAAATCCGATCAGTGAAGAGTGTACTGACGTCTTAAGGCCATTAGACATTTCATCGCTTAAACATTTTTCAAAAAAACAAAATGGCATACCTGCCTCACCAAACCCTTCATCCTTGTGCTAGGTTTTTAATAGTATATCAGAGATTCCCCCATTGCCCCCATTCCTCTATCTAATTAAAGTCAACATTAATAGTGTGATTATCTGTGTATAATTGCAGCACTATATGCACCAAAGTGTATAGAGTCACGCATACAGTTTTAAAACCAAAGGCATATTCATTATATTCAGAGTTAAAATGCTTCTCCAGTGTTTTACTGGAACAAAATCCTATAATTTTTGTGCGAACAGTGGTATGAAACCTTTTAGATCTCACAGTGTAATAGATGTTTTAGATGTTTTAATCACAATGAATAACATGAGAAGATGTTGAGTCACTGCTCGTCTCTAAGCACCTGCTGTATATCAAAACCTGGCATGAAGCGAAGGAGCAGTTGTGATAGACAGCACTCGAAAAAGTGTGTTGTATAAGTGTTACAGTGCAAGAGATGTTTTAAACTGATATCATGGATAAATACTTAGCGATAGTGTAAAAGGTGGACAAAAGATTTATCGACAGAGACGTTCTACACTCGTATGTTAATAAGATGATTGTTCAGGCCCAGTTCACCTGACTGGTTGTATATGTACCCTGTTCTCATCGCTGGACTGGATTATAACTGCATGTGGGTGAGCCTTCACATGGACAGCATGAGTCAGAGATCAAAGGGTAAATAATCTTTTGGCTAATGCAGGCCTGGATATTGGAGATAAAACCATGGTAACAAGCCACATAATTTTCTGATTGAAACCATAGGCAGAGATTCTGCAGCAGGGGTGTTTCATCTCGGCCTCTCTCCAAACAGGCCTCAAACCTGAACAACCCTCTGATAGGACCCATAGGAGTGTCTCCTGAAATAGTTGCCCTATGGCAGGAGGCCTACTATAGTTTGGTTGTCATGTTAAACATGTGGACTGTAAAAAGAGTGCCTTTACCTTCCTTTGTCACTATGGCAACTATAATAACAGTCATGGCTCGGATAGGTTGAGGAAAAGATCGTGATTTGGGTTAAAATAACGTCCTCAACATTACAGCATCTTTGTTGCCATAGTTGCAATCATAACGTGGTAGACGTGGTTGACCATCAATGGATAATAGAAACGGCATAAACTGCTACTTCAACGTGGAAATCGAACACTGCTCTCCTGTGCCATATTCCTGTGTTTTGTTGACCCCGACATTCCCCTGACATGGACTTTGTCGCTAAAATACGTCATCACACCGATCCCTTTGCTCCTGTCATAATAACTTTGGCCGCTGGTTGTCATATGACAAGAACTGCACAAACAACCTATGGCCAGAAGACAAGTCATGACGTCACACAGCAGGAAATCATCCAGGATTCATCCTAATTTCATTCATTTTAAATGAAAATGAAAATGCTTCTCATAAAACTTCTTCCTGGCTTCACAATCTTTCAACTCCCCTTTTATGGTTTGAAATGTGTTTCAAAGTCTTTGTGGGTTTAAGGTCTCTTTTTTATCTCAGTCAGTTTGGCTGAGGTAACCTATGGCTTGAATGGTTGTCGAGCAAAGTGCTTTTTGTTTCTCATCATTTCATCAGACAAAAATCTAGTCTGGGATTTAGACTTGAAGAGAAGATTATGAAATTTTAACAACTGTAATGATCTAATTTTGTGTTGTTTCATATTTACTCAGGAAAAGTAGCAGTACCTTCGATCTGTTCTAAAGCACTGCACTTTTTGTGCATGTACCTACTGTGTTTCATAAGTGAAATAGCTATTTGCTATTTAATAGAATAAATATGAACTATATTTAGTGGTGTATTGTATTGGTGTTAGCATGTCGAAAGTGATTTGGGCAGGAATCAATAAGATACATTACATACAGTAGGAATCATTTCGGCCAAGCGTTGCATTACGCAAACACAAAATATAGAACTTAATTTTTTGTGTAAACACAAAATATATTTGTAAACACAGGTACAAAATGATTCTTTTGTCTCCTCGTTTCTCTTCATTGTGATTCAGGAAGATGTTTGAGTTGGTTGTATAACAGCAATCATAAGACCTGAATGCTCTGAAGTAGGCAGGTTCATCCACAACACAGGCACAGGAGTGAGTTCATTCAGTTTTGTGTGTGTGTGTGTGTGAGTGTGTGTGTGTGTGTGTGTGTGTGTGTGTGTGTGTGTGTGTGTGTGTGTGTGTGTGTGTGTGTGTGTGTGTGTGTTTATACACGTATGGTGTTTGTCAGCCAGTGAAAGCACAGTCTGTATGTTTGTAATTTCAGTGGAGAAAAACACAACCCAAACTGTGTGGTGTGTGTGTGTGTGTGTGTGTTTGTACATGTGTGGGTTTACATGTGTGTTTTTGTGCTTGTGTGCATCTTTACATACAGTACTTAATGTCTATTTGTGTGTACTACACACAGTCTGGACTCCATTTGTGTATGTGCATGTTGCAGTCATGTATTATGTGTGTTTTTCTGGTTTCACGTGTTTGTGTTTGTCTTTGTGAATGTGTGTGTGTGTGATTCTGAGAACAGAATGTCAGGTTGCGTCATTTTTCTCTCTGTCAGGGATTAAAGGTTTAGGGCGGAGGGGAAATGAGAGTCACACTAAGCAGCACACTACTCCATCAAGCACGTGAGTGTGTGTGTGGCCGTGACTTTTCTTTTTGCATGTGTGTGTTTGTATGAGTGTGTTGTAATAAAAGACATAGTGGGAGATGCAGACGCACAACGCCTCAGCACTTAGATGTTTTTTATGAATGTTTTGCCACGAGGGCTGAACAATAATAAAAGATTATTGACCTGAGTGACTGATTATATGATCATGTCGCATTATTGTTTTACACACCTTTGATGCCTAATGTACCATCCCTGGTGAAATGAAAAAAAAAAGAAAAAAAACAAAAAAACAAAAAAAAATAAGACATTTTTAGAACTGGTCTTAGTTATGATTTTCAGCTAATTGTTTTGTCTATAATGACCAGTGGAGCTCACATCATTTCTAAAGAAAACCCTCAAAAACTTGGATGGTCAGAAATTCTAATCATGTACTTGATCCCATTCACTTTGCTCATGGGATACAAAGAGGAGCAGGAGGTGCCATGGTTACTTTGCTTAATTTGCTTTTTAAACACTTTTATTTCTTGATTATTTTCTCTGCTTTTAACCTGTTTCGACAAGTTTGATCTGAGTAAAAACAAAGAGCAAACGTAAATGGAGTTCTGGATGTGTATTTTCACCGCTTTTATTTACCCTACCCTACACAAATATATATATTTTTTTCAGAGCAGGTGTGAAAACAGTATCATTTTGATGTATGCAGACGACAGACAGAAATGAGAATGGCCACGGCCCAGTCATAGACTGTTTTGTCAAGTGGTGTGAGGAGTCTGACCTCCATCTGAACATATGTAAAAGAAAGCACTGATTTAGTCAACACACATAAAGTCACATCCATTAAAGGTCAGACGGTGGAATGTGTCCAATCTTACAAACAAATACTTAGGGGCAATTATCCACACAAAACTGAACTTTGAGGCAAATTGTCAAGCTGTGTGTATGAAGGGGTATCGGCGTTTTCTGTGTCTGAGGAAATTGTCCTATTTTCATATTGACCAGGCCATTATGATCTTATTTTACTGTGCTTTTGTTGATCTTTTTCCTCGTGTGTATGTATACACACATTTTTTTTTTGTCTCTCCTGTGTGGCTCTTTTTACTGCAAGCCAAATTTACCTATGGGTACAAATAAAGTAACCTACCTACAACAATCTGTATAGCCAATAAGCTGGTACCAGCAAATGCTCTTTCATGTAATACATCACACTTAATTGCATTGAATGCCATACGTTTCCTGCATTGTGTTATGTTTTCCATTTACATAGTTGCATATTACGATGCTGATTTCTGACATATTTCACACAGCAATGGTATCATCTGTCACTTTAGCATCGAAAAACAAGAACAGGATGGAGCGAGAGAGAGAGAGAGAGCGAGATCAATTTATTGTATTGGTGATCAGACTAGGGCAGCGCATGACTGGTTGTTGACCTAGCAAGTTGTCATCCTTCAGGGCAGCATTTTGACACACACTATATCACACTATACAAACACACTATACACATCCTCACACACATATATTGTATAAGCTATGTGTGTAGGTGGGTATGTGGGTGTTTGTGTGTGTCTAAGCTGAAGTGGACAGACTGTGGTACATGTTATGGTACTATTATTGTGGTATTGGTGAGGACAGGTGATATTGTTGTCATTGTTGGATCATTTTCTTCGCTATTAAAACAGGATTCTCAATAAATAAATCAAATCTCAATCCATCATATGAGTTGTTAGTTTATTTACTGCTTTGAGTATTTATGCACCACCATTCCTCCATACTACTGTCTTGCTGGTTACCCCATTTTACTGCAGCGCCACAACAGAAAAACACAAAATAATTCATATGAAAAGAAAACACAGACGTGATTTGTCAATATGCATATTGTGTATAGTGAGATTGTGCATGGCATACAGACATACCCATTTTGCTTATTCTATATTCTTCTGAGTCTAAACAGTCTCAGAAGTTAAATCCTGGTATAAAATTACTTACACAGCAACAGAAGATTTTACTCTCCACAGACTCTGAATTGATGGAGCACAATGTAATTGATAATAAATTAATTAATAAACTTTATCGTCAAGTCACATTGTTTATCTTTCAGATGTCCACCAAATGGAACTTTGTGTTCCACGACTTGTACCCGTGAAGTGAAAAGAACAGGCTGTGTTTTCTGCTCTGTGATCAGATAACAAATGATCACTCTACCCACACACTGGCCTTCGACAGAAATAGAACAAATCCTTAAATTGGTTCATAGGGTTACAAGAAAAGTGCAAAATAATTTGAGTCAAATGGATTATACAGGATATGAATTTCTAACAAAGAGTGCACTGTATGCAGGAAGTCAGTATCATCTTTACTGTTTTTTATTATTGCTTTATTGATGATATTTGATTATATTTCAATTAATCTCTCTATAGGAGGCGTTTGTTGGAGGATTCACCTCTTGATACACCAGTTGGCAGAAACCAGCAGCATTAAGGGAGAGATGGCAGGATGTATGGAGAGAGACGGGGTTGGAGTGGGTTGGATAGTGTGAAGAAGACCCTAGATAATGTTCTTAAAGCTTCATTTACTCTGTTCGTACACTAAAGTTCACTCACTGTCCTCGTGTCAGGTTTGTGTGTGCCCACTTGAAAAAAAAAAAAGACTATTTTTAACAGATGGATCATCTAAGTCATTAATTCAGTAAAAATACCAAAGGTTTCCTTTTATAGCTTGTGAAATGTGAGAGGTTGGAGTTCACTGTTAACTGAACGTGGTTAAATGGATTGAGACATGTTTGTATGTTTGTGTGTCAGCAAATGTATATCTTAAAATAAGCTATGTTAAGGTGTCAGGTTGGAATTGTAATTAAATTAATTTAAATTTATTTAGATTTTAAAAATTAATTAATTGATAATGGTGGACAATATGATAATGCTATGACACAAAATAATGTTATTGATTATGATTGTGCCACAATGTACACAGTACATTGTGACCCCATGAAATGACCCCATCTGCTAAAATAATGCACGTATATCAGCAGCAGGTGAACTGGACCTTCGCTGTCATGGTTACAGTAATGCACACACTGTTCAGCTTATGGTGCAGTCACCTGATTGGTTGGACGTAGGGAAAGATTATAAGGTTTGAGGTTGCAAAAACTACCAGTACAGTTAAAACAAACAATGACAGTTGGAAACAGACGCTGGGCTCCCATGTCCACCCTGACCTCGTCCCTACGCTCTTCATACAGTTTCACTTAACTTCATCCTTTGCCCCACCTCATATTCACTACAGCCACTAGAGGTTGTCTAACTATGGTTCATTAGATGTTCTTGGCACAGATGATCTGTAGATGACAGTCTCGTGTATGAGGCCACTGTGAGCAATCTTGCTAATCAATGTGCAGGACTTTTTGACAATATTGGATATTTGTATTATTTTTGCATAATTATGATAAAGCACCATAATATGTTTACTGTTTTTTTTGGGGTTGTTATATCCCAAATATACATTGATAATGTAAGAATTATACATTTATTTTGGACCCCTCTATTTGTGTGTGTGTGTGTGTGTGTGTGTGTGTGTGTGTGTGTGTGTGTGTGTGTGTGTGTGTGTGTGTGTGTGTGTGCGTGTGTTTGTGTGTGTGTGTTTGTGTGTGCATTCACTGTTAAAGCAGCCTTAGGACATCTGTGATCATACAGCTTTATTAGTGTGCCGTCCCATCATTGTGAGTCATTTCCTTCCTTCTCTGAGCTGTCACTCCTCTTCATCATTACCATGTGTTAAATATAGACTCTGTATAACTACAGCAAACATGCCCACAAATACACTGTCTGTTATGCTGAAAAGAATACTAATTCTCATTGAGAAGACTGAATATTTGTTTCAGTGGGTTAGAGGAAAATACTCATCAGAAAATGCTTTTCTGACAATATCCCGTAGCAGCAGCTTGGGGGGCAAAATGCCACATTTTGTATCCATTTACGTGACTTGCATGCAAATGTGTCAGGGTTATGCAAGTGTTTGTGTGTTTTAAACAGAGCCCAGGGGCTTTACAGGTTTTTAGGCCGTGGGGTGACAGATGTCCAGATGTCAGGAGGCCTGTTGGACCAACTGCTTAGCACCCAAACACCCAGGGACCACAGCACAGACACTGCTCTGCAGCGAATGTGGGACACAAACACATAAACACATAAACACACACACACACACACACACACACACACACACACACACACACACACACATACACACATGCACACTGTAGTTTTTAAGCTGTGCATGCCACAACTACACTTTGTTCAGACATTAGCCACACAGCAGAGCACACTTAATGAAAACAGTGTTAAGCCTTGTACACCAGAACACAGGACTAAAAACTGAGTGTTCTGCTGGATTTGACCCAAATTGCTGTGTGCTGTGTAGAAGCTCACTAAATTCAATTTCAATCAAAAGATGAGAAACAAACGCTACAAAATATGAATTTTATGCTCAAGTGAAGCACAACTTATTATTAAACCGCACTCCAAGTGAAGCAGCCTTCCCCATTGACAACTAGTCATGTTGCTTGGTGTGAACAAGGATTTTATTTCCCCCAACACTTTTGACTTGAAATACATATTTATTTTACAGATGTTTACAGATGTTTTTTGTTGTGTAGTAATGAATCACAACAAAGACTGAATAAAGTAAGAAGAAATGCAAATATTTCAAAACAAAGATAGTGGTTCTGAAATGCCACACAACCCTTTAACGTCGAATATCTCCATAACATGAATCACCCACTGTTCTACGTGTTTTTGTGACAAATTTGTCATCCTTTGAAAAGGTAACATTGATTGATTTCTCACCAAAAAACAAGCTGGCACAGGTCTACAGGAACTCCATGTGTGAATGTATATTATTTGAACAAAATTGTTCTAAATGAATAATGAAAGTGGCAGTAGATTGAATGACCAGGAAATGTGATGAGGAGATTATCTGTTACAGCTAAGCAGGTTTATGGCTCGTGGGATAAATGAGAACTTAAATCTCTTTGTAGCATACACCAGTTTTCTCCTTTACAGCAGGATGCTGTGCTGTGCAAGTGAAAAACCAAAAACCTGCAGCATATCTGTTTTACTGGACACTGGCACAACATGTCAGCAGCGATGAGTCAAATCTAACCGAAAGAAACTCAACATGCAATATACAAATTACTTTCTACTTTTATTTAGGTTGGTTATTGTATGGAGTCTTGTGATGGCAAATAAACTTGTACAAACCTGAACATAGAAAACATGGTGACTGTCTGATCTGCAGCATGCATCAGGTCGGCGGGTTTTCTATTTATTGATCATAATCAAAAAAATCACATGAATCCAGAACCTGATTCAGCTTATTCATTGATGCTGTGCAGCTCCACTGTTGTCTTAGATCTATTACAAGCACATCATTGAGCCACAATGTTTCACAAAGTGATGAATGTCTTTATTACAGAAGTATGAGCACTGTGTTTATATTGAATCAGCTTCACAGACTTATATCTATACTGTATATGTATTTTAAGTACCTGGTTGTTTATATTCATTGTGTTGCTCCTTCACTTCGTTTTTACATACAGCACAGCCTGCTGCCGTGACAACTGTGGCCATGGAGACTCGTAGAGTATCCCAAGAGCAGGCTCTCAATAGGAGAGAGAAAGGACAGAGACAAGAGAAGATAGGAGAGGCAGACAGAGAGGAGAAAGAGGGGATCAGGAAATTGAGGGAAGAGCTGAGAGGATGGGAGTGTGGTCGAGAGAGGCGCAAGGGGAGTGAGTAGGACATAATAAGAGCAAGAAAAAAGGGCAAAGACGTGAAGAGGGAGGAGAAAGGAGGTTAAGATCCTAGGTGACGGTGGAGAAGGAGGATGAGATAAGAGAGGGAGGAATAACAGAGGAGGAGAGGTGAAATTAGAGCCAGAGAAAGATGAAAAGAGGAGGGAGGCAGGATGAAGAGAAGACAGAAGTGGAAAAGATGAGATGGGCTGAGATTTTTTCTTTACCTCTTTCTCTGATTCTGTGTTTTGAGTACGGCCTACAGTTTATCTGCTATTGACATGCTCATTCAGCTTCTGAATCAGTTCATCTTGCTTTGAGAAGCTTTGAGCTGCAGCAGCAATAACGTGACTGCGGACGCCATATCAGCATACACATGACATGTTTTATATCAAAGTAGATCTCTGCTGCTGCAGTGGTTGTTGATCTTAATACCAACTCTGGATTAGTAAGTAGCTTTTGGTGGTCAGCCAGTACCAACGCTGGCTGTTTTGACTGCATTTGTGGCCATGCTCGCTCTTTTGAAATCGGGATTAAGAAGATCCACGGCTATAAATAGAAGCAAGCTGGAGTGGTATGGGGTTAATTGGAAAGTAGAGACAACAGAAAGGGCCAAAATCAAATGCTGAACCATCGATACACGCTGTCTGGACTCATGCTGCCACAGGACAGAAAGAAAGAAAAATGTTGAACATGGATTTAAAGAAAAAAGTATTATGATTTTGGATTTTAAAAGAAATCTGATTCAAATGATTCGATTTATAGTTAGCAAACTTTTCTCGATGAATTTTTGTTAGTTGCAGACTTAATACCAGGTTTGATGATTCCCATTGTTTCAAATCCATTAGCAACAATGGTGCTTCATGATATGTTATTGGTCAAAATTGATAACCTATCTTGGTTTTCTTTGGGACATGGCCATCGTATATGCACACTAACACATTAAATCAAGTATATTTTTATTAATAAAATATAAATATGTAAAATTATAAATTTGCCTCAAATCATTTTGTAACTACATAACTTACAACAAGCATCAGGCGATGACTCTGAATCTGACTGGAACATGTTTAATGTTGTTTTAAATCTTTTCTTGGAACACGTTTTGACTTTATTATGCATGAAAAACGTAATTCAATCTGAAATTGATGCTTTGCATAGACCCAAATCTCATTTTGGGCCAGCAAAGTCTCTCCAGAGAGTTTTCACTCACTGGTGTAGGACAAAGATTTGGACCCTAGGTAGCACTGCAATTTAATGTTGATAAATAAGGAAAATATAGGGCTTCTTTTTTTGGTTGGATGACATGCTGCAACAGATAAAATGACAGCTGCTAAAAGGAATGGATTGAAATATTTTTTCCTGACAAGGTTTTCAAAGATAGGAATACATTGAAGCATTTTAAGTAGCTTCCCTGTATCCTACAACTTTAAATGAGTTTTTACCTCTGGGAATAGTCAGAGCTTGTGACTGTAACCTTTCTTTGACCGCGTCTACTGTACAGGTTGAACTTTTCGTGACTCACTGACTTCTCTGGCTTCTGCTGCTAACTGGATTAAACTCGGCCGTAAGCGTCTGTGTACCTCAGCTTTTGTTGCCCCCCTGTTTTTGGCCGTTTAGATGAATCACAGGTAATGATTAAACAGATTAGCATTGACTCCATATGGGGATAAATGGGGATAAAATTGACAGTATAAATATACACAGCATATACTGTACGATGCATGGGCTCTCTCACACAATTATGCACATTAAATGATTGTCAGACTAATTGGATTAATAATTGGTAAGAAGCAATTACAGTGTTCTCATCAGTATTCATATCTGATTTCATGTATATCTAACACAATATCAGAGGGCACACTCCTATATCCAGTGATGAGAGAGATGTGGAGAGAGAGAGGGAGAGAGGGAAAGGAAACCAGAAACAGACAGAGGAATATCGACGTGAAAAGGGAGAGAGACATAAAGGAAGTAGACATGCTGTAGAGGAAAGGCGGGAGGCTGACAATATAAATCATCTTTCTCCACTCTTGTCCCTTGTTCCCACTGTGTGCTTCAGGACAAAGTAGGATTATTGACTTTCTTCCTTCCCCCCTCGGTTCCTTGCTTTCCTGCTAGTATTTAACAGAAGGTAACACAGAAAGTAGCTATTTCACAAAAGGTTAAATGCACATAAACACAAACAAACTGAAACTTTCCACTGATACTAGAGAGGTTTTTATTGATTTGGTAAATAAGTGCAGACAGCGTGAGTTGGTTTGGTGGGAAAGACGATTGAACATACTGTCTAACCTGATGGGATGTTTACAGGCCAATCTGTTCAATGCAAAAGAAAGAGAAGGTGAGAAGACTGAGATGATGAACTTTGAAGCTGATATGAAACAAGGTCATTAACTATTGCTCATACAGGATCATGGGGATTGAGTCTTACAGACATAATATATGTAATTTAAAGTTATTTGTGTTTGGAAATGACTTGAAATTGTCTTTGCAAACTGTGCAGCTCTGACACGCAGGAAATAGACGGGAGAGGTGAGGATGATTAATGATCTATTGAATCACTCATAATGCTACCACTTCAGAGATGGACAGTTGTCCAAAACATAATTCCTCAGTTAATAGGTTGCACTCTGTATTTGTGTGTGATGATAATCCTAGTTTTTATATATATATATATACTGACCACTGAGAAGCTTAAAATATGATATAAATTTAGATGGATGAGGGCTTTAGCATCACTCACTGACATGACAGCACCTTACTGGAGGTGACACCGGCACTCTTTTGTTCAGCCTGTGGTCAGGTTCTGAAGCAATGAGCAGCACATCCTCTGCCTTTCTGGCCCTTATTAATCTTATTAAGACCAATGGGAACACAAGCTATTAGCAGCTGAGTAGCCGTGTTCTGGCTGCCTGGCCGATTCACCTACATGCACCACCACTGCCTCAAACACACGCTAGCACACTGACAGAATCATACATATTACACACATCCACAAACATATATTCATCTATAATCACTTTATTTGATGGTCAAAGGTCAAAGGCCAAGGGTTTAGGCCATAACTCACAAATTTATACGCTAGTTATGACACAATATAACACAAATATGAAATAGGATAAAGTTAAGTGGTATTTTATAACATCACTGTGACACAATAATGTTCTGCAAAAACACGTCATGGCCATTATTCAACAATGTAACTCAGATGAGAAGAAAGTGTAAAAGTGTATTCATTTCAGCCACAAGACTGAACTTCTAATTTATCTCATCATCTACTCCACTGTAGGAAGGGATTTCATAAAAACAAATAAATAAAATTACTGTCACTGTTTGCTGCTTGTCACATTTTTACAATTGAAATAGAAGTCATGTACTTACTTTTTACTTGCAGATGTGTTTGCATCTTAAGAAATATTTATTATACTTTATGTTTTATGTCACATTTTATAGTTTTTTTTCACTATTGTTGCCAGAAAGTACCCAGTGGATAGGCAGACTGGAAAATAGGGAGAAAGGGGGGACTTGCATTTAACAAAGTTCCTGTATATGCGTTTTGGGCCTCTATTCGATCACCATTGTCAGTATTTAAAGATGTTATTCTTCGCACTCAAAAATTATGTGCAGTGCTATTATGTGCTGGAGGCCATAGTTTGAGGTTGTGCTAAAAGATCAGTGTGCAATAAAAAAAATCTGAATAATAGTAAGAATAAGGAAAAATAAATTATTTCAGAGATAAAAAACATGTAAAATGTAAAATGGTGTATATAGGACAAGAGGGTTGTGTAATCTATAAGTAGTTTATATAAAAACGTGTCAAATGTAAAGCTATACAATAAAGTTTTGTTCACGCGCAAATGTAGTGACCTACATGGGCTTGTAAAGGAATCACAGCAGACACTGTTCTGGACATGGCTGAGCATAAACACGGGTCAGAGTTCATTGTTTTCTGTCTTAGCCAAGACAAGTTTGTTTGCAAAGCCAAACAATGAGTGGAAATGTTTAAGCACTGTTAAAATTCTTTTGACTTCCTGTTTACGTCTTGTGACTCAGGCTGACATCATCACAGCTCATGATCACAGACAGAGAATTATGGGAGGTGACAGTAGGCTACCTGTTGGGTGGGGTGAGGGATGACCGGGGTTAGACTGAACTCACACACCACATACACACACTGATGTGAGCCACATGGCATTGAGTGATCTGTCAGCTTATGTTATCATCACTGCTGGGTAGTGACATTGAGTGAACCTGCGTCTGCTCTGTGCGTGTTTGTCTGTGTGTGTGTGTGTGTGACGCTCCCAGCTGATCTATTAGGCAGGTCAGGCATGACGGTGAGATGGGCCAGCCCTTCTCTCTAATCAATTTAAGCACATGCATGCACACACAAACACACATATGCACGCGCGCACACACACACACACACACACACACACACACACACACACACACACACACACACACACACACACACACACACACACACACACACACACACACTATATACAGAGATACAGTCACCTGAAAAATAAATCAAATCAGCCATATACAACATTCAAATCAAGATGTGCTTGAACAACCAGATAAGATAATGTATGGCAGTGCAGCAGCCATCTGCAGAATGACACTGTACAGCTATTATACAGTTAACACCTCGGCCCCTGCCACCTCCTTTCATTCTCACACTCGCTCTGCGTGGATAACCCAGTCCTGTCAGGTTGTTTACAGCCTCAGGTAACTGACTGAATGACTGGATTTGTGTCGTTTACTGCATAAAGTGGTGTGCATACACACGCGACTAATTGAAACAAAGATTTAACACAAATACATGATATAAAAAGCACAAAATGAATGGCATCACTTGTTTGTAGCCAGGCCTCGCTTCTACACGTGTCCATGTCTTTTCTGTGATTTTTCTGTGAACAAATACAAAGTACATACACTGTAGAAGCACACAAACGTTTACGTTTTTGTCCTTCTTCAGCTCTGTGGCTCAGCCTGCCTGACTCACGGTCTCTCTTCAAGACACACAACACACCCAACATAGTGCATTTTCATTCACCTTTAACCTCGATGACCTAATGACTAATGACTAAACCCAAATCCTGTTTCCAACATTAACCCCAAAAACCAAGAACTAATCCTCAAACAGCCCCTCAAAGAAGTGTGAACCTGACAAAATGTCATCCCTTTCCATAAATGTCCTCGTTCTCAAAGTCCACTACTGAAATATGTGAAAGATAGAAGTTAAAGAACACACACTTCACAACAAATCCCAGAATTCATATGAAAACAGACACTGTTGAGACTTTTGTCCTGTACTATTCTAGTAAACAGAAGTCTGCTTTTATGTGCTATACCAACTTTACCCCTTTGTAAATTACCCCACTTAATATTTTTGCCCTGTTCTTGTACTCTTTGCTGCAACACTGCAATTTCCCCACTGCGGGACAAATAAAGGAATTTGAATTTCTTTCAGTGTGTTAAACAACAGCAGACTCATGTCACAGCAGCAACAAAGGCTGATGGGAAGAAGGGATGGAGGAGCAGTGAGGGCAGCAGAGTTTTCTCTTCCTTCAGGCTACAACAACTGAGAGGGAGATAAAAATACACAAAGTCTTCATTAAAAACAGTGAATGAAACAATACTAAGCATCTGAGGTGCTTATGAGCCACATAATCAGACAGATTTTCCACATTTGAGTCACAGTGATGTTGCTTTTCTCTTCTCTCCAGTCTTTGGCTGCAAGAGGANTCTATCTATCTATCTATCTATCTATCTATCTATCTATCTATCTATCTATCTATCTATCTATCTATCTATCTATCTATCTATCTATCTATCTATCTATCTATCTATCTATCTATCTATCTATCTATCTATCTATCTATCTATCTATCTATCTATCTATCCAGTATCTAACTCTTAAAAAAAGAGTGAGTGTATTTCCCAGAATATTAAACAATACCTTTAATATAACAATAAAGAAAATAATTATTGGCATAAAAGAAACACACAAACAGTCAATGACTGGTCTCAAACACCAGTAGGACTTTGTCTGTCCTAAGTCCTGTTTTCTGTACATGGACTCATCGGCTTTTGTGTTGTGGACATATTTTGTTCTTTTTCTGTCCATTTCTTTAGGCTTTATATTGTTTACATTGTTGTTAGAATAGGACCTTTGTACTATAAATTATGGTATAAGCTATATTTTCTAAAGGTCAAACGTCACTAAATCAGATTAAGTCACATCCAGACAGTTAATTAGGTGGCCATGTGTAGTGGGAAAGCAAACAAAAAATGTACTTGGTTGTATAACTGCAGAGATTCAGTCGACATAATGCGACACTTGCAGCCAACACACCACTGCTGCTACAAGTTACACTTATTGTGGAACACGGCGATGAATTTTCACCATAACAGCCTAAAAATTTTAATCTAATACAGTAACCACACAGAGAACTGCAGTATAATGCAATCTGGTTCACCAACATCACAATAATTACTGCTTTTGTTGGGAATGAAATGTTGTTTTTCCCTTTTAGATCAACTCTCATATAGCGACCTGAGGGCTCACATTAGATTACCACAGAGCTGATGGGTGATAAAATGTCATATTCTAGTTCAAACTTTTTGTGCGTTTGTTCTGAAAACATCCATTACACTGATTGTCTTTCCTTCTGCCTGCCGCTCATTTTTTTCTAATTTCCTTTTCTACTCTCTTTCTCTCCACTCTCTCTGCCCTGCTGTGATGTGGCTACTCTTTGCAGTTTTCTAAGCCACATTCAAAACCTACAAAACAATTTGGAAATCACTTCAGATTGTATCTTTCGCCACCACAAAACTGTGCAAATAAAATAATAACTTTTATAACTTTTATTAACTTTTAACTTTTATAAAAATTATATTGATAACAAGCAAATATAATAATAATATTGATCACCATGTTATAATAATAATAATATTCACTAATAATGAACAAATTCTATTAACCAGTTTTATTACATCATGATATGAAAATCATTTTAACCCCCTCATTAATTTTCTAACCATATTTTAATATCTCAAATTGAAATGGCTCGATACCACAAGGGTCAAGAACATGTTTAGTTCATCACATCAAATACCAACAAAAAATCTAGCTAATTTAGAAATGAACTCACCTCAGAGTAACACAATTTGGCTATTTGTGCCATTAGAGATAATGTGCTTGAATAATTAATATCATAAAGCTTATTGTTATTGAAATCACCTCAAATGTTTCTATTTGTGGTCTCAAGAATTAGTCATCAAGACCAATATGTCATTACATTTACTGGGAGATTTAAAAAAATACAATGGTAATATAATGATATGATATTAAAGGAAACTGAGCTGTGCTCTGGTAGTGTGTGATTTGAACATGAGGAGGAGTTCAGTTTTAGTTCAATGCATGATACTAGAATACTCAGAAACACTGATCTGTGGCACCATGAGTGGTTAAAAAGTCCTCAGTGTAGCTTTTACAGGACTCGCTTCTACTCCAAACCCCTGAACCTTGGTAGTAACTATTCTGATTAAACATTAAATCAAGTTTAAAATTATTTTTTTTTATGAAGTTTTATTTAGCAACAGCCTATTCTTACCTTAATATTAAGGTAATTAAAAAAGTTTCCAGGACAGCTACCATGGAACAGGATTGAAAAAGTGAACTAAGACTAAGATGCAAGATGCAAGATGTGCATTTGTCCAGTGAGCGCTAGGATTCATGTGCTGTTGATGTCTGAATGCAGGAAAGTCCTGTCAGTCATCTGTTGAGCAGCTTAAGTCTCATATTAATATTGCTGACACTTTGATAAGCCAAGCAGTTGTGGCCAATAGGTCAGTCAATGACAGTATGCTGAATGTGTGCTGCAGAGTCCTGGACCTTTTAATATTAATGGTATAACTCAGAGTTCTCACAGTCAGTAAATGCAGAAACATCATCTAGGACATTTTGTTCGGCCACTGCACAGAGACAGTGAGCTCTCTTGGCTTCAGCACAAGCAACCAAAATTTCTTGTCCAGCTCCCAAAACAGGGGATTTGGGAGCTTAAAGGACGCACTGCTCCTCCTTAAATCAATTAAGCTGCTTCTCTTCCTCTCTGCTTTGGGTGGCTGGGCAATGTGTTGTACTGCGCTCTATGTATGAGTAAACACAACTTAAATCTATGGAAGGTGAAGTTTAAGGGTAAGCAGGACAAATACACTGAGCCCTTTTTTCTTCCACAAAAAAGTAGCCACTGGTAGTTAACCACTGTAATAAACACAGTGCTCCATATCATTGAGGGCTATAATTGTGGCTCATCACTCACTATTGTGTGTTTTACTGAAGATCGAAAATCCAAGTTGCCAACATGGGTGTAACCTGGGTGGACATGCAAAAACTGTGAGACGTTGTCAGTTATCATCAAGTTATCATCAACCTCAAAACATATGTTTAACAAAAAACATATAGCAAGAAGTGAAATTAGCTGTATATATATATATATATATGTGTGTGTGTGTGTGTGTATATATATACACACACATATACATATATATATATACATATATATGCTTGAAGCATCTTTACTGCTCACTCAGCTTTTATGTGTGAAATGCTGATTATTCTCACATCAGTATTGCAGATTAAAGGGCATCTGTTGCCTGAAAAAGATTTAATAACGGATTAAAATTGAAGTTGAAATTGAAAATGTTCAAATTGACTGGCATTCATTGAATTCATCATACTGACCCAGTATGATGAACCAGAAGCTGTTGTCTTGAATATCCCAACTTCAAGTCTCATTCTCTGCCCACACATGAAGCAAGCCTGATTTCCATGGCAACGTTATGCCCATCACAGCCGTACTACCAACACAGAAGGAGGCCGTAATGCAGTGGTGTAATGTTCTTCACTCAATGTGGACACAGGAGACGAGAGCAGCGGGACCCGGCGACTTTAACTGCGTCAGGGAAGGCGTTTACATGAATCAAAACAAAACCAAACACAACAACTCTCTGTCTCTTCAGCAGACCAGTGTGGTCAATGCATTTCCCAGTCTCCTCCTCACTTCAATCAGAACAGGGTTTTGGGTGCCACTTGTTGTCTTGTTATCCACTCGACCGCACTCTAGTTTTCTCATGCAGAAACAGCTTCTGAGCCACGTGTTACTCTCACACTCCACTTACTAACCAGGAACCGCCTGGGGAGGTGAAAAATAAAAGGGATTAAATATTTATTATGTAACATCATGCCGTGTGTATTATAGCTATCATGAAGTATGCACCCTGCGGGGGGGGGGGGGGGGGGCTACATGATTACAACATGTCTCCTCATATTATTATTTAGTTTCCTAAACTATGACCTTAAATACAAAATGTCTTTGGCCAGGTCTCCATTTAGTTCGCTGTATTGGAGAAGTAGCAGGTTTGAAACTGTCCACAGCCTCTGCTGACAGTATTTTCTATTTCGGAAACAGAAAGTTTATTAAAACATGTTTAGAATTGCTGAATTGCTTTTTTTTTAATGATTGTTTTTTATTTATTAATAATGTTATTTACTACGAAAGTTGAACTAAGCTGAAGTGATGCTGCTTCACAGTAAAAGCTCAGCAGACCTGCAGCTGCTAAGATTTTACCGTGAAGCAGCTGCTGAGGTGTTTAGTTTTGATTATTATTGAACAGCAGTGCATGCATGCACCTGCCCTCCGAAAACACGCTGTTTGTCTGCATACATTGTCAGTGTTTGCAGAACTGAATCATTTCTGTAAAATGTTTTTCATTGCAAAGTTTCTCACACAGAATAATCATTGCTTGAGTTAATTTTTTTTTATTACTATAATCAGTTGCAAAATCACCTTATAAAATATAGTTAATAGTGTTACAATTATTATTAAATTTGACTCTTACATTTGCGTTGTTTCTGTTGTGTGTGCATTTCTGTTTGTTTATACATGTACGGTATGTAACATCATGTGACCACTTCATTTGTTGTCTACATTGTCCTTCAGTAATCTCTATTCTTCAGGCGCAGCTTTGCTCCTGCGTCACAACTTACAGTTGATTCAGAGACACACAGACATCCGGACACACACACACACACACACACACACACACACACTCTGTCAGCTGTTCACTGAGCGAGAGAGCGGATATTTCAGACCAGTGTAAACAACAGGTGGATGGAGCAAGAATGTTAAATTGGATGGAGGCAGGTGTGTGTTCATGTGCTCTTATCAGTGTGAAACAGCTCTGAGTCACGGCGCTTGTTGACCTTAACAGGTCATCGCCCAGCTACTGTAAACGCACACCACTCAGCTTACGCTAGTTAACAATTAGGCGCACAAAGACACGGCCATTGTAGAGAAAAAAAAATCAACATTTACATGTGTTTGATTAGTGGAAGCATCTCAGCTGTACGGCATAAGACAAAAACAAAGCAATGATTTCACATGTTTTTGTCTAGTAAGAACATTTAATATTACTGCTCTATGGTAGGAAAATCAAATTCATCACAGTGAAGGTCAAGGTAATATTCACTGTATTCATATTATTGTTTTTAGGTAACAGTTCAGCCTTTAACAGTATTAGCACAAAGACAATGGACTATAACAATAGCTGGAAAAATTGATTTTCAAACGCAGTTGTTCATTGTGATGGATTACAGAGATCAAGCTGCTGTGTGTTGACTTTTCTAGTCCCTCCAGAAATGTTTTATGACATAAAAACACTGTCTTGCAATTTATGTCAAAAAAGAAAGAAACACACACACAAAAGAAAGTTCCAGTTTGATTTAAAAAATTCTATCCAGTTTAATAGTCTTAAAATTACACCCACCTGCTCCCTCATTTAAAGATCCCGAATCTATGAATAAGCTAATTTTTCATTTCTCTGTGCACAGTGTTTGCACTGGAGATTTCATGCGTAACTTGACTTGCTTCGGCACAGACATAAATCTAAAGTAGACTGCTATTGAAAATGATCAGCATCAGTAAAAGAAATCTAGATGTAGCTATAACATACTGGTGCTAGATTTGGGGTTACTGTATTACAATGACTGCTGTTAAACTACAATGTTCTGTGACTGTCTCTAAATCACCATGGCCAGGAGTGTCTATAATAATGTGTGAAACTGTCTGGTTGGCTTGCTGCCTTTCAGAAATGCAGTTCGAGTGTGTGTAGTATTGCCGGTGTGTGTGGGTGTGAAGACTGAGTATGCGTGTTGCTGTTGTCGTCAGTGTCTTTCAGTGAGTGTGAATGTGCCAGTGTGAATCTTATTGCACGCTGTCCGAGTGCGCTTTGTGTGTTTGTGTCCTTTGTTTGGCTTAATGGGCCTTAAAACCTGCCAACTGACTAACCTTTTGTATTTAGGGAGTCAGAGAGAGAGAGACATACGCTGAGAGGAAGAGTAAGAGAGAGAGAGAGAGAGACAGAGAGACAGAGAGAGAGAGACAGTTTGTGTGTGGGAGAGACAGAGAGGGGAAATGAAGAGAGAAGTGAGGTACGTAGGAGAGTGAAAGGTGTTCCAGTGTAAGAGAAAGAATGTGGAGGTGAGAAAGTGAAACAATGTGTAAATACAATAAATAGATGTGTGTGGAAATCTTTGTTCCATCATCAGACACATTGTTGCCATGGAAACACCCCAATAATGCAGCAGGGCATAGGGTACGGCTGAGGAGTTTTCATCTTTGGGATGACTATTTTTTTTTTTTCTTCACTTCTTTACTATATATATATTTTTTTGGCAGCATTGCTTTGGTCATTGCTTTGGTGTTCCTGCACATTTCCCAGAATTCCATTTTTTTTAGATTTAGAGTTTCTTTGTTCAACCAATCCAACCATCAGTGCTTATTGCAAAGTGCCAGGTTTTTCTTTTTATTTCCAACTACACATGTGAAATGAATCACTTCCTTTATGAGGGTCACCTGAATGTATCATAATGTGGTTGAAGACATATGGGCAGCAATTTCACACAGGTTTTCTCCACCCACATCCCTCTGTTGAAGGCCAGTGTTACATGTTTGTCAATGCTGCTGCTGGATGAAAAGCTTTCAAAAGATACCTTGTGAGTTTAAGGTCTGCTTTCAAATAACATAATTTGAAGCTCTTGTATGAGGGCTGAATGTTTTTTTTCTGTGGGCGCCACGATATGACCATGACCTTCAAAAAATAAAGAACCATACAAATTTTTAAATCAAGAAAAAAAAAAAACATTCAGTCACATGTTTCCGGCACTTTTCTTCCAGAACCATATAGCTGTAAGGAAAGACTAAGCTGAGACTACATCATAAACTGTTCATGGATATTTATACACTCTGGACTAAACCAGAGTATCTCAGCTTCTTTAGAAAACTGATGAATTTCCTATGATAATCAATTTTTCAAACATCTCTGAGATCTACATGTGTTTGCAGTGAAAAACACATGGTGGAGTGAACACAGATGATATGATATATGATATGCAAATATTCAGCCAGGGAATGTAAAATTATGGTCTGTCTTTTACTTAATATTTATTATCAGTATTAGTATTATACTTGTAACTTATTCTTCTTCCAATTTAAATGTTTTTTTCTTCAACAGATAATGTGGTTGCATATATTATATATATTCTCTTCCATTCTCATGTTTCAGAAACCTGGACCCAGCAAGTGTCAATATTAAGGCTCCCAGAAAATGGGACATGACACATATATACAGCACCTGCAGCCAGATATTCACTCCACCCACTCATGAGATTCACTTCCTTCATTGCATAAAGATTTTAGATCTCATGAAGTCATTATTTGTCTCTTCTCTTTCTCTACTCTCATGTTTATGACTATTTAAACTAGATAAATTAATTCAGCTCTGCACTGCTGCTGCTATTCTTGTTACATTATTAGCTTTACTACACACGACATACTATGCACTCACAGATATACATTTAGACTATTTTACCATGCTGCATTAGCTCACAAAAACTTGTGCAAGTACAAGTCAGCTGTATTTGTGTGTGAGTGTGTGTGTGTGTATGTTCGTGTATCTAGAGTATGGATACTATACTACATATACTAGAATATAATTCATTTCAGTATACTTACTGAGCTGAAATATGATTTGAATGAATGATTTCTAAGTGCACATGTTTTTGCGAGCAAAACAATATTTCCCTATTTGTCATGCTCAGGAAATCTAGGATTCAATTTTCACATGTTTTCACGGGCTTCTATTTTGTTCTACTTTCTTGGCTGGACAGCAACAGCAGGACCAGCCATATTAATGTGAGTGTCCATGACTGACTGAGTGATTGAGTGATAGAGTTCATTGATCATAGTTTAACTGTTGTTCAGCCACAAGACTAAGTTCCCCATTGGCCAATGTTCTTTCAAAATTAATTTGTGCAAACCGTTTCTGTTAGGGTGTGTTTACAGCCTGCAGCGTTGCCAACTTAGAGTTGCCACATTTGTCTATAGATTTAGAGACTTTTTCTCTGAAAAGCACTTAGGGGCTAATCTCACCACTTTTTGGACAAACCTTCACCTTGCTCTCTGAAGTGATAGGCAGAGCAGCAGACAGAGTGCTGTGTGATGTGAAGACTAAATAAAGAGGATATTCTGTCATTTTTAACTCTCTGTGTGATCAAGTAAATATAGCTGAATTCACAGCACAGTCGTTAATTTATGTGTTTGGTGATTTTGTCAGAAATCGTTGTGGTTATAAAATCAGGACTTTAGCAGCAACTCGGAAATAGCTTTGAAGTTAGCGTGTCGTCTTAACAGGCTGCTTTTCAGTCACTTTTTCAAATTTGTTCTGTTGTCTGACAACAAACACAGAAAGTTAAGTAAATGAGAACAGCTTTATTGTAAATTCAGCTGTCATAATATTGTATATGTGAGTTGTATATGTGAGCACAGAGAGTAGGAGAAAAGCAAACACATAAAGGCCTGAAACCTGCTGACATAAGGGAGAATGCAAATATGAGATGTCAATTCACATTGGCTCCAGTTTTCAAATCTGTCCTCAATTTGGCACATAGACCATTAGACCATTATATTTTGACCTAGTCTTGTTCCAGTCAGTATGTCCTCTGGAGGTGAAGTTTCAGAACTATTAAATTAAATCATTTGGTGAAAGTGCTTAACCCTATTTTGACGCCCTTGCTGGAGACCTGATCTTGGTGTAAGTCAATAGGAATCATGAGGCCGTGGATCAAAGTTAAATCAAACATACTTTTCTCTTGGCTTTGATAAAAAAGAAAGAAAGAAAAAAATTGGTTGCTATGCCAACTGTATTCTCCTTTGCTGAGCCCATACCTGTCTGAAACATTGCATTTTTATATTATTCCCCCCACGCACATTATTTGGCTCTGAATTTCTTTGGTGCAAGTTCATATAAATACTTCATAACTAATCTTTCTTTTTTTCTCTTTTACCTTCTCCCCCTCTCCATCCCTTCCATTCTTCCTTTCCTCATTCCTTTCTCCCAATAAAGGAAACAGTAGAATATGCCTTCCTGATCATTTTCACTATAGAGACATTTCTGAAGATTATTGCCTATGGCCTGGTGATGCACCAAAACTCCTACGTCAGAAACGGCTGGAACATGCTGGACTTTGTCATCGTCATTGTTGGGTGAGTTCATAGGTAGCAAATAAATACGTGCAAACACACACAGACAAAAACGCAAACACATACGCTGTGAGGTTATCTATTGAGCACAGCGAAGCTCAAGTCATACATGTACATACACACATACACACTTGCTTATATAGTCGCTCATGTACTTTGACACACACACACACACACACACACACACACACACACACACACACACACACACACACACAGGCCTTGGTTAGAGAGATGGTTTATCTGTAGACCACCTGGCCACAGTGGGATGTAAACTGTGACGAAGTGTGAAAAGCTAAAGGTAAATATGCACAGACATAAAGCACATACACACATAAACCGAGTTTATAAGCACACACATACTTACTACACACACAGGTGCATGTACACAGAGATAAGAACAAAGAGGACAAATGGCTTTGCTCTTTGCTTTCTGTCTCTTTTGCTTTAATCTTTTTTGCTCAGTTTTGATGGCATCTCCTCTATCACTCATCTCTTCTCCCACTTTTTACTTCTCTTTCAAACCTCTGCTTTCTCTCTTTTTACTCTTCCTTCCTCTCATCACTGACCTTCTTTTATCTCTCCAGGTTGTTCAGTGTGGTTCTGGAGATGATAACCAAAGACGCTGATTCCGGCGGCCAGTCTGGGGGCAAACCTGGGGGGTTTGACGTCAAGGCCCTCAGAGCCTTTCGCGTGTTACGACCCCTTCGCCTTGTTTCTGGAGTTCCCAGTGAGTTTGCACAGAGCTGTTTTAATGTCAAGTCAAGTCACATGCACTCATTTCATTTTTTTCCTTTTTTGTGTTTTACCTAAAAACTCTGTACACCAACAACTACTCTAATAGACCAATAATCAGGTTAATTTACATGGAGCTATTTAGCAGGTAACAACACACTGAAAGTAATTAGATAGCTTAAGCACATAGTGGTAAATAAGTAGGCTAGTTGCTTGGCTTTAATGATTTTATTAATGGTTACCAATTGTATTTGAGTCATTTCTGCCTCCAAAGACACACATAACATTTAAGATTGTTATAAAATACTCAGAAAAAAAAAAAAACAGAAATAAGATGCAGTATGGTAGATATCTACAGTTACAGACATTAACGTGAATTTTTAAATACAAATTCAACACCTGGGAAATATTATCACCCAGAACATACTGCATCCTTCACTGTTTCTGTTTTCAGTCCACATCTGACCTCACATGTTTCCCTAATGTGTCTGCATTCTTTGAGTTGCCATAGCGACGTATCATTCGCCAGTCTCAGGGAGGAAAGGGCCTCTGGGAAAGATGGAGTTGAACTGATCTGAAACGACATTTTCAGTTCAATTCTAGTTTAACGCTTGTCTTAGTTGGATGTTATGTGTAGTTTAATTTAAGTGTGATATTTGGACTTGTTTGCTGATGCCTTTTGTTGGCTATATCTATTCAGTGGCTTCATGAGGCTCTGAGAGATATAGATAATGCCATCGTGACAACTGATAGCTTTGATAATTTGTGTTGTATGCTTGTGTATTGGTCTGTTTGAGCTCTGTGTGTACTGTTGTTTGTCTGTGTGTGTGTGTGTGTGTGTGTGTGCACTTGTTTTCTGCAATACACTCTGAAGGTGCCCAAGTACCTGCTCTCAGCTAAATAACCATCTGCCAACCAGCCTGCCTGCTACTTTTATTCGAGATGTCAATTAATCAAGCCATCGATTAGTCGAAACATGGCAATTTATTTTCATAATTCACTAACATTAATTGATATTTCATGTAAAAATGATCAAAATTTGCATAGTCCCAGCTTTTTCATTTCTGAGGATTTAATACTTTTTTGTGTCATATTGTATGTGATCAGGTCATCACCACAGACATTGGGAAATTGTGATGAACCTTTTTTACTATTTATACTAAAACCCTCACGTTTGTATCTGAATGACACAGTGGATACATTCTTTCAAGGCCGTTGAGTGAATGACAAATACTAACCTTGAAATCTGTCACCAGACACATTATTGTGCGCTATTAAATGTAACAAACATAACTAGATTACTGTTTTTAACCCTTCCCATAACAGTCTGAACCCTGGTCTCCTTTAAAAAGTAACTCCATCCTTTTACAACCAAAATATCTGAATGAGTATAAGAGCTGAACTAAAATTACAGAGGCACAAACATGGCAGAAATTTTGCATCTTCTATCATTTTTTTTGCATATATATATATATATATATATATATATATATATATATATATATCTGTCTCTTATACACA
>CM076651.1:17915486-17978685 GCA_038496675.1 Rachycentron canadum
TATAAGAGACAGTATATATATATATATATGAAGATTGAGTCTGGCTCAGAAGTGAACACACTTTGTTCACTTTGAGTTGCATGGGTTGAATGGTATGTTTTAAAAGGCTAATGTACACAACACACCGTATGTGTTGGGAATCAATTTTAGAGTTACATTCAACTTTGGGGACCAATGTCTGTTCTTTATATTTGCCAGACTGATGTAATAATTTATTTCAGGTTTATTATAAGGCTGCAGATTATTATCCCTATTCATTAACCTGCTGATTATGTTCTTGATTAATCCATTAATTGGGGAGTCTAAAAAATGTCCATTACAGTTTCCCACAGCCAAAGGTGACAAAGATACTGTATTTCAATAACTTGTATTATCTGCCTAACATCCAAAAGCAAAAGACATTCAGTTTACTATCATATATGAGAAAGAAAAGCATAAAATCCTCACATTTATTATCTGATTGTTGCAGCTATACTTTGTTCATTAATGGTCCTGTTGCTGCTTTTCTCATAAAAGGGGAAATTCTGGTCATGCATGCATATTTCTTAATGTGTCTGTGTGTTCCCCCTGACCTTGGCTTCTGTGTATTTATCCAGGTTTACAGGTGGTTTTAAACTCCATCATTAGAGCCATGGTTCCCCTGCTTCACATCGCTCTGCTCGTCCTCTTTGTCATCATCATCTACGCCATCATTGGCCTGGAGCTCTTCATTGGCAAAATGCATGCTACATGCTATGTGATACAGACAGGTAAGAGGTTTATTTATTCATCTATTTTCTTTGGTTTCATTCATTGAGAGCAGTCCAAGGTTTCCACAGCCAACCTACAGCTTAGTGTGATCAGGCATATACATCACAGTTGAAGATAGATACGGGATTTAATCCCTGCGAGTCAATGGACACATGTACCTTGTATGTAAATGGAAACAAGATGCTGAAAACAGGACAGAACAACAGATGGTGGATTAAATCCAGTGATTAAATTACTAATATCTGTCTATTATGTAAACACGCTTGACCTTTACTCCAAAATTGCTTCCAACGTGGCCGAATTATTCAAGAAGTAAGAATAAATTCCTGGTGTCAGTCATAAATGTCACATATATGCATAACAGCACATAAGCACACACACACACACACAACCCAAATAAAACTACATTTGTGTGCTAAAATGGCTGACTGAGAGAGAAGCTGCTGAACTCACAGGGATTGACAGACTATACAAGAGGAAGGCAACACTTTTCAGAGTGTCACTCTCTCTCTCTCATCCTTCTCTTTCTCACACACCTCTCACCTAATCTCTTCCTCTTTACTCCTCTTTCTCACTTTGATCTGTTTGTTTGTGGACGTCAGGAGAAGCATTGTAGACTTAAGGCAAGAGCTCATGACAGAGTCAGATGGAAGCTCCTTTGATCCATATTTGCTTGTGTCATTTCTGTGGGCTTTGAGAAAAGAGACGTGTGTGAGTGTGGGTGGGAGATGTATCTACAACAAAACATGGGTACATGTGTAGATATGTGTGTGTATTTGAAGAATGCAGCACTGTTTATTATAGATATATATTTCACAAATGAAGGGAAGTCTAACATGTTGTGGGCTCATCAATGAAAATAGTCTCTGCTTGTATGTGTTCATAGGGGTGGGTGGGGTTTATTTTGAGTGTCTACCATAATTTTCTGTCACACTTATATAATCATAGCATGGTGACAGAGCATCTAGTAATTAGGTATGACCTAGAGGACAATATGAAGGGATATGTGCATCGCTGATCTCCATGTGGTCAGTGATACAGTTTAAATCATTGTGTATCATATAGAGTCATAATAACAATCATTTCAGTATAAAGAGAGAAGAAAAACTGGCAGGGTTACGGTATTTATGCAGAGGTTGTGTCCAAAATCCCTCCCTACTCATTATATAGGGAGTTCTATTGAAAAAATGAAAAAAATATTTCTTTGCACCATTTGTTGACTCATTTGTTCATAATGCATAATTGGTATATTTGACTTGGTTAGTTGGTCGTGCACCACTACATACTATGAGCCCACTAAGATATAATATTTCTCATTATACATTTGTATAATCATATATATATATTAATATATATATATACTCCCCCTGTAGTAGAGTAGTGAGTAATTTTGTACACAGCCAGAGACATAAATACACGATGGAGGACGGGAAAGACAATCACAGGTGGGAAAACTAGTCAAAGACAGGAAACAGTGGACACACAAGGTACGTAATTTAAAATGAAACAGGAAATAGACATACAGTCTATAAACTGTATTTTCAGGGGCAGGACATGATGAAAAAACAAAATGATGACAGTCTTACAAAAGACTAGTGTGACCAGTGGCTCTGCTGTGATATGTACTGTAAGTAGAGACACGGTTTTAGTAAAAATTGTAAAAAAGGGTTTTGAGTTAAGATTTAAGAATGGGGAGAGGTATTTTTTATTTTATTAGTAGAAAGATGATACAAAGCATCAGTACAGCAGAAGCCCATTCAAGACCTGAACTGGCAGGCCTGCACAGTCTCAGAGGACAGCAGGAGGTAAGACGTCTACTATTGTCTATACTATTGTCTAGAAATATTATAAAACAAATACAGATGTACAACTAGTGGCATGATGATTTGGAAAGCTTAGATATAGTAAAAATCTGTGCAAAGGTAGTGCCCTGTGACTTTTAATACTTCATGACAGTGTGTCCATGTGAACTACACCTCTCCCAACAATAGAGTCAAGTCATCCTGCATGGCATTATATTTAACATCTTCGACTGAAGTGTTTTTTTTTGCTTGCCTTTATTTGAATAAAACAGATTCATCTGTCTCTGTGCCCCCCACACTCCCACCCCCCCTTCTCCGCCCCAGGTGCCCTATCAGAGGAAGAGCCCACGCCGTGTGCAGTATCAGGGCATGGCCGTCATTGCCTGCTCAACGGTACAGTTTGCAGAGAGGGCTGGCAAGGCCCCAACAATGGCATCACCAACTTTGACAATTTTTTGTTTGCCATGCTCACTGTGTTCCAGTGCATCACCATGGAGGGCTGGACTGACGTTCTCTACTGGGTAATCTGCCACCCTACATCAAAATTACTCTAATTAAGCAAATTTGCCAAAGTACATTCTTGCTGTGATCACTAGCAGGTTTGTAAGTATGCTACATCTTATAAATCAATGTTTCCTTATTTAAGATTATGTGAGTTATTTTATCTGCACTTCTAAATATTTAAGTTCAATAAAATTTCAATTTATTGTTTTCTTTTTTGACACGAATATGGTTATGTCCATCATATAGACAAGGCAAATTTATCTGTAGCGCACCAATTCAATTATTTTACTGAAAACATACTGAAAGCATGGTGCGAAACATATTCATCAAGGCCCTTAATATATAAAATCTCTCTGTCTCTGTCTCGCCTACAAATTGAAGTTTTAAAAATGTATTATTTCAAAAAAATCCCCAGCCTGAACCTCAGCCTTTCTGTTAGTCAACAACAACAACATATTTTAAAACAACAGCTTTTAATTGGCCAAAACGCTCAGCACTGAAACTCAATTCAGAATGAGTTTTACTCATAATCCACCCACATCCTTTTATTTACAGAGACCCTCATCTTTGAAATAATGAAGCTCCCTCCTTCTCTCTCTCTCTCTCTGTCACACTCTTTTCTTATGCATGTATTTGTTACCATGGCAATTCCATGCTAATACTGCTGTGAACGTGGTAAAGGAAGAAGACTCGACAAACCTAAAGGACGGATAGATAGGTGTATGAATTAAATGTGACCTATGACCTTTTCCTATGGAAATCAATCAAGTATCATTGACGGTGGGCGGCAGCATATTGTCCTGTGGCTGGAGGCAGAGTTGAGACTTTTTGTATCTGTTATTCAAGCTGATGCATTTTTTTTTTTTAGTGTTTAAAAAGAATTGCATCCAATAAAAGTTAAAAGTTGTCATGTGTGCAGAAAATATATGGATTGTGTAAAAAGCCCAATTTTGTGTTTATAAACGAATCTACTCCAATTATTAACTGTCTCTACCAAGCAGCTCTTTCAAAAACCACCCTAGCTGTGTAGCGTGGTCATTACCAACAGAGCTCTCTCCTCTTTTACCTTGATTTGCCCATCACTAACCCAGTTGTCTCTTACATGGTGCCCTCTAGCGGTCACAGTTGAGAGCAGACGCTCTGTCTCCCACTGTAGAAAGGGAGATGTTTTATTTCAAATCCAGCACTGGAGTAGTGAGAAATAAGACGGACTTGGCACTAATGTGATTACTTATTTACTCAATAGAATTCAGGAAACTTCATTTGTCCCCAGGATGAAATTTAAAGAGGGCAGGAGGGGGCAGTTTAGAGGTGTGCCGTGAATGTTAAGGCACTGTGACTGCACTGGAGAAAGATATGCATTACATGCATTAGCATGCTGTAAGCATTTGGAAGAAGGCCACCAACCACTTAGCATTTGTATTTGTGGTTAAATTGTAGTTCTTTTGTTTTTGTAGTAGATTTTGCGGTCATGAACTCAATGTAATTTTCAAGTCTGTGCCAAGAAGTAAACTGCGAATATCTGCGTTCAGAAGCACTAAATACCAATTTCTTCCACTGATTTCACGGGTGATAATATGTGTGGAATCTGTGTATAAAGGTGTAGGTGAGGATATAATTGGTGATTTTACTGGCAGAAGCTGCACAATTGTCCCATCCCAACTCATTAATACAGGAGAGGCTCCAACACTAAGCAAATGTGCAAATGTCAGTTGAGACGATGAAAAATTGATATAAGGCAATATAAGACAACAAAACATAAATATAACAAGAAAGGTATTTAAATCAGTACTAATATGCACAACCCTCTTTTCTCTTTCTTCTCTTGTGTTTTCATGTAGATGAATGATGCAATGGGCTTTGAGCTGCCTTGGGTTTACTTCGTCAGTCTGGTCATCTTTGGATCCTTCTTTGTGCTCAACTTGGTCTTGGGTGTGTTGAGTGGGTAGGTTTTGAGTGCTTTGAGTTTTGCTTTTGTCAATATGTTGTCCTTTTTTTCTTTTTCTGTTACTGATGACTTTCGTGGCTTGTTTTGATGCATCAGACACTAAGGTTATTTTCCAACATTATTGGATATGGTTCAATATATTTTAATTCCTTAAATATAAATAACAAGTGTCACTTCTGTGGCCCAGAACAGTATAAGCAGGTTCCTTTTCAAAGCCCCTGTTCTGATCCCGCACAGTATTATGACCCAGGTTTGACCGTCATTACGCTCTGCCCTTTCCAGAGAGTTTTCCAAAGAGCGAGAGAAGGCCAAGGCTCGGGGAGACTTCCAGAAGCTCCGCGAGAAGCAGCAATTAGAGGAAGACCTGAAGGGCTACCTGGACTGGATCACCCAGGCTGAGGACATCGACCCAGAGAACGAAGAGGAGGGAGATGAGGAGGGCAAGCGTAATCGTGAGTTACCTGGATTTACTTAATATTGTCTAAAGCAGGGAAATGAAGAATCCAAACAAAACTTTGAGTTTTCATTCCTTAACCTTCTCTGCCTTTACTTTAATGTTGCACATCTCTTTGCTCGATAAAAAGTGAAAGGAGGGAGAGTCCAAACCATTCCTCAATTAACTATTGTTATTACACTGATAAGATCACTGGTACTTTGCCTTTGATATATACAAAGGAAATATTTTATATATCTGGAAAAAAAATTCAAAATCAACTGTTAAAAAATATGTTATTACATCACAGTCATACATGATTTATATTTTTTATTGAGAGATGCATGTATTGGGTCATAACTTGTTTACAACTTATTTACATTGCCTTTATATTTTACATTGCTGCCATTAAATAGGTGAAGAATGGACTTACTTTCTTCCTCGTGTGTCTTTGCTTGCATCACTTGTATGGAAACCACAACGTGCTGGAGTATCATGACCATCTGATACTTCATCACATCAATGGTCATGAACGTGAACATGTGTAATACATTACACATTGATCATCATGATCATGTCTTACACAATTGAACCGATCACTCTCTGCAGATTAGGGCAGATGTGATTCCCTTTATATGGAACCAGCAACTGTGTTTGCCTCTTGGAGGGAGGCTGTAGTTATGTTTTTTTCACTTTTTTCACAAGGTTTAGGATAATACAGTATTTTTATTTGAGTAGATGGAGGCAACTGGCTTACTGTGAACTCTGCACCAGTCTATATTCTCCAGTTTTATATTTCTCTATGATCCCATTTGCTACATGCAACATACTCTTTCTAATTTTGTATTTATTTTATTTGTCTTTGTCATACCAACTGTATTTGGCTACAAAAATATACACATCCTCACTAACTGTAGGCCAGACCCTTTCTTTTACATTATAATAATTCTAAAGATGCTACAGTTACATATAAGGGTTTTAAGGGTATTTATAAAATGTTGGATCCTTAATCACATGATATCTTCACAATAATAACATACAGATTTCTGAATATAGAAGTTAGTTTTATGGAGCTTAGGCTATAGGCACAGTTATAAGATGCTATTTGGTTACAGTTTTTGTTTTACAAGTCCATTTGTAAATGGCAGCTATTAACAAAAAGGAATAGAGTTACCACAAACTACTTCAGTGCAATTAGTTCAGACTGTGTGCAGCAGCTCTCTTAGACTGATGCCCCTGGAGGTCTTAATCCAGTCAGTGTGAATGTTACAAACTATTTTTTTCCTGTACCATTAGTCTGTATGTCTCTTAATTGAGCTGTAACATAACCGGTGTATGTATAACACAATAGTGTTGTTGTTCTGATGCAGTAAGTGTTTTGTAGCCACAAGAATATAACGACATACAGTAGTAAAACAATATAAATATGAATACATTTAAACACCTGTTGCAGTCATGATGAAAACTATTTCCATCTTTTTTTGCTCTCTTTTTTTGAGCTAAAGAACATCTAACTATCCATCCCTAAAATATCTGTCCTTTACAGTCAGAAGATTTCAAAGGAAAATCTAGATATAAGAGGTAGTCATAATCTATTATTTTGCCTGCCCAATATAAAACCAAGTAGTTTAAGATATTTAAAGAAGTGTTTTACTGGAATATCACATGTGCCCCTAAAAGTCTTAAATCCTGGGTCTGGTCTACTTGTTTGAAAATGATCATTACCAAAGGGGGTAAACTCAGTCAGTGTTGTAGCTGCTACCAAATACACCTGAGCACTGTGCCAAATCATTAATGTTTAATTAGTCCTTATCTGTCTATCTTATCTTGTCTTTATCTGTTGTGTACATATATGAGTTTAAAGGGATAAATTGGGCACTGGAAAGAAAGGATAAGGATTACATTCTGAAAAACCTGTCACAAACTTGTCTCGTCATGCCCTCTTCCCATTGAAATTAGCCAGGTTTGCATTGATGTGAGATCCAAGTTCACTCTAAATTGTTTTACTACAGTTGCCACTGTGTTCACAGCACTATAGTTTTGAGAGTAAAAATTAGAAGATGAAATGCATTGCAACCATACACCGTATATAAAAGTGGATGTAGGCTCCGAGGTGAAAAATTATGTCAGTGCTTAAGTGCCTTAAATCTGCTTTCTATCAAGCGACCATTAGGGGGCGACTCCATTGGTTGGAAATAGAAGTCAGATTGTATTGAAGTCCATGTGAGAATGACCCTACTTCTCACTTGATTTATTACTTCAGTAGACATTTTCCTTGTAAACTTATGGTCTCAATCACTATTGTTCCAGGTTTTCTTCAATACAACATGATGTTCATTTTTTAAATCTTGGTCCCATTTAGAGAAAAATAGGCAATAAAGCAGGGTATGCATTAGGGCGTGGCTACCATGCGATTGACAAATAATCAGGACAGAGAACAGAGCAGGTCAGATCCACCCCTCACTCCTCCTCAGCTCCACCTTGACACTTAATTGCAACACAAAAGCCCAAAAGTTTTTTTCTGTTAGCTCAGTTGTTTTAAGGCCATACTTGGTGATGGTCTGATTTGATTTGAAACCACTATAAAATGTAAAACAGTAAAATTTTGAGATGGCAATTTTTTAGTTTTTGTTTGAACAGAGCAACAATGCCTCCAGTGTAACTGTACTGTAAATCATTGTCACAATACCACGTTACATTTGAGGTATGTAAAGTGTGCTATGTAAGTACAGTGTACCAGTACAATTTGAATCATATTTGCTTCATACTGCCAGGAATAGCCCGTAGTTGCTGTCTCTGTTGTCTTGAGTGTAGCGTCAGATAAGCCAGTTAAACAAAGACAATCCACGTTAGGTTAATTAGTGACTCCTCAGTTGACTCTAAATTGCCACTGGGTGTGAGTGTGAATGGTTGTTTGTTTCTATATGTCAGCCCCTTCGATAGATTGACGACTTGTCCAGGGGTGTAGCCTGCCCTCGCCCACTGTCTGCTGGGATCGGCTCCAGCCCCCCTGTGACCCTGATGGATAAGTGATATAGATAATGGATGGATGGATGGATCTGTGGCTTATCATCTAAACGCAATTTTTACACTTTATTTGTCAATAATACAATGGCCAATTCTTTGTTCATGGCACGTTTGAATACTTGACAGTTTGTGGTATTTTAAATATAAAGCTATGAGCATAAAACAGGGAAAACAATGAATTAAATAATGGTGCTGTCAGTAGCTTCACATTTACAGGGATGTGTGTTGTGACATGAGGGGAACCAAAAATGATAAATACTAACCCAAAGAATGTGGACACGGATCAAGGTCCTGTCATAATGTAATTTCTAATCATTTGTTTGAAACAGGGGAGGCACTGTAGCTCAGTGATTAGCACTGCTATTTCACAACAAGAAGGTCTGTGTGTGTGTGTGTGTGTGTGGGAGGGGGTTTACATCTTCCCCTGTGTCTGCTCGGGTTTCTTCTAATGCATTTGTCTATTTGTGAACAGAATACCAACCAGTCCAGAATATGCCCCTGTCCCCAGCTGTTGTAACACAGTTACACAATAACTATGTACAATGTGGTAGACAATAACAAGGAGACACTTGCAGAAGCTGTTTTTCCACTATATTGTCATTGTGAGTGCATTGTCTATAGGAGTCTATAGGAGCAAAAAGGAAAAATTATGTATATGATTTCAATAATTTATATGTAATAATAATGAAATAGATTTGTGGGACAGAATTCAGGGGCATGAAATGTGAGTGTAAATCACTTGAATCACATTTGCTTCTTTTCAGACGTGTGTGTTGTGTGCCTTGTTGTGAGCTGTAGTTATTGTAAAAGTGTGTGAATAAGTGATTTTATGATGGCCGCCTTGCCTCCCTTTTTAAAACTGCTACAGTGCCTTAAAACCATTCACAGTGCGCTCGGTGCATATGTGCCTGTTCTTTACGTATGCCCTCGAGTAGTTGCCCTGCTTTTGACTTCTGCTGTCATTGTTGCAGACAAAACACCCAAAACAACACACTAACTTTCTTTCCTTGTTTCCTGCAGTGTCTGTGTGCCTTGTAAAAAAAAAGCCTGTAGATTGCTGCTAACACTAGTTTTATCCCCCCTCTCCCTCCTTTTCTTCCTTTTGTTTCCTCATATCTTCTCTTGTTGACAGCAGTTGTTCTCTTCTCTGCCTCTGCCCCCACCTTCTGTTATCTTATTGAAGTCTCACTGCTGTTCCCTTCATGTCTAACATTGTATTATATGGTTACTCTGTCCAGAAATAATACAATCTTTGACAATAGACAAACATTTTTTTAAGGTCGATATTGTAACCCTGTCTCTTAGGTGTTTTTCTTTTTTTTGGTTTTTTGAGTTTTTGTACAACTAACCCATAATAACAAATGTGTTATGTAAGAAATGTGGATTACCTTCAGCTGCAATGTGTCTTTTGAGTGCAACAAAGGCAATGAGAGCACACCAGTAGATACCAGGGTTCAGATCCAGGGTCCTGTGTTTTTCTGTATTACATCAGACCATGATCTTCCCCCAACCATAACCAAATAATCTGGCAGCTTTAACATAATCATAAAATATCAGTCTCAGCATATTTGCAACTTGCGAAATACATAATTTAACAAAATATCTTGATCTCTTTAAAATTGTCCACAATTGCGTTTTCATGCAAAACGTATTAGGTGATGTAGTGTTGTTGTATAAAAACATCATTTCTAAGAGACAGGGTTGAATATTAGTGTTTTGTACATTTTATCATTTTATCTTTATAAACGTTATAAACAACTAAGCAGGACATTTTACAGTCAGTGGTCTCTGGTGGACAATGTAATGACCACACTGCTTCAAAACTACCTCAAACACATCCTTGGCATTTCCTCACTGCAATTTTTGCTATTTGCTGATATAAGTGCCAGTACTGTTATATCTACAGTGATTTAATACATATGGGCCTGGTTGATATACCATAAGGTAATTTATAAAAAAACTACAGTTTTTATTCTCATGTCAGCAAATTTTTCTAAAGTGACTTTGCTAGAAACAAATGTGAAAGTTAATTTTACTGGAGTAGGATGGGGGTAGTTAGCCTGTCTGTTTCAGAAAGAGGATAATAGTGTATGCCCTGTGCATGTGTTTAGTATCTTCTGGACATGGTAGCTGTGCCAGTAGTTTGTATTGCAGCTTTCTCTTGCTGTACATTCCTCTGTCTGTTGTTCTGCTGTGTACTGACTCACTGCTTCCTCTGCTGTCTGGCTGTATGAACTGCATGTTGGTAACACCAAGGGGTCACATTGGCTGACCTCACTGAGAAGAAGAAAGGGAAGTTTGGCTGGTTCACTCAGTCCACAGAGACACAGGGTAAATGTGTTTGACTGTGTGCGACTGTTGAGGACAGCTCATCTCTGTCCAGGAGAGTGTCACTGCATGCTTGTGCTTGTGCTTTGCTTATGCTTTTGCTTGTGCTTTTGTATTTGCATGCCCTTTTGTGAAAACTTACTATCCTCACCATAAGAAAATCCACTTCATTGCATTGCTCTACTACCAACAGAACAAAGTCTGACTGCTACAGTTAAATGAACCAACACTTTGTGCTGTAGAACAGATGAACATAAAAGGAAAAAATCTCCGTTAGGCAAAGGTCATCTGGAGGAAAATACTACTCAGCAGCAGTTTCTTCATTTGAAAGAGGAAATAACCAACTTTGTAGAAAATGTTTTTTTAAAGAAGAACATTATTAATCATAATACCACCCACATAAGGGAGATTAACCATAGCTCAATGTTCATCATATTAATTTGAGTGAGTGTTTGAAGATGTAGCATAAAACTATTTAAACCAAATTTACAATGCTTTTTTTAGTAAGTAGTAAAATTGCTAAAACAGAAAGAGTGACTTAAAGTTATGGTCAGTATGAAATAAATTTTATATTTTACTGTTTTGTGGGTGAAAAGTAAACTGAATTGTTACAATATTTGTGTTCAGATCCCTCATCTACTCATTATCATTTTAAATTCCTCTCATTTGTCACTTATATGGACATTTTTTTATGCATGTACAGTATATATGATTTCCAATATACTGTATTTTGTAACCCTGTCACTATTTAAGTAAAAGCTCATACAGACCTGTACCAAATAGTTTGATCAATTACAATGTTTCACTGGACAATCAGTATTGAAAATCAGTAGATATTTGTTGCAAGTAATTTTTTTAATCTGAGTAACAACGTTTGTATTCTGATAGATTTCTATATGATTTTTTAAAAATCACAAATTATGTGCAAACTCTAATTTGACTCAGGTCTGACAGCATGCACTCACAGCGACTTGATCTATGCAGAAACCTTCAAATTTATCATTTTGCAGTGTTCACAAAACAGAACAGTTAGTTTCACAGCTGTTCTACATCTGAATATCCAAGGTCCAGTTGCACTGGATATTGTCAGTCTCTGTCTTTGAGAACTTAAATATTTTGGCCTTGTTTCCTTTTCATTACTCGTCAAAATATGAGAAGAAGCCTCCCTGACATTTTCTATCTGACACCTGCATTTTCACATTTTCAGTTTATATTTTCTGCTGGTTTGGCTTGGCCCGTAAACCACGTGACATTGGAGAACCCATACTTTCAATCAATGGCCTTGATCTAAAAATCTAAAAAGAGTTTATTGTCTAGTGAAGTCTCACAATAGCTGGTAGTGTTCATTTTACTGTTTAGACTTTCTTGTAGCACTAAGTAAAATGCATTATTTTACATCAACTAGAGACCTGGTTCTGGCAGTGCTTTCAATTTGAAATGAAAACAACAGCAACAAAACTTTGCTCTTAGAAGACCCAGAACCAAGCCAAACCAAATGTGCATGTGTGTCAATAGGAAAATCTATCATCATGTGACTTTTTGGTGGAACCCGATTCCTTCAGGACACAATACGTATACTTGTTTTTTTAACTTTTTTTTTTCTTTTTTTTTTGGTGTGTTTGTGTGCGCATGTGTGTGTGTGTGTGATACCATAGCGAGCATGCCCACTAGTGAGACAGAGTCAGTGAACACAGAGAATCACAATGGAGAGGAGGACAAATCGCCCTGCTGTGGACCCCTTTGGTGAGTGTGACACATTGTACAGTCAGACGTTGGACCGACAGTCCTATCACTCAACTTCCAATCAGCTAATACTGTGAAGGTTCATTGAATTTTTCAAGGATGCTTTGACCAGAATGACTTTTGTACAAATCAAATATGGAACTCACAAACAGAGTGCAGAGTTACACATGTTTCCCTTTATTATGTTTTATTCTCTCCAGTCAAAAAATTACTAAGTCAAAGTGCAGGTCAGTATCTTGGCATGGCACTGCATGCTAGATGTGTTCTTCATCCATTTATTTGATTTACCTCGTCTTGCATAGCTGATTTTTGCCTGATATTTGAATTGTTCAGATCCCTAATGTTTTCATCTGTGTTTATGTCCACGTTATTTTTTTGCAGTTGATCCACTGTGTGTCATGTTTTATTTCTGACTAACCATTTACTGCCTTTTGCCCTCAGCCTCACCACACTCCCATCATTGTGTTTTCTTTCTCTCTTCGCACTTAAAATGTACCTTCAGTCCTCTTTGTAATCAATTTTTGTCTCATTTGAGTTATAGTGATGTTGCACTGTCCTTCACCACATGTTAAATTCCACATGTAAAAAATAAAACTCAATAATAAAAAAAAATATATAATTGTAGTCTGAAATCATAAGTATTAAGAATACACTATCAACATTTTTGGCTTATTATGTCTCATTGGAGCGAAACTCTTCTGAATGCATCCTGAGCATTAATCCTTAAGTGTAATTCTTTATTGATCAGTCGTCGGTGGCGTCGGTGGAACCGGTTTTGCCGGAGGAAGTGTCGTGCAGCTGTGAAATCAGTGACGTTTTATTGGCTGGTCATCGTCTTGGTGTTTCTCAACACTCTCACAATCGCCTCTGAGCACTACAACCAACCAGACTGGCTGACTGAAGTTCAGGGTATCTGTTTTTGTTTTGTTGTGTGATTGTCAAACATGGATTTAGGTCATTTTACTTGAGTTCGTTCAACTTTACCTCTCCTCTCCTCTCCTCTCCTCTCCTCTCCAGATGTAGCCAACAAAGTTCTCCTGGCGATGTTCACCATGGAGATGCTGGTGAAGATGTACAGTTTGGGACTGCAGGCCTACTTTGTGTCCCTGTTTAACCGCTTTGACTGTTTCGTGGTGTGTGGCGGCATCATTGAAACTATCCTGGTGGAGCTGGCCGTCATGTCTCCTTTGGGCATCTCTGTTTTCCGCTGTGTTCGCCTGCTTAGGATCTTCAAAGTTACACGGTAAGCAAAAGAGAGTTGTGCACGTGACGGAGATGACTTCAGTGTTTCGGGCCCTGTTCTTCTTTTCAGTCTTTTGAGTAAAATAGTTATTACACAATTCAGAAAGATACTACAATTAAATGGACATACTCAAGAAATCTAATTTCCAGTTTGTTACCCAATGTAACAAATGTTACCCAGTCTGTCTTTGGGCACTTTGAGCCCAACTGAAGTAGTGTGTACAGTACCAGATGTCCTAAGTGAGTATACTTGTGAGATGTCAGCCTGATGCAGGAGACAGACTGTGGTTTTCATGCCTTCCAAAATTGCATTTCATGTTGGTGTCATGACTATCTGTCCATCTGTTAACTTGCTTTATATTTTTTCTTCTCTAGTCATTGGGCATCTCTTAGTAACCTGGTGGCCTCTCTGCTCAACTCCATGAAGTCTATCGCGTCCCTGTTGCTGCTGCTCTTCCTCTTCATCATTATTTTCTCCCTGCTTGGCATGCAGCTCTTTGGGGGCAAGTTCAACTTCGATGAAACTGTGACCAAGAGGAGCACATTTGATAACTTCCCCCAGGCTCTGCTCACCGTGTTCCAGGTTAGTGTTTGGTCTTTTTCAGGACATACACCATCTGAACATCCTGACTCTCAGCCAGTCACAGTCTGAAGCTCTGAAGTAGCTGTGCCAACCACTGAGGTTTCCTCAGGAAATTACATTATTGTGTCATTGGAGCACAGTGACACAACATGAACACACAGCACCATACCTGTTGGATTTTTTCCTTACTGCTAATTAATTCCATGCCAATTAATGTTGTAAATTGTCACATTGTGGTAAATATTTACTTCAAGTCAGTCATAGGAAAAATGATTGAAATGTTCATTGTGTTTGCCAGATCTTGACAGGAGAAGACTGGAATACAGTGATGTACGATGGTATCATGGCGTACGGTGGTCCGTCCTCTTCTGGGATGGTGGTCTGCATTTACTTCATCATCCTCTTCATCTGTGGAAATTGTATCCTACCTACAACACGCAAGCACACAAGCACACACACAAACGCACACAAACACACACACACACACACACACAAACACACACACACACACACACACACACACACACACACACACACACACCCTTATACTAGCATTTAAAAGTGTGTAAAAAAGTGAGAAGCAGCCAAAATGTCCTCACTTTCCCATTACGTAATAAGGAAAATACAGAAAGAAATGCACACATGACAAATCCACACTTGTGTTTTGATATCAAATCAGTTGATATTATATTCACAGAGATAAGATTGCATCATCTAGGTCAGTGTTATTTCCTGAAGTCACATAACCAGACATCCTGCTAAATGTCTTCTTGGCTATCGCTGTTGACAACCTGGCAGACGCTGAGAGCCTCAACACAGCACAGAAGGAGGAAGAGGAGGCAAAGAAGAGGAAGAACAGTGCCAAGTACAGTTGATGACACCTTAATATTTCACTTTTTCAGTTTTGGTCACATTTTCTGTTTAATTGTTGTTTTCTGTGTAATTGTTTTTACAGACACAAGCAGTTTCCCATGGTAGAAAAAAAACTGCTTCTGCCTTATTATTTACTCTTTTATCTGTCTCCCCCAGGGATTTAAGCACAGAAAAGAAGAAAGTTGAAATAACAGAAGTCAAGGATGGTGAGACCAAGGTAAAAATAAGAATAGCTCTACTTGCTTAATGAAAATTGTGTGATTTTATGTATATTTTATGTACACATTGTTATACCTCATTGTCAGACCATCTGTCTGAAAGTACACTATTGTCTGTAGGTGCCAGCCGAAGTCTTGTTAGAGGAAGACAAAGAGTTGTATCCTGCCATCGATTCTCCAGGTAATGACCATTTGTTTTGATAAAGAGGAGCAGTTTTATTGTTACGTAGAAACTTGTCGAGTGGGGGTTGTGGCACCAACTCTAGCTTCACCTGCTGGCGAGATGCATGTAGAAGCAAAATAGTTGTGGAAATCACAACTCCGGCAACATGTTTGATATTAAGAGCATTTTTACCTAGGATAAATAAATACAACAATAATAATAGTTTTGGAATTTAACACCACATTCAGTGTAGTGAGGCAGCAAAGGAAAAAAGGCATTGCCAAGAACACAGGGTGATATTGTATATAAAGTGAATCTATGGAAGGTCATGAAAGTCTTTGCAGTCAGCAGATGGCAGCTGGTGACTGTTGACCACGGTCACTTTTTGCCCCCTTTCCACATTACTGTATCATGCAGTAATTTATATTTCTGAATACTGAATTTTGAATCTCACAAAATCTCAAAAAAGTATTTTCTATAATTCATTCATCAAAGTGTTACATTAAATCAAGCAAATTATAAACAATACATTTCAAAAACAAAATTAAAACCTATACACAATGAAATGTCAAATGAGCACTGAGAGATGAGGAGAGGACAAAACAAAACTTTGTACAATTCACCTTTATGAAATAAGCAGTTGAAAGCTGTTCATGTTAAAATGAACTAAACTGAATCTAAGTTCAGTAAAGTCATATTCATCAGTAATATAAACACAAACAATACTAAAATAACTATTTGTCCTAGTGTGTGAGGATGACGATAATGACGATCTCCCAGAAGTCCCCTCTGGACCCCGACCCCAGAGGCTGTCTGAACTCAGCATCAAAGAGAAGACCCCGCCCATCCCGGACGGCAGTGCCTTCTTCATCTTCAGCAGCACTAACCCGTGAGTCTCAGACAGGCTTGGTACAATCAATGACATGTCAGTCAACCTGTTCCGTATGACACAAAACAAAAAACCTCCAAAATCAATTATAGCAGATGCAAAACGCTGAAATTAAAGCTGTGTCACTAAACCAGACTTGAGTTATATTCTCTACTAGTCTATTTTTATATCCATGTCATCCTCTTTTCGTTTATCTCTTCTTTTAGGTTTCGTGTATTCTGCCATAAGCTGATCAACCATCAGATCTTTACCAACCTCATCCTGGTCTTCATCATGCTCAGCTCGGTGTCTCTGGCTGCCGAAGACCCCATATGCAACTTCTCTGCTCGCAATATTGTACGTAGACGCTCTGCTGGGACTGTCCTGAGAGGCTACCCCATTTACACGTCTACACATCATATTTGGAGGGTTTATTTGTCTCACTCTGGCTGACAGTTGGCTGACATGCAGACATCCTGAGACATCACAGTAGGAAAGGCACAGGTGTAAATAATAAAATATGAATTTTGAATTAATCATTTTTTTACAGCCCTTGTACCGTGCATGCTGGTTCATTCAGCTCTCCCTATATAGTCCTCTGTGTAATGAGGTCACCATTTTGTAGTGTTTTCTAAATCTATAGTAAGAATGATTAGATCCTATATAGTGGACTCAAAGTATCCCACAATGCATCGTGAAAACGAGTTCCCCACCAGTGGTCACTCACCAAGCAATATATACCATCATTGATAGTGCTCTTGCTGAAAGAAATAAAGGGCTCTCACTCTATAGTCCTGTACATAGTATATACTATATACAGTGTGTATATACTGAGCTGCTGTCATGGCTCGCTGGGACATTTCAATAAAACAGGCATTATTATCGCCCAGAGTCAGCTGGGATTGGCTCCAGCCCCCCCGGTATAGATAAGCAGTATAGATAGTGGATGGATGGACACCTGTGCCTTGACAAGTCAACCTATCTGCTGTGAAATAGGCCTTTGAAAAGCACTTTGACAAATAGAATCATAGAAAAATAACGTGTGATATGTTTGGGTAAGTTTTTTTTCTTAAAGCTTCAACAGTCTGATAATTTTTTACTGTTTCTCTACTTATCAAATAATATCACTGCCACAGCACTGCATCAGATACTTAAATGTTTCTACAACTATCAATTGCACTTTTCTAATTCTGTCTTTATTACATTACACATTATTATTATTATTATTGCAATGTTTTATTATGATATGAGCTCACATGTCTGCCAACCACATCAAGCTGCACTAGGCAATTTCAAATGTTAGCTAACCGCACTGGTAAGTCAGGAATTTGTCACACACACAAATTATGTAACGTAATGACAACAAACTGTTCACCACAGATACCACAGCTAAAGTGTGTGATTTAGCCATGCAGTGCCAAGCCAAGTTGCGATGACATGTGTTTCCACTGTGGCCTCACAGCAGGGGACAGTCGCACTGAGCCACGCTGCTGTGTGGTAGGAGGGCCGACCACAGCCAATCTGTGACATCTCCCCCTGGAACCTAACAGTGTCCTCAGAAAAAGACCATGTGTGGGTCTGTGCTGGAAATTAGAGGGAAAGCTCTGTCAGTTAAGTCTCTATGTGGTTAACTTTCAGTGTAGCTTCTGAGTCTCTATAGTTTAGTTTCAATTTTCCTGTTCAGATATTCAGATATTTCACTGTTTACTGATCTCTGTCATCCATGTTGGCGTTGTGCAGGGAGCTTATAGGGAATGTGATTCATTTGTCACCCAGTTAGTGCAGCTTCATTAATGCTGCTATTCTTCAATAAAAACAAGTTTTAAATATTGCAGGCATGAATAGAAACATACACACAGTGAGCCGAGGGCTGCAGGTGACAGGTTCTCACTGTATTTGTTATGCATTATTATTTGTGACTAGCACACTTCAAACAACCTTGCATTGCTGTGCAGTGCAGTGGAAAAACACCAGCGTGGCTCAATTGCTGACAGCGTGGCTCAGTGTGGCTGCCAAAAAAATACCCTGTGACTGTGAGCACAAAATGTGACTTCAGTCAGTCTAGCACTCCGTTTTGCTTTATCAAATTTTGCTAAGAGAAAACCTGAAACTAAATTTGGGAATTGCATTTAGCCAATGTTGCTGGGTGTGTGAAAGCAGAACTGGTGTGTGAATTTAAAATATTAGAATATTACCTAGTGCAGCTTAGACATCTCAGTTTTTGTATATCTATACAAAATATCTGTTTGACTCTTACTGCATCTACTGCTAAAAGTATTTGATATGTCATCCCGTTATCCTGAAATGACTCGAACTTGTGCATTGCCTCTTGCAGATACTTGGTTATTTTGACTATGCTTTCACCGCAATCTTTACTGTTGAGATCCTGTTGAAGGTAAATGTCCTGCGCGTGCTGTGCTGTGCTGTGCTGGGTAGAGCTTCAGTAACCCTGCGTGCTTATGTCACTCTGATTGCCTCCTCAGATCCTAGGCTATGCAGACTATGTCTTCACTAGTATGTTTACATTTGAGATCCTTATTAAGGTAAACATTAAAAACTGTTGTGCCGCCTCAGCAACAACCCACCACTTCCAAGCTTGCTGCACATGTCCTCCCCCCCTCATCTTCGCCTCTATAATTTTCGATCAAAATGGCCGCCTTCTTGTTTTGTTGTCGTGGCGACCAGTCCGTTAACGTGAAGCTCATACGTTTCCGTCAGATATTTTCTTTTTGTCTGTCACTCTTCCATCATGGCCCATTTTCCCCTCTTCATCTTCGACCAGCTTATGGACCAGTGGCTCTTTAGAGTCCAACTACTTGTTTAGCTTTTCCCGGATATTACAGTTGTTTTTTGTTCAACCTTCTGAATATAAAAAAATTATTAATTTTAACGGAAAGATACGATTCTGTCACCAGCTGTGATCAGTTTTTGAAAGTTTGAATCTTTTCAACATTTCCAATATTTTGAACAATTAACATTTTCCCAATGACAGAGATGTTGATCCCACTGCCTGATTGCAGACTATATACAGAGATGTGTCCCTTTCCTTATATTTACATCATGTTTTTTGGTTAACCTACTTCTAAAGAATGTGCTTGAAGAAATCCACCAAACATCAGAAACAATTTTATTATTTTGACTGTTAAAATTCAATCCTCTGCCTTACCCCTTTTGCCTGCTGCATGTCTGCACAAGGTAAATCTCCTGTATTATGGTTTAAGATAAAAATTCTGTCAGGAACAGATTATAGTCTACATTTCATGGACAATGTTTATAATATGGTGCCCGGCTTAGAGTATCATGCTTTGTTGCCTAGTCTGAACATTTTGCATTGTTTCAAATCAGTTTATGTATTTATTTGTGTGTGTGTGTGTGTGTGTGTGTGTATGTGTGTGTGTGTGTGTGTGTGTGTGTGTGTGTGTGTGTGTGTGTGTGCGTGTGTGCCAAACCACAGTAAGCCTGTCAAAGTGTTTATTCAGTCGTGTTTGTGAGTGTGACTCCAGCCTTTACTGGTCAACTTAGTTTTTCTTTTGAATATTTAAATAAACAGTACAAATATTAGTTGAAACTATAGTTGCTCGCACAACATTAGAAAATAATAACTGTCTCTAAATTGGTTTTTCACTGTGTGCCCCAGCTCTTAGGAACATAATCACCATTATATCTTCATTTCAGTGCTCACCATCAACTGTGAGACTGCAAATCAAATTACATTGTACACTGTTGTCATGAGCACACGTGCTTGAAATGCTAAAGTTAATGTGAATATAAGAGGACGCACAGTAAAAACGGAAATGACAGAATTAAGTGTTTGGTACACAAAAAGTTCTTATGAAAATCAATATCCTGCTGTGAATTAATCTTATTAACAGATCATCTAATCAGTTAGGAAACTTAAAATCCCATCTTAGCCTGACTTTGGCCCTTGTATGAATGTACATGTTTGATGGCAGGTCTGTCTTCTTAAGTCGTGACTCTGGTCTCCTCTGTCCATCTCTGCAGATGACAGCATTTGGAGCGTTCCTTCATAAAGGGGCGTTCTGTAGAAACTACTTCAACCTCTTGGACCTGCTGGTGGTTGGTGTGTCTCTGGTGTCCTTCGGCATTCAGTATGTATCATTCATTTCTTAGCAAAAGTTTCTTTTTGTTTCTTGTCTGAAACAGAAACCCTGAAAAGCAATTGGATTTTCATTCAAGATCACCCAGATCGTCATCTGTATAAACAAAACATTCCCTTACTTTCACTTAGAAAAATGTTCACCCCCCCACCAATATTTATTTCTCTTGCCTCTCAGTCGTCATTTATACAAATGAAAAAAAGAAGAAAATAATTCACCTGTGTTGTTGTTTTCACAGGCAAAAAATGATTCATTTGCCATTCAGCAGCTGTGTCGTATTTCTGTCATAAAATATGTTTCTTTGTTTCTTTCTTTCTCTTCCTTGAATAGGACACTATAGCCAGTAGCTGATTAGCTTAGCTTAGTACACAAGACTAAAATTGTGAATAAACAGTTATACTGACCATTAATAAAGGTAACAAAAACTACCAACCGGCACCTCTAAAGTTCATTATTCAACATGTTACATCTATGTTTGATTGTTTAATCTGCACAAGTGTAAGCGCAACAAGTTGTGGTTTACTACAAAGCTGCATTATCTTTTTATTCAATGCTGAATACACTGGTCTGTCTTTGTGCCTTTCACAGATCTTCTGCTATCTCCGTGGTGAAGATTCTCCGTGTTTTGAGAGTCCTTCGCCCACTCAGGGCCATCAACAGAGCCAAAGGACTCAAGGTCAGAAGAACAGTTAAACAGCATGGTGCAGTGTGTATCTCTATGCATGTACTGTGTGTGGTCTTCCATGTGAATGTGTCCCAAATTGTAGTTGTGCATGCGTACACCTTTGGTTGTGATACAGTGCTGTTTACTCCTGTTAACATTAAATAACTGTGTGTCCTTCTCAGCACGTGGTCCAGTGCGTGTTTGTGGCCATCAGGACCATCGGCAACATCATGATCGTCACCACCCTGCTGCAGTTCATGTTCGCTTGTATCGGTGTGCAGCTCTTCAAGGTACAGTGAAGAATTAGAAAGAGTGACAGAGGGCCAAGAAGAAAGTCTTAAATTAAGTTAACCTCTGACCTTCTCCGTTGTTTTTAATTAAAGGGGAAATTTTATCGATGCACTGATGATGCAAAGTCCAGCCCAGAGGAGTGCAAGTGAGTTCATTCCTCAAGGCTTCCAGAGTCTGTATGTGCTTGTGTATACATGTGGTTAACTTTTCATCTGTAACTCACAGGGGGACGTACATTCTCTACAACAACGGGGATGCAGCGCTGCCCATGGTGAAGGAGAGGATCTGGTACAACAGTGACTTCAACTTTGACAACGTCCTCATGGCCATGATGGCTCTCTTTACTGTCTCAACCTTCGAAGGATGGCCCACGTGAGTTCTGCTCTGTGTCTGAGGTGCAACTCCGATTTGATCATCATTGTGGGGAATTACAGCAAGACTCTTCTTCACTGTTCATTGTGAATGGGAATTCTCCGTGGCTATTACTTTCAATAACCAAAAGTAAAGAGATGCAGCCAGCTGTCTTCAAGTCTGATGTGTCTGTAACTATTATGTGTGTGCGAATGTGCACATCAGCGTATATTTGTTTTTGTGTATGTGTGGGGCTTTAATCACTGTATTTATGATTATTAAACAAACAAAGATGGCAGAATTAGGAGTTATTGTGAATAAACACAGTTCATCACCTCGACTCTCTCTCTGTTTTGTGGCCCTGCAGCTTGTTGTATAAGGCCATTGATTCCAACAGAGAAAACATGGGTCCCATCTACAACTACCGCATCGAGATCTCCATCTTCTTCATCATCTACATCATCATCATCGCCTTCTTCATGATGAACATCTTTGTTGGTTTCGTTATTGTCACCTTCCAGGAGCAGGGGGAGAAAGAGTACAAGAACTGCGAGCTGGACAAGAACCAGGTAGGAAGCTCCGAGAGTGTGTGTGCGTTCATATGTGGGTGTTTGTGTATAATATTGCAATATTGATCTATTGAATTGCTATACTGAGTGTGTGTGATTACTGTATCTCGCTGGCTGCTCCAAACACTGCCTGCATTTTAAATTAGATGCCTGTTTGCAATTGTACATGAGTCTTTTTCTTTGTCTCTTTCTTTGTGTGCCTCCAACTACCTTCTCAATTACCAGCGTCAGTGTGTGGAATATGCTCTTAAAGCTCGTCCTTTGCGGCGCTACATCCCCAAAAACCCCTACCAGTACAAGTTCTGGTATGTGGTCAACTCCACTGGTTTTGAGTACGTCATGTTTGTCCTAATCATCCTGAACACGTTGTGTCTGGCTATACAGGTAAGTGTTCTCCATTTGGTTCTTCAAGTAAAACTGGCATAAAATAGCTGGTGCTTCAACATCAGTCATTCAATAGTATGGTATCTAATTCTAATTAGTATGTAATTTATCCAAATATCTGACACTGACAGTGATGAATCCATATATGTGTGTATAAAATGTGTGGAAAAAATAATTTAGCTTGAATTTCTTCAATGCTACAAGCAGTTCAAATTGTCCATTGCCCATCATCCATGGCTCATAATCTGAATATCTCGTTTTCCTCGATACTCATCAGAATGTAACTGCCACCATCGTGTTTTTTTTTTTTCATTTGAAAGACTGAAATTCCATGTAGTGCACATCCTTCTGTTTGCAGCAGTGGATATCATGAACTTTCTTTTATCAGAAAGATTCATGTCAACCTAAAGAGATGGGTTTTCCGTGGCAACTGCATGCATTTAGGGTTCATTAGTCTCTGATCAGTGTATCTGCCTGTTTCTGACCAGCACCACGGACAGTCTCATCTATTTAACTATGCCATGGACATCCTCAACATGGTCTTCACTGGAGTTTTCACTGTGGAGATGATCCTCAAGCTCATCGCCTTCAAACCCAGGGTCAGTCTCCTCTCCTCTCCTCTCCTCTCCTCTCCTCTCCTCTGCTCTTTGCAAAATACAAGCAAATATTTGTAAAATTACCAGTGTGTGTCTCTTTAAATCCTCTTCCTCAGACTCCTAAAAGTTTTACCTTTTTTTAAATTTTTTTTTTATCTCCCTTAACATTTTTATCCCCGAAAAGTATTCATGTTTGAATTACTATTTGAATGCACTCCCCTTTTCCTTTTCACCCAACCCTCATACGCTCTTCCTATCCCCTCTCACCTCCTCTCTGATTCCCCATGACACTGCTCCCTCTTGGGCTTTGTGGCCACTGGCTGTTAAACCTCTGCCCTTTTGCTCTTATCCTAACCCTCCATTACTCCTCTAACCCCCCCACCCCCCACCCCCACACACACCCCCATGCTGGCTGTGCATGCTGCCATATTCAGGGCTATGTCGGGGACGCCTGGAACGTCTTCGATGCTCTGGTGGTGATTGGCAGTGTAGTCGACATCATACTCAGCCAGGTAGAAAGACGTCAGTATGTACAACTGTCATTCCTTCTTCCTGCTCTCCCGCTGCTGCTGCCACACTCCTTTTTTCTTTCCTTCGCATCTTTCCTCTTTCCCTACCTTCCTTTCTTAATTTGGATTTTTTTTATTTTTTTTGATTAGATTATTCCAATATCTGTTCATGAACTTGGACTTGGTTGGATGGTTGATGAGCACCACAGACCACATATACGTGCTGATGGGCTAGAAAATTTTCAGCTATCTATGTCTACAGTGCGAAATGCCATCATATGCATCACATTAAGCCACTGCTCCAAACGGATTAGAGCTTGTTAAATCCCTTAGTTTTAAGTCTGTGGTGAACATTTTTTTCAGCCTGCCTCTGTATCAGTGAGAGAACAAAAATAAATGTAATAACAAAAGAAGTATATGACTTGAATTAGACAATTAATGACAAACACTTACTGTATAATGTAGAATAGCTACATTTTCAAAGCAATATTCCTGTAATTTAAACAATTTATGCACTCACAGACTCAGTGGCAAGAACGATTTGACTCTCAACTTCACTCTGTTATATCAAATCACAACTTTTGGATGTTCTCTTCTATCTGTCTTTCATAATGCTTGTCTTACCTCTTCTTCCTTTTCTTTATTGCTCTGTTGTCTCTCTCTCTTTCCTCTTTTCTGTGTTTTTGTTGCCTGTGCTTGCAGAACTATTTTGCTGATGCATGGAACACGTTTGATGCCTTAATTGTTGTGGGTAGCGTGGTTGACATTGCCATCACTGAGATCAATGTAAGTAGTCATTTATCACACATACATACCTGCTTTACTGTGACTCTTTCCAGCAAGGAGGCCTTGCTCTCGCATCAGAGTTGCATTCAAAATCACCCGATTTTCAAGTTAAAGTTGTAGGACAAGCGATTTAGTGGCATTTGGTGGTGAAGTTGCAGATTACATCACCCCAAGGAAGAGTGACCATCAGATAATATAAAAATATGAATGGCCCTCTCCAGAGAAGTGTTTGGTTTGCCCAGTTGAGGCAAACTAAATCTAAGCTAAAACAAAATTCTTTAGGTTTCAAGGTTTTTAACTCAAGTAAATTTTTATTCATATCGCCCAGTTCACAGCAGAAGTTATCGCAAGGTACTTTCCAAACAGAACAGGTCTAGACAGAGACCCAACAGTTCCCACCGAGAGCAAACACTTGGCAAATGTGGCAGGAAAAAACAACAGACAAGAGAGAGGAAAGAGGGCTGCAGAGAGTAACAGGAAGGAAGAGAGAGAGAGAGAGAGAGAGAGAGAGAGGAGGGGGTGGTGAAGGGGCAATATGAAAACATAATCATTAATATTATGTTCCATCTCTGCCAATAGATACACCCAAAACCTACACACTAGTCCTCTAATATTTTTTACAACTGGCATAACGCCACAGTTTCATAATGTCTTAAAATTAAAATGACATCACTTTTTTGGACAATTTATAATTATATGAGATGAGACGGTTCAGAGAGACAAAGATTGACATGTAGGAAAGAATCCACACCGGCCAGGAATCAAACCGGGGGCTCGCCTCCTCAGAGAATTATACCACATAGTATATGCCTTAACCACTTGGCTATCAGGCCATGCCATGATGATATGGCCAATGTGATTTTGCAGTAGCCGTTAAATTTATGTTTAAGAAAAATGGCTTTCTATTTTATTATGGGTGGCATCACACATGAAATAATTATTTGACTGAATAAAGGGGAAAAGGTGACAGGAGATGGACATTTTTATTGTCTTATAATTTCTGTTGTTATTATTTCCGAAAAAATAAAATGTCAACAGTTTGAGAATCTAACAATATTTTTCGGAGCCGTTATTTGGATGTGATCACTCTGCTGCGCTGCTACTGCAAGGCCTCTCTGTGTCCATGCTTGAAACTGGTTTAAACTGGTTCAAGCCTGCAACAAACTCCATGCTTGTTGCAGGCTTGTCCGTGTGAAGGTCTTTGTCCTCTCAGTCACTTGTTTTTTAATTCATGTGTAAAAAAAAAACATGCTGTACAATTTTACTGATCTAATTCTAGGATTCATTCTGATGTACAACATAAACATCACAAACAGAGAGTTACAGCAATGGGGTAAATATATCCAGTCAGCAGTTGGTATACCTGTAGATGCTGTGCTGTATGGTTCTTCAACATAACACCAGGGTATTTATTTTCTTACATTCTTAGATGTAACATCTTTTTTTTCTTCCTTTCCTCTAAATATTGTAGTTATATGAAAATCTAAGATTTCAGACACTTTTCTTGCCTTGACAAGAATACACTATATACATCATGTATTTTTTATACGTTATAAAAATGTCAAAACTTCAGTTTAATCATTATCAATAATCATTAATCATTATCTGTGTGATCTACCACAGTAATCATCACACAGCAACAAGAAGAGATTTTAGGGGAAAAAATCGGCCTTGCTAACACTTTTTAGTTTGTTAGGAAACCAGTTTTTTGATGTCGAAAGGTCTCATACTTGAAAAATAATAGAAAAAAATTGTGTATTAAATGCCTGATTGACGTGCCTTCACATCAAATGCAATGTCAGTAGGTGAAATGCAAAATGTACTGCATAAAGACAGTAGAAATCAAAAAACAAACAATATCATCAGTTCAAACCAGTGTTTTGTCATTAAAGTACAAAAACAACAATAGTTATTTTTCCTTGACCACTGTACATTTGCAATGTTACTGCTGAGAACACGTGGTACAGCTTTGGCATGACAGGCTTTATGCTGATGCTCGTTTTTGTGCTGTCTGTTTCCATGTTAAATAAGCCCAAAGCAGTGTTTGGTGCTGTGCAGATGGTTTGTGTTACTTGGATTAACTTTAGGCTTTTGGTTTTAAGTCGGCAGCCATTCCTGTCGTCAAGGTGATAGTGGAGCCAGGGGTAAGAAGAACCCCCCCCTCCTCCTTCATTTAAAGCCCTTCACCCTTTTGTGTTAATGTAAAAGTTAAAGCATCAAGGTCTTTTTGTTGTCGCTCTCTGTCACTCGCCTACTGATGAAAACATTGAGATGCTTTCCTCCAGAGCTTCTGGTTTCACTTATTCAGTAAACTGTGAGGGTTTGTGAGTGAACTCTCAATGTCTGTCAAAATCCTGTTTTGAATCCACCTGGTTTGTTGCATTTTGGATCCAGTTTTGTTCAGATGACATTTTGTCCTGTCTGGGTGCATGGCATGACTCAGGGAAGCAGTAACACTGTACGCTGTTTATTTGATCATTTCAGCTTAGCTCTTCCAAGTCAGACAACCAAAAAATGTCAACATTTCACTGCTTTAAGTTTACATTTCTCCCTAAACGTTGTGTGTTTTTATTATAACAATAAGACAGTAAATGATGGTGCATCTAATAAATCTTGCCTGTCTCTTGACTGTTAATTCTATTTGTTGCTCGTTTGAATTAGCCTTTCAGAGTTAAATGTACTCTATGTGTGAGTCCTCCAGGTTTGTTAATGGCATGGCATTTAAGACACAGACACACTCTGCATGCATGTTGATTGTTGTCATTGCAAAGATGCAGAGAGATCACAAACTAGGAGATTTCATCACAGTCATTTTAACCACTGACGTAACACAATGATTGAAAGAATGCATGTATGACTTTGCATGAATGAATGAGCGGGACGGGGATTTATTTGTGTTGGTGTTTGGATGTTACACGCTCTGTTTTTTCTCCTCGCCTCCTCCGCTTCAGAACACAGAAGACAGCGCTCGCATCTCCATCACCTTCTTCCGCCTGTTCAGGGTGATGCGATTGGTCAAACTGCTGAGCAGGGGGGAGGGCATCAGGACTCTGCTGTGGACCTTTATCAAGTCCTTCCAGGTGAGACTGTTAGATAAGGAGCCGGTAAAACAACCTGAATCTGCAATTACAGTTTGCAAGTTAGATTAGATTCAAACCATAAGAAGAAAGAAGCTTCGAAAAAATTATTAGAGCATTAAGAGCGGACTAGGTGCTGTGTTGGTATGATTGGAAACATGGAAAGACATTTTGAATAACTCATCCATGAGTTTGAAGCTTAGAGTTTGAAGAAACTGTGAATTAACTATATAATTTGTTTCCAGTGGATCTAATGCTGTCATTGTGGCTTGATAATGTGCATCACTGGAAATAAAGACTCTGATACTTTCTCTTCTTTTCCCACTCAGGCCCTTCCCTATGTGGCCCTCCTGATTGCTATGTTGTTCTTCATATACGCAGTCATTGGAATGCAGGTATGATAATTGTTTGAAAATTAAAACCAGATATGAAGATATGTGTTGCCTTCACTTTTTTTCTTCTGAATTCATAATCGTAATTATTATTATTATTATTACTATTTTTGGCTTGTCCAGAATCTGAGAGCGGGCTCTCTGACTCTTCGGATTACATTTCTTTTTCTGCTTTTAGGTGTTTGGGAAAATTGCCATGGTGGATGGAACTCAAATCAACCGCAACAACAACTTTCAAACCTTTCCTCAAGCTGTGTTGATGCTCTTCAGGTATGTTGTTAGTTACAAGCCTTTATGAGTCATCATGCACATATAAATGCATGTGATCTGCTGCTGTATTAATGGTGTGTTTTTGGGTGTAGGTGTGCTACAGGTGAGGCCTGGCAGGAGATCATGCTGGCCTGTCTACCAGGGAAGATGTGTGACTCAAAGTCTGACTACAACCCTGGAGAGGAGAGAACATGTGGCAGTGGTTTCGCTATCATCTACTTCATCAGCTTCTACATGCTCTGTGCTTTTCTGGTAATTTTTTGATGTAATCCAAGTAACGTTTGAGCACAAGACTTGAGTTTCAAACGTTGCATGTTCTGGTTTCAGATCATCAACCTATTTGTAGCTGTGATCATGGATAACTTTGACTATCTGACCCGTGATTGGTCCATTCTGGGGCCGCATCACCTGGATGAGTTTAAAAGGATCTGGTCTGAATATGATCCTGAAGCCAAGTGAGTTCTCAGAACCCACTGACACAAGCTCTCTCTTGTTGTTAATCCTGTATATGCTACGCTACTGCAAGAAGTATTTATGTCAATACACGTAGGATGGTGATTGTTGTGATTGGCTGTCTTAGGTGTGTTGACTCATTGTTTTCACCTGAAGTGGTTGTGAAAGCTGTGTTTCGTGCCACAATGTCATTTTGAATCATTGAATATATCTTGTCAGGGGCAGGATAAAGCATCTTGATGTGGTGACTCTGCTGAGGAGGATCCAGCCTCCTCTGGGTTTTGGCAAGCTCTGCCCTCACAGGGTGGCCTGTAAGGTGGGCTTCCACAGCTCAGCAACACACCATACATGCAGAAACTGTTGTGGTCATTACAAAAGCATTAATTTCACATTTGATGTCTCCCCGATAATCTGTATTTTGAATTCTCTTTCAGCGTCTGGTGGCAATGAACATGCCCCTGAACAGTGATGGGACTGTCATGTTTAATGCCACTTTGTTTGCTCTGGTTCGCACTGCTCTCAAGATTAAGACTGAGGGTGAGTCTGCACCTGCATGCAGTTGTGCATTACATCCAGTACAGTTAAAAAAAAAGAAAACAATATTTAAATAGATTTAATTTCTCCTTTGAGTCCTTTGAGCATGAGGAGCCCAAGCGAGGAGCTTAGCGCCCTGTTGTGTGAACTCCAGTTTCCAGGCATAGAAGGAGTTTGAGATGACAATGTGTGACAATGCTCAGTGTTTTAGTTATCTATTATAGTTAGATGCACAATGTCTCCAGAGGGCATGAAGAGAGAGGAAAAACTTTGGTGAACTAAACAGACTAAACTAAATAAATTCATCAGTCTGAGTAGAGACCACAGAATGTATATAGGATTGGATGTAGACTCCATGTCTGAAATGTGAAGAGCCTTAAACTGCACTCTAATGCCCACCAGTTCCACTGGTTGCAAAAGTCTGATTGGATTGAAGTCTATGAGCAAAGAGCCCTACTTTTAACTTGATTTATTACCTCAGTAATGAGTTTAGGGTCTCACAATTGTCTTCAATACAAACCATTGGCTGATGTCACTGGTGTGCTGCCACTTGGTAGAGACGTGAATAAAATGAAACTAAACATACTAAGACATGAATTAAAATGTTAATATTAGTGAGTGTTATGCTTAAACACTGTCCCCATTATTCTGCACTGGGCAAACATCATCATGACGTGATCAGGATGCCTATATGCTTAGTCCACATTTTGTCTCAAGAGGGAGCTATAAAGGTTCATAGTAATTTCTCCTTTTGTTGCATAATTGAGTGACTGAACACCAGCGTGGTTTTTCCTGTTTTAATTTCTCACCGGGAATTTGGCTTGTAGGAATTCTCTGTAGCTTTAAATGTCAAGATTTCTGTTGTTGTGCGATAGTGTGTGGCTGAAAGAGAAGAGTAGGCCCCTTAATAATTTATAATTCTGCTCATTCATTGGGTCTCTAATTTCTAAGGTAACCTGGAACAAGCAAATGAGGAGCTTAGAGCTGTGATCAAGAAGATCTGGAAGAGGACCAGCATGAAGCTGCTGGACCAAGTGGTTCCCCCTGCAGGCGGTCAGTGGTCATTACATCATCACGTGCGCTCACCATCATCCACAGTGGCATCACCGTGTGCCTGTCTTTCTCTACACCGCTCTCTCTCTCGCTTTCTCAATTGATTTGAATATACGCTATTTCTCACTAGCCTTTTCTAAAGAATTAATAAACCTCAAATGTCAACCAAAAAAAAAAAAAAAAGACATCAAGCGCCAATTTACATCTGGTCTCATTTGCATTGGGAGAAGGAAGTGACACTGCAAACAAGTCTATGTTTGTGTGTATTAATAGAAGTAAGAATGTCAAACAATGCACATGCATTTGAATGCAATTTTAATATTCACTTTGAATGGGAAAAGCAGTCACAGGGCTTAAAGCTTAAATTGGCTATTCTCCAGACCCTTGAAAGGAGCTGGTCCTTTGTGGGGTGTTTTGTGTACTTCCTCCTTTTATAATTTCCCATCCTTCTTTCTCCATTTTTTTTAGTTAATACTAACATAAATGCTGTGACTTGATAAGAGGCCTGCTGTAAAATAATTTAAAAAATAATGTTTGCTGCTTGGATAGATTTCTCTTAACACATTATTTTGTGAAGATAAGACAATGGTTCAATATTTCAATCCCCTGGAATCAGGAACTAGTAATCCGTGCTGACTACAGTTTTACACTGTAGAGGAGCACATTACTCAAGAAATTTACTAAAAACCACCTTTCAATCAGCATCCTGTTTTTGTTTTTCTCAAGTAGTGAGGCCCACTTTCTGACCTTGTTGAGATACAGACATAGAATTGTTTCCTGTCACTTCATCTCAGTACAGAGAAAGACTGTTTATCATTGTCAGGCAGACACAGTTTAACTTTCATGATCCTACAATTCTGTTTATTGTCACACTGTGTGAAGTTCTTCGGTTTTATTTCCTTTAACTATTGAACATACTGTATTTTACACAGATATAAAATGTCAAAAACATTAATATTTGTAATTAAGTGCTGATGTGTTAATATGCTAGGGCCTAATTACAATCATCATCACCAAAACTGAAACAGAAACCCACTAATCCTTTGTTGTAAGAACTCACTTTAATGTGGATTTTTTATACCCATGTTAAACTAGCCTAATTGATTTCGTAGCTGGTTTCGTGAGATCAGATAGATATAGATGTATGGGAAATACCTTGTACCACATGTCTGCTGGTGCACTTCCTGTCTGTATCAGTATATTTGAATGCATCATATATCAGTGCATCAGAATTTGTTTCAAGCTAAGCTGTGAAAGGCATTTCACTTGTGCCGTATTTGTAGATCAAGTCATTTGTGACTGATCTTACTTTATTCCTACTGTGTAGAGCAGTTGCAGGAGAGAACAACATTTTTTGAGAACTGTAGTTGATCACAGTGATGAGTGGTTTTTTACTAGCCTTAATATTTTTGTCCATATTTATGTCCATGTATCAAATTTTGTTTTATGTCCGACATAATTATTATTATTTTTTGTGGACAGATGTTTATTTACCATTATTATTGTCATCATTATTGTGAGTCCCTCTCCTGGCACATCACCTGAGCAGGATGCATGTGTCTGTGTGGCTTTCCATTACACAGTCTATTTCATCCAGTGTTGCGTAAAGGTTAAAACAAGAAATACAATCCAGAAATGAATATGAGCATACAATAAAGCTAGAGTTTGGTTTGCAAACAGCATAGCAAATGTCAACTTCCACATCCTCCTTTCTACAGGCATACAGCTGTGGGCAGTTGAGTCATTATGTTGATCATCATTGATGCGTTGAGATTATGATTTATTACGCATACAGGGCTTTTATTAATAGAGCCAACAATAAGCACCAATGAGTCTTTGAGTTGGAGTTTCAGCTAATTTCCAAATACGTATGAATGTTCCTGTGATCAAACCAGAGCTTCCTCTAGTTGTGTCAATGTAGTTTCCTCATCCATGTTTTTATAGCTGCATGTCTTGCATGTCTGTGCATTAGTTTGCTAACCCCTCTCTCTCTTTTCTGCCAAGCCCCTCTCTTTCACAGCTTCGTCTGCTTTCACTGCTGTCAGTTGCTGGCCTTCTTCTTTTCTCTTTCTGCCGTCCTGAGCTCTTTGGAGCAGTTCTGTTTTAGTCTGGTGGCATGAAACTACTGATACCTCTCTGAAAACTTAATTGGCCTCTGTCCAGAAAAAGAATATGATCATTTTTTTTGGATGCATTTTTAAGAAAAATAAAATCTTACCATCTTATTAAATGAGTGAGTGAAACGGTCCATTTTACTTGCGTTGATCACTTGCTTCAAAACATATATCATGAAAATCCAAAATCTGATAATTAATTGGCCCATACTTTCATATGCATTTAGAAATATGCATGATAGACTGCATAGACTACACCTGCCCAGTCTTATCAGGTGTTCTTTATCTTATGTAGTTTATTGTGGTAAACATCACCAACAAAATAAGTGTTTTCTTTCTGAACAGAGCCTTTTGTTGTTTTTCTCTGGCTGAGTTGGGTGAAGTAAAAAAAAGTGTTAGGTGCTTGAGGAAGGATCATCATCACTCTCCTTGATCCACCAGAGAGAATGATGCCTCAATCTTTAAACATCCACTCCACCAACTTTTGTCACCTTTAATTGATTCCTCTCAAGCTAAAATGGGTCAAGGAAAGGTGACAACAAATGGAAAAAAACCTACAATTTCATACACACCACAATTCAGCCTCTTTTTTTTAGTGCTAAGTCTCTTTCCCCAGCGCTTCACGAACCACTTAATCTGGGTGAATCAGACACAGTTTTGATAATCCTCCCTAAATGGCAGATAGTGTGTGTAGTCACAGTTTCCACTATGGTGAAATTTAGTTTTGTGTATTCTCCCTTGTAAAGGGAGCTGTAGGTTTGACCCTTGCTGCTTTGCCAAACTCTTTTACTTTGCTGCTTCCCTGCATGTGCTTCTAGCTACAGATCATGTTGTTTTTCTGGGATACATATACATGCCTCTGCTCTTCTGTCTCTGATGTTAAATCTTAAATTCTGCAGTTAGTGTGTAATGTGTGTGTGTCTGTGTGGTGGAAACTGGTTAGATTTACTTGAATGAGAAGTGTTCACCTCAGCCATAAATTACTGTGATAAAAATGGTTTTTGGTACATTAAGGTCTACGAGCTCAAGGGAGTTTATATACCTGCTGCTATGAGCAGCTGCATGTGAATGGGAATGTTTGTGTGTGTGTGTGTACGTGTGTGTGTATTTCGTAACCATGGGTATTTTGACTGATGAAGCAAGATGGAAGTTGCAGACAAAGATATGATCTGTTATAAGTGTTTGCATGTGTGTAGGTGTATCTGCTGCCATTTGCAGCTGACTGTACAACATTTTTGCAGATAATGATATGCACCACTATGAATAGAAAAAGCATAACCACTTTGCACATATCAACAGAGAATAGTGCCATCACTATCATATAGCTACACCTTTGTTAAATTCTTGTGTAAAATGTAGATTAACAGGGAGGTTTAAATATACTCTGCACTCGACAGGACCTCACCTGTGACGCAGGGACCCAAAGTTGTACTTCCAGATAAATCATAAAGGCAATAGTTTCTCCAACGTGAACCTAGTTTACAAGGCAGCAGAGTATGTGCTGCTCAGTGGTGATGAAATAGTGTTTCCTGGACTGAACATGAATGATAACAGTGAAAAACTGAGGATTTATGGCACTTTGCTAACTAATGTGTCTTGGTATTCTTTTCACTTGGATTGCTATATAAGCAATTTGTTGTGAAGTCAGCAAATTGTCCTCTGCAGGGGTTGTACTCCATTATTGTGATAGTTTACTTCAGTTTAGTGCAATTTGATTCTTCTTCTGCCCAGATATGTTTGTGCACTCTGTTCAGTGTTTAGGTGTCGTGTTATTGCAGCATTCAGACTCAGAGTTGGTGTTGATCTGGGAGGCTTTGTTGTGTCTGGTCTGTTCACTCAGATGACGAGGTAACAGTGGGGAAGTTCTATGCCACCTTCCTGATACAGGACTACTTCAGGAAGTTCAAGAGGCGCAAAGAGCAAGGTCTTGTGGGAAGGCGCTCATGGGAGAGGCTGAACACCACCATGGCTCTGCAAGTGAGTATAGTGGATCAGTGCAAAAGATTTACTGTGAGAAATATTGGTAGACTCCCATCTAGATTCCAATATCCACATCACCCAAAGTCAAACTATTATCAAACTTAAACTGCAGCGAACGTCAGAGAAAAAACACTTAAGTGTTTTTAAGTGTCTAAGTGTCTTTAGCTTATTTTAAAAAAAATCATTGTTGGAGATCTACAAAGACATCATCAAGACATTAAAACTTAGGTCCCTGCACTAACCTCTAGTGGGTCATTGAATAGAGTTTAAAAGGGTCGATTCACCCAAACATGTACTGTTATCAAGTTATCAATTTTAATTAATTTGACTGGCGATGCAATATCGATCTGTTCATTGAAGGTAAACAGAATTTCTTCTGTCGTGCTCACAGTGAAAAATCAGAACAAAAACATTCAGAAGCAACAGCTCTCACAGCAAAAGTTTCCCACTTTTATTAGAATTAATTAATTAATAAAAAAAAAACAGATTTTCTATTATTTAAGGCAGAAGAACAAATAGAACCACAAGAGACTCAGTGTACATCAAGTGTAAACAAAAGAAATGCTGTACACAAATAAAATAGTCAGGGACTCCCCCCCAATCATATACAGCAACATTTGCCAAGTTAACCAATTTCCTCTTAAGGGGATACATGGGATAAAAGGATACAGGATAAAAAGCTGCTTTGGAATGATATGAATCTCTTTGTTCAGGCTGGCCTTCGCACACTACATGACATTGGACCGGAGATCCGTCGAGCCATATCATGTGACCTGCAGGAGGAGGGACTAGTAAATGCCAATGGAGAAGAAGATGAAGAAATTTACAGGGTAAACATTCAGATAGATCCTGTTCATATCCTGTTCATACATAAAAACACTCTTTGAATAACGATTTGTCCCTGATGTGGGTTTTCCACAAAAAAGCTTGTTAGAATTGAAATGACATATGTAGTCTTTCTCTCTTGATGAAGAATGATGAAAAAACTGAATCTATAGATATTGCACTGATATCTAATTTTGATGGACACATTTCACATATTTTATTATAGTAAATCAAAACTAGTGAATCAAAGCAACACAAAGAAGAATTCATCAGATTTGCAGATCAGCTCCTTTGTTTCTTGACATCTTTCCTGACTTTGGTTGAGATTTTAGTCACTAATCACACAACACAGTCAATTCACCTACAATGGAATACTTGTGTACAATATGTCTTTCTTTGCTCTTGACTTAACTACAGAGAGGATACATAAAAAGGACAAACACAACTTTTCATTTACATCATGAAAGTGGAGAAAAGAATAGAGGATGCTTTAAATCAAGGGTCAATGTTGGATTCCTCCTCACTAACATAATTTATAATTCCTGATAAATTCCATCACTGTTCATTTTTTTTAGTGTGTGTGTGCATTGTCTCTGTGCAGCGTAATGGTGGTTTGTTTGGAAACCATGTCAACCATGTGAGTGGTGATCAGCAAGGCTCCTCCCACCCAACCACGGTCACCCAACGCCCGCTGCAGATCCTGCCCTTCTCCTGCAGCTCCTCGACTGAGCCCACCCAAACGGGCAGGAGCGCGAGCAGCAATGACAGGGAAGGAGAGACAGAGATGAACTCATCACCCATCCAGTATAATCATCATTATCACCCCCCTCATCTGTATAATTATCCTCACTGTAATTCCACTTGCCATCAATCGCCAATACCCTCCAATGCCAACCTCAACAATGCCAACGTGCCCTCACTTCTCTCCATGACCAGTGGGAGGCAGCAGAAGTGTCTGTTAAGGCGAGACCGCCCCTCCTCAACCAAAAATGGATCATCAGCATCCACTTACAGCAAAGGAGCACATGACAAGCTTTGGAAGTCACACTCCACAAGGTCAGTGGTTCACCTCAAAGGGACTGACTACGCCGAAACAGTTAGTCCTGTTATTGCAGTTATTATGTATATATACAGCACAGGGCTGAGCAGTCACAGCAGCCTCTTTTGCGATAGATGGCTGTCGTATAATCTCATGACTCAAAACTGACATTATAATGAGTTAAGACACAAAGTTTGGTAGAGCACGTTGAAAAGAGCTGACTCCTGCACTGTAGGGTACAGTGATGCATCAGAGTTTTCGTATCGTGACTTTGAATTTACTAAACTTAATTATCCAAATCACAAAGAAATAGTCAAACACAGTTAATGAAAAAGTGATTGTATTCTCAATTAATGAATCAATCATTTAACCAATAAAATGTTCGAAAATGATGTCTGTCAGTTTCCCAGAGCACAAGGTGGCTTCTTTTGTCTGACCTACAGTCTGAAACCAAAATTTACTTTTATTAAGAAGCAAAGAAATTTTGCAAATAGTCACATTTCAGAAGCTGGAATCAGAGATTTTTCTTTTATCCCATTTGCTTGAAATCTGAATGACTTCACTGATGAGTTGATTGTCCAAAAAATGTCAGACAAATTTTCTTTTGATCAGCTAACTGTCAGATCTTGTGTCAGTCACTGCTTGCCAGAATATCCTCTGAAACCTTCAACAGAAGAAAGAACATTGAAAAAAAGGGATTTTAGATTGAGGTCCATCCTGAAACTACCCCAAGCCCAATATTGAGCACGGAGCAGATTTCATTGCTCCATGTCAAACATTGGTCATCCCTCACTGAGGTACACCGTTTTTTCATCCCATCTGCCCAGACAGCGGACTGCAAAACAACATCCTTATGAATACTGTCTCATTTCCCAACAAGTATTTTCAATTGCCAGATTGTGGCTCGTGATGAAAGTATGTTAATATATATATATAAGATTATGTGTTTTTTAAGAGTTTTTTGCTTTTGTTCTTCGAGATTTGACACCAGACTTAACTACAGACTTAAAATAACTTCCCTACAGTATTTCTTTCCTAAGCCTGTCAACTTAAATTCAGTCAAGGCAGAAAAACATTCCTTGGCATCCAACATTTCCATTTTATCAAAATGACATTGCTACGATTTCTAAAATTCACCCAGATTTCAAGAGAACATTCCTGATATAATGTCCCAATTTCCCTTAATATTTGACAGTCCTTGTTGTTAATGATTCTATAGACGTACCTTTTGCCAAATCTATATAGTATGCCTAGGGGCAAGAATGAAACCAGTGACACTCCTTCTCATGTAGCCTCTTATTCTTTCCCTTCCTGTTTCTCATGTTGCAAATAACCCTGTTTGCGTCACTCACCTCTTCCTTTCCTTGGAGCAGGACACGCTACTATGAGGCCTACATTAGGTATGTGCATATTACCTTATCTTAATTAGGCATCATGATCAGTGACCAGTGTTTCACAGTACTGATGTTTTTACTTTATGTTACTCAATCTGCATAAAACTGTACTACCTAATTCTTCTTCTGTACAATTGTCAGATTTGCACTGACTAATATGACTTAGTATGTAAATATTGTATCTTGACATATTGATGTCAGGTCAGAAAGCGGTGGTGGACTTTACCCTACCATTCGTCGAGAGGAGCCTGGGGGCAAGGACAGCGATGACGAGCGAGGCTCAGGAGAGTACTACAGCGGAGAGGAGTTTCATGAAGACGACATCATGCTCACAAGAGACAGGTGAGGCAACAGCTGCTGTCAGTCTAACTTGATCTGAGGAAAGACTGAAAACATTAGCTGAGCTCTCTCATATTTCCATCTCTTCCTTTTTTGTCTTTGTATTCATTATCTAAGAGTCAAAAAGTTTTTTTAAATCTTTTTGTTTCACAGGTTGAACAACAAAGACTGTGATGTAGAAAAAGACTTTGACCTTCAGGTTTCCAAGGGCAACCATCAGCCTGATAGTTACTATGATGATGATCAACAGCCAATCTGCAGCCAAGACAGCAGGCGATCACCCAGGAAATGGTTTTTACCCTCACCTCAAGGTGAGCAATAACAACAGAATTTATTTATTTTAGCTTCCTTGAAGGGATTGAATTTCCCACTTGACAACTTGATATGCTTTCAGATGAAATGATTTTTTAAAGTGGGTGGTTATTGGAGCTCCTTTGAACTCAAATTCATGTACGTATCGCACATATCGATAAACTGGACTGATAATGCAACATTGATATAATCAAGCTGCCATTCACATTTAAGTCTGCATTATGCAAGTACTAATGTAATGTAAATTATATTAGCATGTGTTATAACTATAATATATATACAGTATATGTCAATAAAAATAGTTTGATTTTCTAATGTTTCATCCAAGGTTGTTCTTAAATAATCTAACAATAAATATTCTATCTGAATAACCAGAGTTTGTTCTTTTGTTTTTTGCTCAGCCTCCAACAGACCAACATTTAGTTTTGAGTGTCTCCGTAGAAGAAGTAGTCAGGATGATGCTCCTCCCTCTCCGTCCTGCACAGCTCTTCCACTGCACCTGGTGCAGCAACAGGTACTGTCTTCTGTTTATGAATATTGTGACAAATGAATAGAAAGTAGTATAGTTGTTACAGTGGAAGGAACAGCACCTGAAAGCCATCTGTATTGTCTTCGCTCCCTGCGCCACAACATGTCTACCTTCATTGATTCTTTTTAATCATAATGACCTTTGAACTCCGACCTCAGGTAATGGCGGTGGCTGGTTTGGATGCCAGCAGAATTCATCGCCTGTCTCCGACAAGGTCATTGCGCTCCTGGGCCACGCCTCCTGCCTCACCCATCAGTCTGGAGTGCTCACCCTGCTACACTCCGCTCATACAGGTCTGATTACTGTGACAAAGAGGCAAAATTTCATTTGAAGTTGAGATGAGCTCTGTCTCTCATTCTGCCGTCAATACAATTGGATCAAACTAGTTTTGTTGCATCGAACTGGACCGAATACAAAAATATATTATTATTATTACATATCATCGCTATTATTGTATATATTATTATTTTTTGCAAGACTGGTTTAGTAAGAATAAAGATACAACATTTTCCCACCAAGAACTTTTAAGCGAGAGCAGAAAAACTGTTTGTAGCTTTTTATTGATGCTCCAATCAACCTTTTGTTGACCAATATCAATCAATGAATTAAAGTCAAAGAGAGTCAAAGAATCAATCAGACTAATACCAGGAGGGGATTAGTGTTTGTATTGGTAATATCCTAAAATGAGCATTTCAGCGAGTGTCTTGTGACAAAAAGAAGGTGAACACAGTTTAAAAATGTGTGTTTTGTTTGTAGGTGGACTGGCGCAGTCCCGGCAGTGTTGGCAGCATCCCCGGAGCGGTGAAGAGGAGCTCATGGTACACAGACGGCCAGGACGGCCCTCCCAGCCGCAGCCACTCTCCGTCACGTCTGCAGTTACCTGCAGAGAGCTGCTCACGCTTCCTGCAGAAGAGAGGCAGTGCCAACAGTCTGGTGGAGGCTGTGAGTAGACATTATTACCTCAGAGTATGTTTTTGTGTTTGTCACCAGGATAGTGTAAAAAGTACCCTGGCATGGATCATAGGCAAAGACCATTACATTTTGGGGCAGATCGGGATCATTTACAACGAATTTACATTTTTTTCTCTTAAGTATATTGTTGTGTATATTGCTTATATTGTTTGACATTGCCCTGTGTGGAGGTCTCCAATTTCCATCCTTCTGATATCGAACGTTTAACTAATGAAATGTCAAAAATAATGTTCAGTTGCCAAAATCCACAGTTCATTTGAACATTTCTTAGCTTTGATCTGCTGTGAAAAAGTATTAATGATATCAAACCGTGCAAGTATTTTGTGAGGATGAAGCCAAATTTTCTAGTCTGTGAACTGCCCTTTTGAACCCTTTAGTTAGTCATACGGCCATCACCATCTTGGTTTTTTAAAACCCGAGGAAACCTTATTTGGAGGAGAAGGTGGAGCTAAACAGTGAGGGGTGGATCTGACCTGCTTTGTTCTCTATCCTGATTGTCAGGCAGGTCATTGTTTCTGGTCTAGTCTGTCAATCACGGGGTAGCCATGCCCCCATGCATACCCTTCTCATCTATTTTCCTCAAAATGGGACCATCATTTGAAATAATAGCATCATATAGTAGTGAATGATAAACAAATTAGGAAAACATTTACTGAGATAAGGCTCTTCAGCACTGGTGTCACTTTTAACACCCGGAGTTAACATCCATTTTTTATATAGTCTACAAAGTCTACAGTCTGACAAACTGATCTTTTGATCTCTCCAGATCTTTTCAGCTCTATTATTACAATTCCCTGGAACCACCATAAGGACTCTTGGAGGTCATGCTACTCCACATTGTATAAAATCAGAAGGTTCAAGCCTTACCTGAGTAAATATGCTGCTCTACTTCAACCATACCTGTGGAAATGGTCCAAAATGCAGCGGCAGTGTCTCATCTTCAACCAGCCTAAAACAGCTCATGACGCTCCAACTTGCATTAGTTTTCATTCGTCACTAATGCTCGTCTACAGAGCAGCCTTGAGCAGAGCACTCGCTCCTTCCTTCATTCAGGTTTTCACCTTGATCTCCATTTGAACAACAACTAGTCCTGCTGTGGCTGAGGTGGGAAATCTCAATTCACACTGATGGTGGGATGAGTTAACAATCTGGATTTGGTCAGATGAATTCCTTTATGCCCTCAAAAGAACAAATATGCTCACTTCTGGGCTCCTGTGTGTCACTTCATGTACCTGCAGCCTTGTGACACTTGTGTCAGTGGTAGCTGGAACTGAATGTAGACCATGTTCTCAGTTTTGATTATTTCTCTCTTGTTGTTTTCAGGTGTTGATCTCTGAGGGTCTGGGAAAATACGCCAGAGACCCCAAGTTTGTGTCAGCGACCAAACATGAGATTGCCGATGCCTGTGAGATGACAATCGACGAGATGGAGAGCGCTGCTAGTAATCTCCTTAATGGGAGCATGGGTAATGGCAACAATGGGGAGACTGGGAATGTCAGCTCGGACCCACATACCTCCGCTAATCTTAGAGACCGCAGTATCCGTGACTACAGTGACGAGGAGCCATACGTGGCTTTGAAATGTGAGGAGGACTTAACAGATGAGATGATATGCATCACGTCACTATAGCAGCGGCTCACACCGGATTATTTAGGTTTTTTCAATTGAATTTCTACTTCGGTTCCACACTGATGGGACATCTCTGTTCACGTCCTGCTATAGACAGAAAGTTTGAAACACGAACAGATAAGAGAACAAAGTGCCTTGTTTTCTCTTTCAGTGTAGTGGAAAAAGGAAATACCAGACACATGAGAGAAACAGTCAGATTGTAATGAGATTCAGGATGAATTCAGCAAATATCGAGACCAGAAGGAATCAATTTTTGATAGCCTTCCTGTAATTTAGCAGGAATCTTCCTTTGAGGTTGTTCGCAGAATAATGTGGCAGCCTCGCAGATCCAGCCCACAGCAACATCCACTAAATCCAGCAGCTAAAAGCCTGACAGTATGTTACACTACAGGGAGTTGTGTGCAGTCTGTATGAGCTTGGTTATTCACACATATGTACTGTATATATATTTGTTTTGTCTCTGGTCTCCAAAACACTGGATATGACAGAGTAGCAGGTTCAATTTTATACTTTCAGTGTCAGAGTGAGGCTGTTTGCATCCATAAGGCACTGGCTAAACAATGTTGGGATTGTGGGCCTGTCATTGTTCTGCTGCACTGCCCTGACGTTTTGTGACTTTCGATAAACAAGACCACGAGTCCCACACTTTGTTCTAAAGCTGTAAATTAAGTAAACATTCGCCCTGTTTCCAATTTGAACATCTGAAACAAGAACCCAAGGCAGGCCAGTGAATGGTGTGTTGACATTTTAAGAAGTAAAAGAAAATGCATCAGCTGGCTTTGCAAAGCTGCATTTGTTCTGCTCCAAAGTGTCTTTTGCTTTCAATTGAATCCTTGTATTCAAGTGAGTTTCATCTCATGTATATACTATGTGTGATTTTAAGCTTTTATAACACAGTTTTGACCTGCTGCTTATTCTTCAGATTATATTTTGGCCTCCATGACTTCAGATAACACACACACAGACATAAAAACTGATCCGAAGCCATTCCAGCCCGTGAATCTGCTCTGGGTTTCCACAACAGGGTTTCAGGGTTTGAACATTGCCCTACTCCGTTTTTGACTTGAAAAGGAAATCACATATCAATAAGAAAGACTTTGTCCTCAGGCATATCCTTCTGTTGCATGTGCACGCTGATATAACACACATAGAAACTGAAACTGAGTCCTTCCCCCCTTTATACCAACAAAAGAGACACTAAATCAACAACTTAAATGTTTTAATTTTTACTGCTTAGACCATCATGAAAACAAAGAATGTCACAGACTTTTTTCCAACCCAAAGCCCCTTGTAAACTGTGAGGAGAGACTGTTACAAACTCACTCAGAATATGCAATGAGTCTTCACTCACTCCTGTTTCAGGCTATTGGAACGAGAAGGTCTGAAAATGAGTGTCGACAAAGTGCCAGCCCTATCACACGTACAGTACAACTGCTGCATCATGCCTCGATTTGTACGAGAAAACAAAGACCAGAGATCATAGCTGAAGTGCACTCATCCCAGATCATGTTTTGCTCTACAGTTTCACTTCCTTGACAGCTGTAAAATGTTGAAATTAAGTATCTGTTGAATCAGCTCGGATCACACGCCACATTTGACATGTTTGACTTCTCAAGCACCTGAGTGCTTGTTTCACACTGAGTCAGACAAAGAAAACAGATTAAAACAGATACGATGTGACACGAGATGCCACAAAAAAAAAAAAAAAGCTGATATTTTTCGAATTTCCTGATAATATATAAATTTAGTGTATTGTTGGGTGTATATATTGTGTTCTTGAAATGGAGTAAAATGGTTGATGTTAGCTGTCACCTGTTATTTGTAGGATTTCTCTTTTTTCCAGCACCAGTTTGAGTGCACAAGCTGTCCAGAACAGCTGCTTGTCTGAAGGGAGAATGACACAACCTGCTCACGAGTAAAAACACTGAAGGGAAGCAACGTTTCTCAACTGCTGTTCTGCACATCGACCCCACCGCTAACCAGTGTTTGTCTGCCACTGCCAACTGTAACAAAGCCTTCAGGTCAACTTTTAAAAAGCAACACTGGGTCGTCACTGATTGTGCTTTCCTTTTTTCTCCTCAATCTAAATACTGTTGGCAACAATCTGTGCAAACAAAGGGCTCCTTCAAATATAAAACCAAATCAATTGATCACTGAGTGTGTTCATGTGCACATCAACATTCAAATCTTTTTTTTTCCATTTTTTAGGGGTTTTTGTGGTGTGCACCATTTCTTGTGTACAGTGGTGCACAATGTATGAACGTGATTGATGCAGATATTGAAGAGTAAGTTTGTTTCCTGGTGTTGTGATACAATATATATACAGATGAATCTAACCTGAAACAGGATATGAGCTGGTATTTGCATTACTCTTCGCATGTACTGTAAATGTACTCCTCTCTTCTTCTCTCCAGGGGATTCGTGTATACAGGTATATAGTGGCCAATACAGCTCATAAATATGACATATGCATTTTCTAACTGCATGTAAATTATGTTTAATTAAAACTTTTAACAATTATTGTTATTACCTCGGTACCTATCCAGGTGTGTTGGCTAACGTGTCAGGGAAACTGTGTGGCAATGGCTGCATATGCACAAAAGGAAAGAAAAATCATTTCAAATGTAGTAATAGTGTAAGACACTTTAATGAAGATATTTTTTTCTGCTGTGATGGATCTGATTTCCCAACTCATGGGTGTTCCACATTTCCAAATTATGGTTGGTTAATGATTATTTAAGAAGCAGGCTCAGATGTCCAAAACCTTTAAAGACAGTAAGAACAGTGTTGATTGACTCTAATGGTTAGTGCTGAAAACTGAACAACCACCTTAAGAATAAAAAAATTACACAAAATCAGATATTTACAACTTCAAAGCTCATCATTTCGTGTAAATACAGCCAACACATTCTATTTTGGACACTCACGACCTTTTAAAAGCCGTTTTAGGGGAATGAGGAGCACTTCAAAAAGCCATACACACCTGCGGAAATTTGTACTTGTTATCCCTCTAACTGTCAAACAGCAGATAAAGCATCGTGAAGAACCCAGCTGCAGCTTCCTCATTGATAGTCGAGTTTCTCAGCTCCTGCAGTAGCTTGTCTGATGTAATCTCTACTATACAGTGTCATCATTGCAAACATCACTGTTACAGTTGTACAGTTCAGATTTATTTCACGCATCGATAAACCCAAACCTCGCAACTCTCAACTTTAAGGAACTAGAAAAAAAAATAAAATAAAATAATTGACAAGCAAGACTCCCAGATGTTTTGAATTTAGTTTTATTAAAAGTGTAGTGATGAAAAACAACAACCCAAAGCTTTGTTGTGCAACTGACAGCTTTATTTTTTGTACTCTTCCACTGCTTTACAGATGCTTATGACATGACAATGTATAAAATCTGTACAGTGTTTGTAAAAAAGTGAACAACTTGAAGATTTCTGCTTTCTACCCACTTGTATGAAAAAAAAAAAAAAAAAAGAAAAAAAAAAAAAAGAAAACATAGCTCTATCTACTTTGTAGCATAAGCACTAGTACTAGAGATTTTGTACCAATGAAAACAAAAAAACCCTGTTTTGTACATCTGAATTCTCGCTTGAAATGACAATGAACCCACTGAGGATTTTTGTAAGGACCACTGAATAAAGTCATGAGGACAAGGTCAGGATGGTTTCTACTGTTTGAGTTCAATCAACACAAAACAAAAACAAAAAACAAAAACTGTGCAAATTTAAAAGCTGATTGAGTTTTCACAACAATTTTCCCTTTGTGATCCCTGTGTTAGTCCCACACAAGTGATTTCAACAGTAAAGTAATATTGCACAACACTGCATGTAATGTAAACAATGATTGTCACAGTAATGAGGGCGAGCGAAGATACTGCACAGTGCAGAGCAAAGCTTAAGACACTATTAGAAGCATGGCTTTAAGGAATACTTCACTGAAGATGAATTTAAAAATCTACTCAGCTAATGTTATGAAAAGTGGACCAAAGTCAAAAAAGTCAAAGTCAAAAATCATTCCCATACTGTGTGTACAATGATTCACACCGACATTACAACACAACTGTCTCACAGGCCTCGGTGGTGTCATCTTACTTAACTTCATTTTATCGGTGCAGTTACACGTCCTCATCACAAGCTTATTAGTAAACATTAAATAAAACAGACATTTTTTTACGTTAAGTGCATTTTAGTATTTTAGCACAAAAACTGTAATTATGGTAATTTGATATTCTGACATGTAATTTTACATTTATGATGATATTAAATTGTTGACAGACTTGCTTGGGCTGAAAGGCTGGATCAGTTTTAGATAGGAGATGCTGGTGTTGTTTTAGTGTTATCGCTTGAGTTTGATTCTCCTCTCTGACACTCTCAGAGTCTCGGTTGATCTATTCATCAACAATGTAAGGGTGTTTACCAACCGCCAGAACAGAGCATATGGATGAGGAGCTAAGGACCATTTGTATTTAAGTGAGAACCCAGCGCAACGCAGAAAATGAGCTCTGAGCATTTTTTTCCCCAAAAATTAAAGATAAAATATGCCTGAGAGAGACACGTCTTTTGCCCACTGTTACATATCAATTTTATTTTGTGTCTTTATGTATCAACTAGGCGTGTCTGAGCCAGACACACTTAGCCGATACATAAGCAACTTAATGAACCTAAATCTGAAATCTGAATACTTGGAGGGTGTGGCAGACATATTGTGAAAGAAATTTACAAGGGAACTGACGAACGAACGATCTAGGGATCAAAACTGTTTTAGGACTGTTAAGACAAGACGGGAGGTTACATTATTATTTTTATGAGGATTTAAATAAATGTTTTTTATAATCTGAAAGATGGTACCATGATGATCACCAACACTCCTGGTGTCAGCTGGACAAGAGTCCAGGATGACTTACGACAGGTTGTGAGGAGCGAGAGCCATTTAAAACCTTTCGTATGTGGGTTTTAACTTGAGACCTTGCCATGAGGTACCTTAGGATCAGAGAGTACAGTTTGAAAATAAAAAAAAGAAAAAGAAATAAACAAGTCATGGTTAGCAGTACAAAACATATGAAGTGTGTACGCACAAAAATTAATGACCAAGTTGGTGCACTGATCACATCTGATAAAGTATTGTGAGGGGAATGTAACCGCTTCCCTGTTACATTCAAAATAATTATGCAAATACTCATCCTCTTCTCTAACAACCATATTGTGCTGCCATGAAATGCCTGCACACAAATGACTGTATGTCTATATAAATGCCAGTATTTATAGTTAGAGCCTGTAGTATTTATATAGCATCTACGTAAAAGTGAGTCAGGTTCTAGGTAAAATTATTCTGATAAAAGTATCCAAACCTGTTGATCTTCACAACTGTTAAGTCGAGTCTCTCTGTATGAGGAGTCAACTTAGTGAACCTGAACAACTGCTTTTAGTCATTGAAATCTCACTATCTAGAACATCTAAACAACAGTTGACTAAAGATATGTGCAAGTAAGTATAAAAGGTTACGTTTTTTTTTTTTTAAGAAGATACAAAGTGAAAGCGAAAGAATTGGTAAAATCAACTGTATTCAACTTCATTATGCCCATGGATTTAGATTGTGGAAAACAAACCTTCATAGTCATTGTTAACCTGTGACTGCTGGCCACACTGATATGTTACCTTGTGTTCACCTCGCGTGTAAAAGATAACATGCTCATGTTATTCATTTACAGAATCAGATGACAAGTAAAAATAGTAAATTAATCTGCTTCCAATTAAGCACGATGAGCTGCTCATCCCTGTTACTGCTGATTGTGTTGTGAACAGTATCAGACCTACACATACCCTTTGCTGTGTATTCATCGCTGTGTGTTGAGTGTCGGCGGTTGATAAACAGGAACTCCAGGGTCGACAAGAGGTGGGCGACCTCTGATGATGTCAGCAGCCTTCTCTGCCATCATGATGGTAGGAGAGTTCAGGTTGCCGCTGACAATGCTCGGCATGATGGAGGCATCCACCACGCGCAGCTGCTCCAGACCCAGAACCCGTGTGTTTGAGTCGACGACCGCCATCGGGTCAGAAGGAGAGCCCATCTTGCAGGTGCAGGATGGGTGGTAAGCACTGTCGGCTTTTTGGCGGACAAAAGCATCGATGTCGGCGTCGGATTGGACCTGAGGGCCGGGTTGGACTTCAGGACCACGGAACGGGTCAAAAGCCTTTTGGGCAAAAATCTCTCTGGAGAGTTTAACACTCTCCCTGAACTCCCACACATCTATATCTGAAAGAAGAGCAGATGATAGAGAAGATGAAAATCAAAAACTTGCTTTATACAATCAGTTTATAATTTTGTTTGTCAAGCCAACTCCATGCTGAGATACACTTAACACTTTTAGATGTGAATATTTATTCAGAGTAACAGTAATGAAGCGCCACGACCTGACCATCATCCTTCAAGTCAAAAAGTCAAAGCAGAATAAAATTTTTTGTAAAATTAATAAAAGGTAAAGGAGTTAGACTGGAGCTCTCCAAACCTGTGATGATAGATATGGTTCTTGAGAGTTCAGGGACTGAATCTTACCAGTGGAGAGGTAGTTTGGCTGGATACTTGGGTGATCCAGAGGGTTGGTGCTCTTTAACTTCATCCAACCGACACTAGTGCCTCTCATTGGTCCGACATGAACCTAGAACACAAACAATAAACACTATGAGATAAATAAAATAATGAAGCGTCAATGTGGACAAGCATAACCAATAACAAAATGTTTAACTTATGGCTTTTTTTCCTCCTCACATCCAAAAAACAAACTCAGCAGAGATCTTCTTTTGGGTTCTGGAAATGGCTTCAGAACAGTAGCAGGTGCTCTTAAAATATCTTCTAGAGTTATTTTAGAAAAAAACCCAAAACACTTCAGTTAGCCCATAGACTCAAATATAATGGTGAAACATTGTGACATGTAACTGTAAACACTCCTTTTATTACACTGTAATATGGTCCTGAGTAACAGTGGAGTAGTGTCAGTGTGTACTGGTGCTTAACATTTTGCTCCTTTCCTTTCTTGTACAACAAAATGACAGCGTACTCATACATCCTGTGTTAATAATACTTTATCATTAAACATCTATCATCATTTTCCACCTGCACAAAAAAGTACGTCCCCATTTCCTGAACCCTAACCACACACACCTGATACGCCTCTATCTTAGAGGCAACTCTTCCGTGGTCGATGACCTGCGATGGCAAGAAGTGAAACTGAATGTCGGGGTGTGTGATGTGCGGCCGACTGCGGATGAACCCTCCACTTTCCAAGTGGGCTGTTGCTCCATAACCTGTAGGGTGTTTGCCATGAGTGTGACAATGACACAGAAAGGGCATATCTGTCTGTCTAACATGAGAACATTTATGTTAGGCATTTAGAGAGGTTTAGAGAGATTGTGTTGTCTTGTCACAACTGTTGATGTGTCTGGTGAGTTATTAGTGGTACAATTTCCATAATTTTTGTTTGTGATTGTAAACTGTAAAGTTTGTATAATTAAAAGCCTGACATTTCACATCCAGTTTTTATTTGGGTGCTTTGCTATGGTGCATAAGTAGTTGGCTTTATTGAAACATGTCTACTGACTGGCTTTTGAAAAAGAACCAGCACGACCAATGGTTTACAGCCAACTGCTCCCTTTGTCCACATGATTATTGATGTTTTTTTTTTTTTTTTTAAATTGAGAATATCTTGTAAAACATTCACATAAAACTGAATGCTGTCAAAAGATTACAGATGGTAGATTTATTTTTCTTGTGTTTATCTGTATTAGCAGTACCCACCCAAGAGATGAGTAATTCCTTGTAACTGGTTGATTATCATTTTGGGGCCAGAAACACAACTGAATATGTTATTAACAATGCATAACATCTATAGACTAAATCATCTGCAGAGACTGTAGAAAACCATGCTGTGAATATTGCATGCATCTTAGTTAGGAAAAGCTCCACTTGCACTATATTTTAAGACAGTGTATATATTAGCCATAGCTGTTAATACCTGATATTCTCTAAATCAATAATAAGCACAGATTAAATTTACTTGAGGGAAGAAGACTTCAAATGACAAATACATTTTCAACAAGAATGCCTATTTAGAGACATAATCAAAGGAATTCATTATTTCTGTGTGTGTTTCCAAATGCCTTTGGTTACCAGTGAACAGAGTGAGCCACTCAAGGCCTATCTTGACCATATGGAAAGGTTTCTGGGCCTTGTACAAGGTGATAGGCTGGGTGCACTGCTGCTGAACGTACAGCTCCAAATGATCCTGCAGGTTACTGCCAACACCTGAGAAACAGACAGAAGAGTGCGGTTCAAAAAAAACCACAGAGACAGAGAGATGCATTAAAACCAGTCTTCCAGTCTGGTTTGCGTGTAGGCACTAAAACTTTAGTCTTCCATTTCAGTTTGTTGAAAATAGATTTGTGCTGGTGTGCTTAAAAATATCTGTACCTGGTAGATGCTGAACCGCAGGGATACCTAGTTGTTTTAGATCATCAGCGTTTCCCACCCCAGAAAGCATGAGAAGCTGAGGGGAGTTTATCGCTCCTCCGCTCAATATCACCTCTTTATCTGCAAACACCTGAGGAGGGAACAGGAAAACTGATAACTGCATCATTCGATAGGATTAATAGTCTACAGCGATACCAGATGTTCTGTGAATAGGCACAGCACTATCAGAGAAATGGTAATAATGGCATGCTACCTTGCTTACAAATGGAAATATCAACCTCAGAGTCATTTGAATATACTGTGCAGAAACCATGAAGGATAAGTGAATATTTGTGGCGCTAAATGAGAAGTAAAGGGATCAACAAAGGTGTTTGGACTCTGAAATCCTGGGAACACTGCCACGGCCATTTCTTGGCCATCCATTTAAAGGTTGTCGAGATAGATCACTAACAGACAAATATGTCAACCTCTTGGTACTATTGGAAAATTTAGGATTCTAGGATTCAATTTTCTGAAGACCACGAATGTCTGCAGGATTTTAAAAAAAAATAAATATCCAATTTCACAACATAATTTTTCCGTATTTTAAAAGATGGGAATTCTATCCATCCTACCCTTTTCTTCTGTCCATTCTGTATGTATTCCACTCCCACGGCACGGTTTCCATCAAACAGGATCTTGGTGGTCAAGCAGTGCACCTCTGCCTTCAGGTTGGGCCGACCCAGGACAGGTCTCAGGTAGGCACTGGCTGTGCTCCACCTCTTCCCTGGAGAGATTTGGGCAGTGAGATGCAGACAATATGAAGGGGTTGGTTCATATTCATTCATCATGCTGCATATTTAATTATGTCATTTTACTACAATAGGTCTCTTTTCCTAAAACCTTTATAAATGGTCATGTCCATCCATCCTAAGCCTTCCTGTTGGTATCCATTCATGTCGTCAGTGAAGGGGTAGCCTGCCTGCTGCCCTGCTTCAATAAAAGCCTTGTGAAGGGGATGACTGGTCTTCCCTCTGGACACATGAAGAGGTCCACTGCCACCCCGGTACCTACAGTTTACACCAACAAAGTTCACTGAGAGGAGAACAGTTCTTTTACAAATTACAACATAATGTGTCTGTGGGAATCAACTACGTCAATATTGCAATCATAATAACCACTTTAATATCCGCAGTGTTGCTTTTCTGTAGACAGCTGTGTACATTACCCTCTCATTTACTTCCATGCAAATCATCTATTCAGAGCTTGTGAATAAATGGTGATGACAGAGACCCCACGTAGGCTGAAAAACAAGTGTCCTTACTTAATCTTCCTAAAATCTGATTAATTCATTTCTGTACAGTACACTTACTGGAACTGACCTGAACTCCCAATTCATGTACAGGCTGATGTAAGATAAAATAGAGACTTCACATAAATTTTAAAACTAACCTCATAGCAGAAGGATTATGTAAAAGCTGAGTCTTTACTGGTTTGCAGCTCCTGAATACTGTCATCAATCAAGCTCAGTACAGACCTCATGCTGAATGTGTTTGTGATGCTGCTAAATTTCAACACAAACAAGTGGTGATTTGTTACTACTTACTTACTGGAAGCATATAATTATTCTTAGACAGGATTGGCACATTTGCACCTTTTGTGTAATGTACCATAGTATCAGTCTTATAATTTCACCAATGACAACTTATTTCCAAATCATGCTATTTTTAACAAGTATGCTAATATCTGAGTGACTATTTACCTTCTTTTATTTGTGTTTCCACACTCATGCTATTGGTTTCAGGTTTTGTCTAAGATTAATTTTATGCTCCTGTGTGCAACCACAAAGGAGTTTCACTGTGTCAGTGCACATTAATAAGAAAACCCAAGAACCTTATGATTACTCAGGATGCATTTTTAAGGGACTGAAGCACTAGCACAGCCAGCCTTAGGATTCCACTTCAAACTTGGTTTCTGCTTATTACAATTTTCTGGACCTCAAAGGGTAATAAAACAAACCTCCAGATATATTTGTTGGGTACCTGTTTTCTCCCAGCTCATGACACTGAGCTTTCTTGAAATAAGGCAGACAGTGCTCATAATCCCAGCCTTCAGCTCCGTCTTTCTGCCAGCGGTTGTAGTCTTCTGCATGTCCACGGATGTACACCATCGCATTGAGTGAAGAGGACCCACCCCAAACACGGCCCCTTGGCCAGTACATCACCCGATTGTCCATGTGGGCCTGAGGTAAAGTGTGGTAGTACCAGTTATACCTAGAGGGAAATTAAAAGAAAAGCATCATGGCATCAGATGAAGCAGATATCTGTTGGTGCACTGCTTATGAACAACAACAGTTTAATAATAAGTTATTATATTGGAACTGATGACCAATGTGTTGTACTAATGTGATACATTGAAAATTACTTTGTTAGCATTTTATAGTAGAGCTTGTGAGGATTGACATGCCACCTAAAAGTCACATGAAGTCAAAATGTTTTGTATTTTGAACATTTGCACTGAAGTAATTTGTGTTTCCACATACAGTGCACACTAGACTTGGACATACATAGTAGTGTCAAGTAATTAATGAGTGACACTAAGCCAAAATAAAATGGTTCCATGCAACTGGGCCAAAAACATTTTAAAACCAGTGAAAGAGAAACAAAATAATTTTACTACTGTACTTGTCATCACAAAGGTTGTAGGTCAGTGCAGCTGGCATGTGGATCTTCCATGAGAGTCGTAGGCTGCCTAGAAACATGTCCTTAGGCCCAGCCTCCAGCAGCAGCACAGACTCATGGGCATCCTCTGTGAGGCGGTTGGCAAGGACACAGCCCGCTGACCCCGCCCCAACAATGATATAACTGTAAGACTGAGTTTTCTGATGTGCTGATGTGGAGTTGCAATGAGCAGCTGAGGCACTAAAGCCTCTGTATTGGCTGGTGTTGGTGGTACAGGAAAAGGCAGGCCCCATGTTTCTCCTCTTCGGGACAAAGTAACATTCTGGCACACAGGTAAACCAGCATCTGCTGTCCCTCAAAAATCCTCCCTGAGTCACGGTCACAACTCGTCGGACTCCAGCTGGGCCTAGTGTAGCCAAAGACAACATCTTGGTTCTGGGAGGGCTTTCTTCATTCACTGGAAATCACAACAACACGCACTTTAGAACAGACTGGAAGGTAAAGGAGGTTTTAGTGGTGAGGGTAGGCATGACAAACTTCAGCTTCTATCTACATCCTTTTGATCAAAACTCATCTGTTTTTTATTATGGTTAAAGATTATATCATACATACAATCAACATACAGTGCTGCTTGAAAGTATGTGAATCCCTTGAGCAGTTTAGATGTTTCTGTTGTTGTACCATGATTTTCTTATTTTATCATCACCAGTTTTGATGTATGAAATGTCAGATATGTTTATTAATTGCATGTACAGTCAAGCCCAAAATTATTCATACCCCAGGCAAATTTTGACTTTGAGCCTATATTTACATTTGAACAAAAAGTAGCATGTCCAAAATGATTCATACCCTTTACAAACTGTCACAGTCTGTGGGATGGTACAAGGTCTGTACCATCCAAATAGTCCCAGCTGTTCTAAAGCATCATAATTCCCCTGATTCATTGGGAACAGCTGTTTTAATCAACTCAACAGGTGAAAAACAGCTGCTCTCTGCAGTTGGTTTGTGGACAGTCATGGCTGAGACAAAGGAGCTCACTGAGGACCTGCGGCTGCGCATTGTGGCTGCTCACAAGTCAGGAAAGGGCTATAAAGGCCACATCTAAATGTCTTCAAGTTACAGTTGCTACAGTGCAAAGTATTATTAAAAAAAATCCAAGATGTTCCGCACTGTGGAAAATCTCAGAGGACGTGGTCGGAAGCCAAAAGTAACACCTGTGCTGGCCAGGAGGATAGTGAGAGAGGTGAAAAAGAGTCCAACGATCACCACCATCGCCATCCCGGTAAATCTGGGCTCTGCTGGTGGCAACGTCTCAAGGCAGACAGTCCAACAGACACTACACGCCACTAGGTTCCACGGATGCAGACCAAGGAGGACGCCACTTCTCCAGATAAGGCTCACAAAAGTCCACTTGGCAAATGCTCATCTGGATAAAGAAGAAGACTTCTGGGGCTGCTTTTCTGCTTCTAGACCTGGACGGCTCCATATTATCCAAGGAACCATGAATTCTCTGGTATAATCAACAAACTCTTGACCAGAATCTGCTGCCATCAGTCAGGGAGCTGAAGCTGGGATGAAAATGGATTCTGCAACAAGACAATGACCCAAAGCGTTCCAGCAAAACTACAAAGGAATGGCTTCAGAGAAAGAGGATAGGCCCAGTCAAAGTCTGGACTTTAATCCAATACAATCTAATACAAGGGTTCACATACTTTTGCACATTAAATTTTCAGTTTTTGTAAACTAAACCACCTTTTGTTGAATTAAATAATGAATATATATTTGTGTGTCCATTATTTGGAAGGTGTGCTTTAGAAATTGGGATTTGGATATGTGTAATATTACCAAAAACATTGACCATGTATATATATATATATATATGCTCCCATTTTAAACAAACAGAAATAAAAGATCCATTCAAATATCCAGAGATGGCTCTCATTTTGTATCCCATACACAGTTTAAGGAGGAGCAGCCGTGAATGGCGATTATTGCTTGAGATACACTTTGTCCTTCTCAGTCAGTTTAAAAGTAGACGCCTCACTAAAAGTCCTGGTTATTAAAGGCTTAGTGTGTATCAGAGTTCATGTCCACTCTGTGCAAAGGGTTACGGAGCAATGGCTGCTATAAACCCACAGTCCTGTAAATCTTTAATGCTGCACATTGCGAGAGAAAGTGTAGTCTAAGGCAGGGAGGACTTTCCAGGCCATATCAATAAATCAGACACTCGCAGCACCAGTCACCCTGACCTCGGTCAACAGCCTGAAATAGTAGTAAACCGATAACGTCAAATAATGCACAGCAAGTGGGAAACCGTTAGTTGCCCAAAGTTTCATTAACTTTCAGGCTAATGTTTCAGTCAGAAGTAACTGTTTGTGATTACAAGGACTAATTTCGTAACCGCTTTTCAGAATAACAGCCCGTGGTCTGAGGGTGAGCCGCAGCCACGGCTCTTCTCCATTAAAACACGCTTCAAACGCTTCAAATGTGTCGCTCAAACGCACGTTAAAGATGCAGTCGAAGCCTCAACAGGACAGGGCGACTTTGGCTGCGCAGCTAAGACCGACGTGGGGACTTCACCGTGAGTTTGTCGAGATTTATTACTGCAGCTGCTCGCGTGACTGCAGCTCGTCGGCCGCGGAGACCACGACTTCACAAACTTTACGCCGAAGATGGGACGGGGGTCGTTTCGTGTCGACACAGTCTTCTGGGACACCGTGAACGGTTGCATTGACCAGCGGGAAAGTGCCGAGCCTTACCTTTGTTACTGGAGACCGGGACCAACTCGGGTCAGCGAGTAAATGGGCAACGGCTGGAGGGGGCGTGGCTTCGGGGGGCGGAGGGAGCGCGCTGCATTTATAGTTAACGGGATCGACTCGGCGTCGCTGTCACCGATCTTCACCACGTATGATGCAGGTTGGATGCTACACTGACTCTCCAAAGCTGTAAAAGAATTATTTTATTATTATTCTAATACATTATTTTTCATCTTGACTCATTTTGTTTTCTAGACAAGCTGTGGCTCCATCATGTGGGGAGTTGCGTTGATTTTCTTCTTCTACGCACAGGAGCAAGTGATGTCACAAGAAACTGTAAGTTGCTGACTTCAGCAGATCAACCACCGTTTATTTCATCCTCACACTGAAAGTGCTTAAGTTTTGTATTTGTGGTATTTGTTTGCAGAGAGTGGAGTGTCGTGAATTTCATGGCAAGTTGTGATTTTTTTTTTTCCCCTCTGACATCTAATGTTAATAAAACACCATAGAGTTCGACTCGTCCTGTAATTTAACACAATTCACAACATTATTTCTGCATCGATTCCAAGGCTCTTGTTGGTATATAATGGTTTCAGAATGAGTTTCCCCACTGTTTCAACCTCAACTGTCGCATATATCTCAATTTATTTTCACTGCTGAACAGAACAATTGACACATTGTCAGTGTGGACAGCGATCAATGCCATTTCCTCGTGTTTCAGATTTACCTCCTTACAGTAATACCACGCCATCAATTCTGGCAGACCTGCGTCTGAAGCAGGTGACAGTGGAAGGACAAGTTTTGGTGAACATCAGCTGGGCGATGAACATTGATGGTAGGAGACAACCACTTGTTGTTCAATTGAAAACATCTGCAGCACAAATGAAGTCAAGTTCTCTGATATGACATATATACAAATACATCCTTTACAAGAAAAAATCTATTTGCTCTTCACTGACTATGCTAAAACAACAAAAACACATACAATGTTTATCCCATAACACCTGAAATTTCTTACATACTTTTCATGTTATTTATTCAGCAAGCAGGACTTTTGTTTGGTTTGAGTGACACCTACCTAATGGTAGAGAAACATTGCAGAAGTCAAGTCAATGTTCAGCAGAAGATGTTGAACATTAAAAGTACTGAATAAAATGTGGATTGACAGACCTTCACTGCAGTTAATGTTATTTGTCTGACAGTCTGAATGCCAGCACTGACCAACTGATATTTTGTCCTCAGTTGAATAGACAGAGCTCAATAGAGGGTGCATAAGAACCTTTATTGAGGTTGACAACAAAGCAGGACTGTGATGATTAGATCCTGTTGGTGAACTTTAGGGCAGTGAAGGTACAAGACAGGAAGAACCCCTGGCGTCTTGCTGCTGGCCGTGGTGGGTCAATGGCAGAAGTTGGGAAATGGAATTTCCGGATCCTGGATTGTCTGTGGGATAAGGTGGTGCTGAGCAATAGGACAGCAGATGGTTTGGCTCAGGAGATGATATGTTGATGATGAAAGAGAAAGTGAAAGAGTAGATAAACATGTAAAAGGTTAGAGAAGAGCAAGAATTTAGCAAGTGAGAGGGAAAAGATTAAACTCTCCCTTAAGCGTCAATAAACTCTGTTATTCTCTGTGTCTCTGCAGTTAGTATTGAACATCTGACAGGCACGCTGATCAAAACTGGGAAAACATCGTACCTCTGCACATACAACCCACATTTAGTGAACGTCACTGCATCAAAACAGGTGATATAATCTTAATTAAAACTGATTAGATATTTTGATCTTAAAAAAATGAGCACATTTTTGAAATAATTGACCTACCAAAGTATCTGTGAGGTGGAAAAGAGTGATATCACAGTGTAATGATCTTCTTTCTTTTTTTTTTTTTCAAATCTAGCAATGGTTTCATCATTTAATAAAAGCAAGACCCGGCTTTGTCATCATCCAAGTAACCAATGTGCCTTTGCCTCCATTGGGGAGCAGCCAAACTTATAAATTTAAAACTATTACTATATCGCGTCCACCACAGCGTAAGTTTCTTTTATTCCCATCTTTATTGGTGTGCAGCAACATATTAAACCTATAAAAGTGTTAAGACAGTTTTCTGTTTTCTTTGCAGGTGTTACAGCACAAACTACTCAAGCTCCAACAAGTGAGCTATCATATTCACGCATGTTTGTATGTTTATATAATGTATAACGCTTGATCTTGTAATCTAATGTTGAATTTTCTGTCTTAAATCTACTTTTTAAAGAATTCACTCCAGTTGTGACCACTACTCTACGTAAGATTGCACCGTTACTGCACTGGCAGTATATACACTAAAATAAGTATTTATTATATTGTGTTCATTTATTAAGTGTTGGGTTTGTTAAGCGTTGGGTGTATGTGTTTTCTGTCCAGCCTTGAGATTAGAACGTTTCACTGGAATCATTTCTGGAGGACTGATCGGCTTGATGATCTTGACTTCCTGCTACATAATCTGTAAATACAACACTTTTTATACATAAATTTAATGCTAAATTGCAGATGATAAATGAGTACAGAGTTTGAATTGAATGTATTCCTCATCTATATGTGCACAATGTAGTTTGTTTCGTTTCTAGATTTAATTTCAAATGCCAAAATACAAAAAGAAGTCCCCTCTAGCTGAAGCACAGACCACACCCACCAGTCTTGTATACATGTTGTGGATATGTCCTCAATCACTTGCTATTGGAACAAAATATTTTGAAAATTGCAAAATGCTGACCAACCCATTTCCAATAATCTCCCCCTCACCCTTGGCTCGCTGCAACCTTTCCATACAAATTTGGAAAACTCTTCTTGATTATGTACAAGTGTTACAATGCACCCTGGCGCTGAAGATAACTAACCTCTCATTTCCAATGTTCTCTTACACGCCAGATAAAAGCTGTGGAGCCAACATTGCCAAATTGTTTGGCTTCAAAAGGTTACCCCAATCTCCCATGGTTCCCGTCCCTGTCCTCATAGTGTACCCTGCTGAGACCTCAGCCTTCCAGCAGGCTGTGGTTGCCATGGCAGAGTTCCTGCAGTGGCATGGAGGCTGCCGTGTGGCTATAGACATGTGGCAACAGGGGAAGATTGCAGAGCTGGGGCCAATGCGCTGGCTGGCAGAGCAGGTCAAAGCTGCAGAGCGAGTGCTTATCGTCTGCCCACAGGTACACATTATATGTTGTATGTCATTTTATTATTATTATTATTATTTAATTTATTATTTAATTCATTTCTTGTAATCCGACTAGGAGTGTTTTTATTGATGATTCATTCTCATTGTGTTGTTGCTTTTATGTTACCTGTTCACCTGGGACATATCAACTCCTTAACTTGTAGATCCTTTCTTAACTGTTTGATAACCATTGTAATAAGAATTAGGACTTATTTTAGGGAAACATTACAGATGTGTAATTCCTGGTAGAAAATGTATTACATAGCCTTCCAAAATCTTTAATATCCTCCACTCTCTCATTTTTTCACCACTTAGTTAACTTGTTTAATCCATATGGCTGTTGTTTGGCTTTTACACAGGTGAACTTATTCATTAAGAAGCTGATGGCAGACTCTTATGAAGTGATGCAGTTGTATGCTGAAACACTCATTAGTAAAAACAAGCTACCCTGGTCCACGATTTGCAGAGTAAAATTGCAATTTTTTGTATGTTCATTACATTTCTGTAATACCAACTTGGGATAAGTCTTGCGTTCTTCGGATCTTAAAGTGGAAAAATAATACATGCTGTGGCCCCCTGCATCTTTACATCACAGACCAAATTAAGTATGTCATCTTTGACATTAGGGGCTCAACTTTAAGGAGTTGACTTCTGGCACATATATATGCCTGGAATTCCCTCAGCGCAGTAACTGATGTCCTCTCCTCTCCCCGCAGCCCAGCCACTCTAGTCCCAGCTGCAGCGTCTCAGAACCCTGCATCTCAGCTGCATCTCAAGACCTTTACCCCCTAATCCTTAACATGGTGGCTGGTAATGCGAAGAGCGTCAGTGACCTGGCTAAGTTCTGGGTGGTGCAGCTGGCTGTGCAGCAGGACAAAAGGCCTAGTAATTTGGCACTGCAACTGAGGGCCTGCAAAACTTTTTGTTTAATGAAGGATTTAAAGAAACTGTGCAGGAATCTTCACACTAACAGGAAGGATGAGAAGAAGATATCAGAGCTGATCCTCAGGCCAGGGATTTCCTACAGTGAAAAGAGCACAGTGAAGTTAGCAGAAGCTGTTAAAAAACATTGCCAAAGAGGTGAAATCACTGAGAACAGTGGTCACCTTTGATTGAACATCTGTGCTGAGAATGTTTAAAATTGACACACATAAAGGATCAGAACAGTTTTTTAGAGTAGTCAACTCTTTGTACATTCTTGTTGTTTGGTAAAATGCAAAAATTGCATGTTTTATTTTTTACATATGACATGCTTATTTTAATATAACCCAATATATAAACCTCTCTCTATCTATCTTAAGAGAGATACATGTGATGTAACCTGCTTTAAACATGCATTAATATTTTTTTATCTTTTGTCATCCCCATGAAGAAATTATAACAGCTCAAAGAAATGGGCACCGAAACAATGTCTTGTTTGCACCATAATTTATTTTCTGAATAGGTTCCATAAATACCCCAGGATATTTAGTTTCTTATGTAATTGAGATGTAGAGATGGAATTCCCAGTGTCTGTATGGAAAATTCAACTCTCTAACCCATGTTTTATTTCAGTATACCATGACTAATTCATTAATATGATTTCTGGGGCTTTTCTGTGGTGAATTGGCATTTGAACTAAATAACCTGAACTATTTATTCTTGTTGTATGAGCACTGTTCTTTGCTCTGTAAACATGTAATTCATCTAGGATGGACTGATGTCCCTCAGCAAACTGTCTAAACAAACACTGATTATTAAGGCCTTGGACCAAAAGGTTCAGCTCATGGAAAACAACAGATTGATGTCTATGTGACTGATGACCATCAACCCATGTGAATTTCATTTATAAAGCTGTTTGTTGACCCAGTTAAATAAGTTTATTTTCTCACCAGGAAATGATATGCATTTCCACCACAGTGAGCAGTTTGAATGGTCTCCGGATTGCTTGAACATGAAATGATCACAGTAGTGTGATTCTTCCTTATTCTCACAAGTCACAAAAACAATCATAACATGTTTATATAAGATAAGCTGTATGTTAGTGAATTTGATAGAGAATGCCATGGTCAGACTACTTTTTCCTGGAAATAATAATGCTTTAGGTTGACCACTATGTTCTTTGTTTTGTGAAATGTAGAGACAATTTCAATGTAATAAATACAGAAAGATTTTAAAGCATCTCTGGATGAATTTCTGTTGAACCCATTGGCGGAGCATTGGGACCTGCATGGTGGGTTACTCTTCCCATCCATCAAAATAATGAAAAAATGATCTTTTTCAGGGGGTTAAAGTGGGAACACAGTTGCAGGTCAGAACAGTGATCAAGCAGAGAGAAAGGAGACAGACTGACAGGGACTCAGGAGTGCAAATAAATATGACCATCAATTTAACCAATCTACTGTGGGAGACTAATGAATAAAAAAGACCAATGACAGCTTTACAACTCTTTTTTTTTTGTTTTGTTTTAATCTGCTGCTGCTTCTGATGGTCATGGCACAAAACATACATTTTTCTGGTCAGAACAGTGAGTTGACACAGGAAAAGGATAAAAGACAGAGCGGAGAACATGTTATTTTCCATACAGAAATCACTGCACAACAGATTTATTTAGTCAACCCAAACTTCCAGGTTAAAATGGAAATTACTGCAATATTCACAATATTCTGTGTTCAGTAATTTCCTACAAAATAGTTGATAGCTGCACCCTTTCACAGAAAAGCACTGGTTTAAACTGACAGAATAGGCTCATATTCCTTACATATTTAACATTTTTACAAAAAAAATAATAATACAACCAAAAAACAAACTTTTTTTATAAGTCAGTAAAATAATGGTTTAAATAAAGGCATGCTGTGGCTCTATGCAAACATTAACCATTCTAAATATAACAGAGAATTGATGCACAGGACATCGGACCAAATTATTCCTTGTCTTTGGTCTGAGATTCGGGTATCTCCATCTGCTCAGGTTTTTGTGTGTTGATCTCAGAGTCAGACAGTGGTTTTCCAGCAGCAGCTCCTTCATTAACTTCAGGTTTTGCCCGTCTTATCGTATTCCTCTTTGGCTTGCGCCTGCTGTTCTTCTTTGCTGATGCCATGTGTCCGTGCATGTTATAAGCACTCATGACTTTGAGGACAGTTCGACCTGATACATCACATAACTGGGCAGTTTCTCTGACAGACAGACCTGCCACCTGGGCGCCAACTATTTGGCCTCTGACAAAGTCTGTTAATTCGCTCATACTGTAAGTGGAGCTACAGACAGAATCTTCTGAAACTGACAGACAATCCCAACTTTCAACCAAGCTAATGGGTGAGCAGCTCCTTCTGCAGCTGTGACTTAATCACTTTCCTTTCCTTGTTTTGTCCACTGATGTGCAGAACACAGGGGAGATCCAGAGTCACTGTTGGTCTCTATGGAAGAAACACACGTCTGAAGCACCAACACTGATTTTCATGAAGAGGATTCAGATTAAACCGAACGTAGCATCAGGACTCTCACAACCATCTTTGCAATGCAGAGCAATCACCTGGTTATTTTCGATGCTGTAATGTCATTAATGCTAACGTTAGCCACCTAGCAAGATGCTAGCCTAGGTTCCACGAACAACACAGCCTTTCAGGGTAAGGCTGTTATTTTTTTTTAACTTTACTGAGCAACAAATTAAACGCAGACGCTTTTGCACTGACTGTGGCGAGCTGTACTTACGGGTAGCCTTGTGTAGAGAGGTCAGCCTGTTCACTGCCGCTGTGCCCCTGAGCTGTTTATGTTTCAACCGGGAGAATACATACTGTATGTCCGGTCAGAGCTTTTCAGAATAAAAGCGTCGTGACCAGCACATTTCATTTTTCATTTTAATTTTTTTCAAAATTTTATTCTCATTAACATATACTTATAAACAGCCCAATAACATCTACAACAGCATAGTAATTATTGTAACACCTTTGATGAAACCATACATAGATTTTGAGTGGCTTTTGACTGGCATCTAAAGATTTGATAGAAACAGTAGTGACAGAAAATGATGAGGTGAGATTAATTAAGTGTATTTATCCTCATTAAAATATACTCTTATATACATGATTTAATAAAATTAAAATGGTACTAATGTGCACCATGACATGAAATTGAATCCTGCATGTAGTTAGCTGGAACTGAGGGCCTGCGAGACTTTTTGTTTGATGAAGGGGTTAAAGAAACTGTGCAGGAATCTTCACACTAACAGAAAGGATGAGAAGATATCTGAGCTGATTCTCAGGCCAGGGATTTCCCACAGTAAAAAGACCACAGTGAAGTTACCAGAAGCTTTAGAAAAGAATTTCCAGAGAGGTGAAATCACTGAGAACAATGGTCCCCTTTGATTGAACATCTGTGCTGAGAATGTTAAGATTAAAACAGAAAAAGGGTCAGAATAGGGGTTTTTTTGTGAATAAGCGTATATATATATATATATATATATATATATATATATATATA